>JADANN010000120.1:1200000-1673247 GCA_018806985.1 Angiostrongylus vasorum | reverse complement strand
AGAGATGCTAAGACAAACCCGATCGCAATACGCCGCAGTCTTCGTTTCAATGTCATTACGGCGAAATCACGGCGTAGTGCTGGGTTTCTAAACCGCACTACCGGGGAACCCACGCGCCAGAGAGTTCGTGGGTCCCAAGACAGGCTGAGTCCACAAACCGTGGGGTTAGTGGACAAATGCCTGTGATGGTGATGACTGGATTCAAAATCCGTCATCGCCGGACTTTGGAGTGACCCGAAAGGGTTGGCAAAACAGAATCTACATAAAACAGTGGCAAACTACGATGTGCAAGAACACATCTCCTGTACAACCTCAGGATGAAGCTGGAGAAATGGAACGTAGCGGGAGCGCTTGAAATATTCCATTTTGAGAATTACGCAGAGGATTGCAGCGAAGTGCATACGAAGCTGGTTGCAGCCGTAATGAAAACCAACACCATTCATTTTTCATCTGGAAAACCTCTCTACGAAATTCGATACCTATTGGTATCAGTGGAAAACATCATAATTTAGCTCATCATCATATCATCACTAGCCCAATGCGTTTTCGCGAATCCATGCTCCGATATCGTCAAAAACGAAGCGGAGGCCCAAACTGCCTTTCAAGGACAGCACCGCTACCAGAAATCCAGGATATTACCCAGCCGGTACAAGTACAGTTGCTTCTAGTGGGAAAAAAAATTTGTAGGCTCTGTTAGTTTTCACTTCGATTCGTCGATGTTACTCTAGACTGAGACATTTCATCTTAAAAAAAATATAAAATTTGAAATTCCGCATTAATTATCAAACTACATAAAAAAGCTTTTTTTATGATGGAAAAAAATTCTAAACTTTTGAATCTGAGAAATTCTTATCTCCTCAAATACTGAAGCGATTAGGAAATTGTTATCAATTGTGGAATGAATGGGCACTCAACACTGTGTTTTAGAAGATGACGTCCAGGAGTGTTCATCGGCACAGCTTCGTGTGCAACATTTCTTGGCTCGAATTCAGTGGAGGGAGGACCGCTCGCCTGAAGAATCTCACTTGCCTCTGCTCTTTATGCAGGACGAATGTTGATCTACTGCCGCTATCAAGTATGATTTAGCTTTTTGGCGACAAGACAATGTATCCTGTAGCGGTCGGATCTGTATTTGCTATCACATAGCATGAAAATATTTTTCAAAATGGCGCAGTTGAACGAGATTCTCCGCCCCCCGTATTCGGCTGGTGCGACAACGAACAGCCACATCACGAGAACAACCGCCTTTGGACAGTCGGCTAGGCTCAATCACGCTCTGAAAAAAATAAAAGACGTTGAAACGTTAACTGAATAAATAAATTAAAAAACTACATGTCTCTCTATCTAAGCCGGTTATTTGTGAGACAATGGTTCGTGTCCTTAGGTGGCGGAGAGGGGGATTGTTAGAGGACTAAAAGCGACTTTTGCTTCCCACAAACGCAGTTGGATCCAGAATATGCACTCCTTGTTTCTGCTGCGACTGATCTGGCACATGCTTTCTGTATTTACGAGGCTGCATACATGCATGCGTGCGCTGGCGTGTTCTTGTTTGTGCCGATTGCACTGTATGACTCAGTTCTGTCAAAACCTACATTGAAGTGACAGTGAAAGTATGTGGAGGGCGGTTATGAGTTGCCTCCGACAAATAAGCTTCATGTCTACTCTAAGCGGGACAGGCAAGCTACGCGCGAGTACACACAAGTACTACGTTTAGAGCTCAGCCAACTATATGTCGGTAACAAAGCGCTAAACACAATAAAATAAACGGGACCTCTTTCCCTTGACTCGGAAGGATTTCCCTATAGGGCACAGGATGGATGGGAGCGAGTGCAGGGAAGACTGCTAAAATCTCAGGGCCACTATAGGGTGCCTAGATCGCAAAATACTAAGGTGAAAAACTGCACCTGCAGACATCCGCTTGAAAAGGAGCCCTCGATAGAGGAACTAGAACAGGTACGAAAGATATTCATCGCCGTCCGAGAAAGTAGGATGTCATCGGCCTGGCTCAGTGGAAAAGACGCCACCTACTCAACGCCGTGTTTGACACAAGAAAAGAACTATTTCTTGGAGCATACGGCAGCAGAAGAGTCTGCGACGTCGGCATTCTCGTCAGCACGAGTTGGCGCAACCCAAAACGGATATTCACTATTGAAGACATTTGGATCAACACTGGTTTTGACAGTCCTCGTTGTGTATGCATCGTCATCAAGTTATGACCAAGATGAACTGAACGCGTTCTATATGGGACTGGGGGAAGTTCTTCAGAGAAGACCATATGTTCTCTAAGATCATCATTGAACATTTCAATGCTAAGGTTGGACCCTTAAGAATGTCACATTGTGAGACACAGTTTGGAATGGAACGAGCAGAGCGAGCGGCTTCCTGAGTTTATCATGATGCTCAAGACCATTACTAATGGTAACTCGCAGTTTCAGAAGCTCCACCCTCAACACTGGGCATGTAGGTCTCCCAGTGGAGAATAGCATAACGAAATAGACCACATCATAGTAAACAGAAGATTTGGCCAACCAATGTCGCCGTTGTCTCAAATTTCTAGAGAGGATCAGGCCATCGCCCCCTTCGTGCACATTTCATTTCTAGAGAAATGAGAAAAAAGAAGAGCTAAATTCAAAAAAACGAGGTCCAAAATCTGCCACAAATGGGGATTTATCCAGTTGATTAGTTGGGTGTTGAGAAATTGGCGTTTTCGACAACATTAACGAGGAATACGACCGGCTTATTCAACATTTTCACGTTAGCGCTATGAAAGCTGAGAGTTCGAAAGTAACAAAGAGAAGTCTGTCCTCAGAAACACTCGACTTAATACTCCAACGTTTAATCGCAAGAGCTGCACGCAACCGTGAACTAACGTTCGAACTTGCAGAACAATGCAGACAGGCGTTAAAAGAAGACTTTAGAGAGAGAAGAGCAGCAGTTATGGTCGAATCTGCGGAGGCTGGGAAAAGCATTTTCAAGTCCACCGAAGCTAACAAAGGCAAGATAATTGCAATCCTAAAGCCAGAAGAAAGTGTTACAACTTCCAGGAAAGCAATAGAGAAAATTATTTACGATTACCACTCAAATCTCTTCAATAGCAACGAACTCCTGCTTTCATATGAAATAAAAGGAGATGAATATGTCGTACCACCGGTACTCGCTTTTGAAATCCGACATGTTATTTCGTCGGTAAAAAAAATCTATGAACACCGTATCCGGACAGGATAGGATTTGAAGGCTTGAAGAACATTCTACTAGTCTTCATAAACATACTATTTGGATTCTTCACTCGTGACCTTTCAGAACTCAAGGTTTCTCTTTAGGGGAGAACCTGCAAAACTGTGGTGTTATTGAGGAAGGGTGACCTCCATGATATAGACAATGACTGCACAATTTACTTACTGTCTGTCGTCTACAAACTTTCCACTCCAATCATCCTAAACAGGATTGACCGAGCACTGGACGAAGGACAGTCATTTGATTAGACAAGGTTTCGAAAACGATTCAATATGATGGATCGCATTCACACGATAACAAGACTCGCTGAAGTAGCACGAGAGTACAAACGTCCGCTCTGTCTCACTTCCATCCATTTAGAGAGCGTTTTTTGACTCAGTTGAGATAGAGGCAACCATGGAAGCCCTGGACATTTAGGATGTCCCTACTCAGTATATAAAGATTTCTCATGAGCTGTATAAGAACTTCGCAACTAAGATATCACCATTCTCTAATGATGTTAACATAGACATAAAAAAATGGGGTAGACAAGGCGATACCACCTCGCCAAAATTATTTGCCGCTACCATCGAAAACATAATGAAAGTATTGGAACGGGATAAGATGGGAGTGAAGAGCGATGGTCGGCAATTACACCATCTTTGCTTTGCTGATTATACCGTCTTATAACACCAAATACTAGCCAAACGGATCGAATGGCTGCCAACTTCGCTAAAGCCTGTGGAAAAAATTGTTCATCGTCCGAATCACGTCGCTCTGAGCTCTCCAGGTTTTGAAGACGGCGAAACCGCCAAAACGATAGCCATTGTCAATAAATGGATGCTGTAACAACAAAATCGTGCTTGCTGGAAACAATGGACTTGCTCCAAAAATTGTTTTGTGTTAACGCCATGGTCCCTCTCGTTATTTTCTGCATAGTGTGTATCATTTTATCGCAATATAGTAAGCTTCGTCATTCATTTCTCAATGTTCTGATATCTTTGAGTTCTCACTAGTTCATTCTTTACTGTGAAACTAAGTAAACCACAATGATGCTGAGATATTTGCAAAACTCCGGACCGCAAGTGTCTGCGGTGGGGAACGAACACGCTATTGTAGTTTCCGGGCAGTAACGCGTTCATCACCAC
Source organism: Angiostrongylus vasorum (assembly GCA_018806985.1). NCBI lineage: Eukaryota > Metazoa > Nematoda > Chromadorea > Rhabditida > Metastrongylidae > Angiostrongylus > Angiostrongylus vasorum. The sequence continues at coordinate 1,668,886 of JADANN010000120.1, read as the reverse complement.
ACCATGCGGGTTCTTCATTTAGGCTGTCTCTCAGCTAGTTCTATCGATCTCTGCCATCAGCAATCACTCGTCGGCGAGATTGATCTGGTTATAATCATCAAAGAACTCAAGCCACTTTTCTGTGTGATTTTGGCTGCTAACTTTTCGTCTTCGGTTTTGGCCGCTACTCTGTGATTTTCATCTTTATGGATGTCTTTAAATTCTCGTCAAGTGGATTCTGCTAGGAGTCCTAGTATAGATAGATTAGAGCCTTCCCACATGAATTGTGGGGAATCAATTTTTCCCAGACTAATCTAGTAACACGTTCGCCACCCCGTGAGGAAGAGAGGCTTGCTGGTAATCGGACGGAGTCGAACTAACAACGTGCTCGTGTTGTACAGCGTCACTACGACTCTACCATTCACTTTCCTACGTCTCGCGATCATGTTTTAGTCGATGTTTTCTATTCCCTCGTCCAGAGAAAAGGCATGAAGATTGTGTATTTCGTTTATGGCGTCGCCAAAAAAATTATTCATCGTTTTTCCGTGTTCATGGCCAACGTCGAGAACGGCTGATCGCTAGAAAAGCGGTTTTAATTAATGGCGTCCTCAACGAATTCCTTTCGAGGTGCGCATCTGTTGAATTTTTTGTTTACCTACATTATGAAGGAGATCGTCTTGTGCTTGTTGTACTGTTAAGCTTGTGTTGCACAACCTGCTTGAATTAGCGAGATGTATCCAACTTTCTAATGCACGATTGAATGTAGATCTGCCGAGAATAAAAGGTGAACCTGGATATTGGCATTCATCAGTTGATCAGTGAGTTTTTTAAGCGACCGAATGACAGTCATCGCAATTCTTTGCACGTTATACAGTCTGTCTTTCATATTTTCAGGCGTTTAGAGAATGCCGTAGTTTCCGTTGTTTTCTGGCCTAATTCGCATTGTACTTCCTGAAATTTTTTATCAAATGAGTCCTTCGGTGATTATACATTCGTGTTTACTCAAGTCGACCGCTTTTCGATCTATCGTTTTCTTCATCCTGCAACAGTGGGGCGCTAAATTCGTTGCATCATTTGAATGATGGTGGGTTGAGCCAGCACCGTGCTTATGATAAACGGCACCGCTAGCGCTGCGCTACCATCCTCCTTTTCAGATGTATTGATTATAATATCTTTGAAAAAATTCGCGGAGAAGATAGTAAAAGGTTAGTCAAAGAATTTTATTGCATAACGAGAGTGTGGGGTTTAGGTGAATTCGTTTGTTTAATAACTTTGCTTTAGGTGACTAAAGTAAACTATTTTGTACAATTGACTGGTAAATTATAAATTATACTGAAATGTCTCGAGATATGTCGTCGTCACCAGTCACGCTTGAGTGAGTAGATGTTTTGGCGTCCATAGGATGGTAGCAAATATTCGTCGAGTTGTAGAAAAACTTTCGGAAATTTGTGTTTTGTCTTCCTTCATTTTTCTGACAATTGTCTAAGATTACTGTTGCATGCGCATTTCTCCTAGCCAACTTTTGAAACGCCGCAAGGAAAAAATATCACCAAAACAGTGCTTTGAAGCGTCCAGAAAGCTGAAATACAATGGGTTTAGTACAAGCCATTTGAAGTGCTTCGTATCGAACACAGTCGACGTGTTGCCACAAGAAGCTTGCTGGACCATTTGGAAGTTTATGCTTTCTTTTGTAAACATCTCATCCTTGTTTACATTTGTAAGAATTTTTCCTACTACTTTATAACTACAGATTATCGGATGACGCCATGAACAAAAAAAGAAACACTCATTCTGTCACACGAGAGGAAGAGCAATAATATCAGGCAACTGGCCTTGGCTATCCTCACCAGTGGCAGCAGCATACATCTTCACTCATTATGACCAGATTCTTCTAAACTGCTTTCAATACGTGAGTGCTATCATACAGTAACGTACGACTTGTGACCAAATTTAGTCGTTGTTTCCTTGCCATTGTTCATAGAAAAGGCGTGAAAATTGTCTGTTTCGCTCATGGAGCAGTCACAAAATCGCTCTTCGTTTTCTTTGTAATCTTGGCTATCTATGATAACAGGAGATGGCTCGAAAAGCTTAAAAATGCTCTCGTCGACTCACATTTGAGCCGCGTATATGCTGAATTTTATATAATCAGTTATTCATTTTTTTGTTACAATTATGTTCATCACCATGTAAGCTAAACAATTTTTTTGCTGTCCGTCAGTCATCTAGAAGTATGAGTTTATGAGGAAACCGGTATTAATTTATTCACTGGTTTCACTTTGGTCCTTACCTTGTTATTGTACATATCGAATTGTAAATATCCCTTTATAATTTTTCTCATGAAAATTGAAGTGGTAGCTTTATTCATCGCATAACGCTTCTTACAGCTCTTCTTCGGTTCTTTTCTCTAGAATGCTTGAAGTCTGCAGTTCCGTCTGTTGGTCTGTAAGTTCTGCCCTGTTGTAATCTTGTGATCTGTTGGTAACCTGTAATTTTAGGGAGCAGATAACGCAGTTGCGCGCTGCTATCCGAACCACTCATCTCTCCGCGGTCAGGAAATTAGTATCGGGCTTGTCTAGTATAAGCACACAAACCAAGAGGAAATGCTATAACACTGTGCATGGTTGATGCGAGGAAGCGGATCCAATACAAGAAGTGCTGGAATCCGTACAATGTGATACATGTGATATCGGTTGATGTTATGTGAAAATTAATAAAAAAATCGTTAAATTTTCAGTAGATCCGTTCGGTCAGTGGTAAGCGTGATGCTTTCCTTAATGAGGTTGTCACCGCATGTTAAATTATGCTTCAAGAGTTATGATTGAATACAATCCAGTTTGTATATCGATGTTTTTTGACGCGCTTTAGATTCCCAGTGGATGGTCCTCTGCTGACACTTTCTTTATTAGCTGAATATGATATGTGGAATTTAAATCCGAGGTCAATTTGTCTTAATCTAGAAGCTCGTGGCAAATTGGCAAAGATCTTGAATCAGAGTTTCGATGAGACGTCAAGGAATGTTGAAAAGGGGTCACGTAGAACCAGTTCTGCTTTTAAATCAGTACAGTAACTATGTTTGGTGGAGGACCATGCAAAAACTTATCGCCATTAAATGAACTATTAACCAGTTTTTCGGTTCAAACATCTGAGAGACCACGAAATAATGTACCGTGGACATTTAGCCAGATTTTTTTTCGTCTACGAGATTATTCAAGAAAAAAAGAAGATCGGCGAAATAGCCTTCGAATTGTCATAATTATGTCCGGGGGAAAACTATGACGAGTTCCCACAGAATCTACTGTGCTACTGTAATGTTCATCCAAACCGAGCCAGGTATCTATGCATGAGATCGTTCCTCAGTACATTTTATCCCGCAAATTATTTATCACTTTGTATGCCCTGCGAAACAACGTGAAGTGGATGATTATTAAGCCTTGACATTTAGCTTAAGCTTCCCACCAAGCAATGAGCTCACAAATCCTTTGAAACACCCAGAGAGATTGTTACCCGCGCGACCAAGTAAGTTTTTTTCTCATTTCTCTTTCCCTGTTGCTTTCATGACGAGTTGTCGATGAATTCAGAGAGCCGTAGGCAACATCGACCACGGAAATCCTAACGATCCACAAAAAGGGATTCTTTCCACCGCAATTCTACAACTACTACCAATTTTACGCTTATCTCCATTCATGTTTTCCCCCAATAATTTCCTTTTTTATGTCCATTGTATGTGGAAGACCATCAACGTTAGCGACTTGTATAGCAACACTAATCCTTCTACGCCTTTTGAAATTTCCCTGCATCCTTCTCAAAATTCCGATTTGTTAAAAAGCGTTAGCCAGTTGTTACTGGAACCTTGTCATGGAAGAGAATTGGGGGGCATTAGTGTGATTTCAAAAACTGCACTTCCTCAAAATAATGTCCACCCCAGCAGTTTTCTTCTTTCTCTGCAAGTTATATATATATATATATATATATATATATATATATATATATATATGTATATATATATATATATATATATATATATATATATATATATATATATATAGAACTGGGTATTCGCCCTATTTCTGTGTGGCCCAATTTTTTTTCCGCTTTGTTGAGTTCATTGAGCATTCAGGTACACCTAGAAAATATAGCGATCTCATTAGAGAAATGAAGATTTGACCGAGATTATCCACAAATGCGTATGCCCTTTCTCATCTGAAGTGAGCGTCTTCATTATCCACTGCAGTACAGCAGCAAACAGCTTTAGCGATATAGTGTCCTTGTCCAACCATTTTTTATATGGAAATGGTGAGGAAGCAGTGAAAAAACTATAGTTCCGATAACAGTCTGCTAGTGTTCGTATATGAGAAGAGTCCACTTCTGATCAACGAGCGCTGATAGGGATTGCATTCGTTTCAACGTTGTCAAACGCTTTTTTGTTGACGAATAACGTTTGCATGTGGTCCATGCGGCCGAATCCTTGTCGAAATCCTGCTTGCTTAACTGGGTGTGCCTCATAAGAGGTCCCCGATATGCGCAGAAGGGTGATATTCGAGAATAGATTGCAGAGTACACGCAGCAAGCATATTTGACGGTAGTTCCCAAGACTCCTTTGGTCACCCTTCTTGGGTAGGATAACGTGAACAACGCGCATGGAGCAGTCCCACTCGCAACAGCACGGTGAGTAGCCTTTCTGATCAATATGGCCTTTATTTAAAAGTTTGATCTTCATTAATTTTACAAATATTTCGTCGAATATACGACTACTGTTACGTAAAACACGCCTAAACTCTGAGGAAGGCGAAGTCGCCGAAACGTCAGTCATCGACCAACAACACCAACAGCAACGACAACAACAACAACAACGACTACGAAGACCTATACCAACCTCGCATCAGCTCAAGAAGGTCAGTTTATACGACCGTATAAGCAAACATATCAACTACTTATGCCAAGGTCTATAGAAAGTCGGTCTTTTGAGTTGATATTTGCGATTATTACGAAACTTTCTGCATTTTATTAGCACAACGTATTTATAATATTTGTGCGGATTTTCTAACAATTGAAATCGCCTACACTTCATAGTACTAGGAGATGTTGATAATGTAGGAATTTGGGAGTTTTTTCGTCGACGAAATAATGTCTTTTAGATCTTCTTCTGTCGGTAACTAGCAAAAATTTCTCTGTCCTAATCTGTTCTATACCAAAACAAGCTTTGAATTTGTTTTTATAACTACAACGGGTCTTTCGGTCTAATTTTTTGAAGTGTTCCTGGTTTTTCTTCTTCTGATGACACTCTGCAGAAGTTCACTCTCTATAATAGTTTCGTTCGAAAGTCGCACAGCTGTGAATACTGGTACGAATTTTCTCAGGACTAATCTTTTTCTGGATTGAATAATTGCGACAATATGAGAAAGTTTAGCATTCAAGTAATGCTTGTCACTGAGTGTTCAATGCAAAAACGGGTGTTTTGGAACGTTGTATTTATTACACAAACCCATACTTGATCGGATCGTATAGAAATATTATGGTAAACTCGAAAATTTTCGTTGTTTTCAGTGAAGGTTAATGTAGATCTGAACCAGAGAGTGGTCAAGTCGGTCGAGGGTATGAGATGAGTTACAACGCATGGTCAGTGAAGGGCCGCAACTCTCTCATTCTGTCCGGGTCTCGATTGAATTCAATCCGTATGGGTAGTGAGAATGAACGTCGCATGTGGCTGTGATTCAGTCGTTCCTGTCGTCTTACACTTAATAGAAGCGTGTGCTACAAAACATGATACACGAGATGTTTGGTGGTTTATGCAAAATCAAGGAAAAGATCCTTCAGCTCTCACCCGACGAATCCACAATATATTACGAACAAAATGGTTTTTTATGTAGGGAGAATACCTGAAGAGGTAACAGTGCAGCCCTCATCTTAGTTGGGAAGTTAAAGGAAGTACACTGGTTGGCTCAGAGTTGAATAGTTTAGCGGGAACTTTACGATACGACTAAGTTGAGTGTTTTTAAAACTACCTGTGTAGCGGCTACGGCAGGACATCACTTAGAGAACACTCCTCCACCCCATAATTTTACAATTCCTCAATTTCTACGTTGCTCAATAAAAATACTGGTAATCATCGGCTGGCGAGAAAATGAGAATCTATACGCAGCAGAGTTAATCGCTGGTGTTCGAAGTGCTTTCCTCTTTGCCATTTGAACTTCCAACTGCTAATGAAAAACGCAAAAAAACACATTGGGAGAGTTAAGTAAAAAAAAAGGCGACGTCTTTATTCACACGGCTAGTAGTAATTTCAACAAAATCTGGTCCGTCACCATTTCATACTTCCACTTACGGTTTCGGATTTTAGATGAGATTAGTTGTTTGGATAAAAAACATCTCTAAATATTCAATCTTGTGGGAGGAAAACCACCAAACTTTCGTTAAAACGATACCGTCAAAAGGCAAAAAATCTGTGAATCACTTCAGCTATATTCGTCTAAGGGTTATTTCAGTCGCAACATCACTTCAGCGCTCTCTACAACTCAGACGTTCATTTCACCTTTTTCCACTGCTACAATCTTCGAAAGAAGGAAAATCTCGGAAAATTTTTTCCCACACATCTTCGCATTTCTCTGAATTGAAGTGACAAAATAGAAAAATCAAAACTGCCTCCATTTTTTAATATTTATTAAACAATTTCGACCAAACAAACAGCGCTGTTCCCTTCACTTCTCATTAGTCACCTCGCACTCTTCTTCGACAGCTGTAGTGATAAGAGATTATTCATGTAAAAATTGAAAACCATGGAAATTCATAACGGCAGCCTCATTTTCCGGCGTTTAACAGAACATATGAGGGAGTTAACACGTTTAAGGGCTGTGACGACGTCATTAAAGAATTGCAAGAGAGCATGCTTTAATCAAACACCGAGCGCTCATTGTTGCAAAGCTCAACTACACTACAATCACATTAAGGCCATTGTAATCATGAAATGTGGTCATTGCTTATACTTTGTTGTACGGTATAGAAACAGATGAGCGCCCAGCAAGCAAAAAAGTCACCACTACTACTTTACGCTCCAGACTTTTGTCCACCGTCATGGGCAATGGCTCTTTTCAGTTATTTTATGTCTTCCAAGAAACAATTCAAGAAGAATAAAATGCTATGCTTGACGACATAGTGGAATTTACATGCAGAAACTGATTTAGGAAAGCTATCTAATTCAGTTCCAAAGCAACATAATCTCAAGAGTTTGCGAACGATTTGAGTGAGTGAAACCTCCGACTGGGAACTAACCGTTGCTATGTGCGTTATCGTCCGCCATCTCAGTACTTGTACTTTCTCCTTCGGCATAAACCAGTTGTCCCTGAAATCAAAATAGTTATGCACAAATTTTACTACCAATTTGCATATTTTAATATTTTCAAAGGTTATTGTTGCTCAGATGAATGAACTCAGATATTACCGCTTCTTGAGATAATTCGACTAATCGTTTTCGCAGTGGTCGGAGGTGCCCTGCAAAACACACGTGGAATAGATTCCCGCGCCCATGGGCCACCAAGCCTTCCATTCCTCCGGGGTCCGCAAATTGGTACCAGACTTGTCTAGGGAGGATAGCAGCACTGGCTAGATGCATCGGTAGGCCACTGCGAGTCAGTATAGAGGCCAAATATGCATCCAATCACCTCCAAACGATGCTTAATTAAGTCGGATGTATGGCGCATCCCTCAGCGATTGATCAACGCCGAGAGCTTTATCCTTTATCCTTTAATCATTTTCGCTTAAGTAGATGTGCCAAACCTGAACTTGTACTGTTTTTAAAGTTGTGTGCAGCTCTTTCCAGTCGTGGCCGGTTGTCTAATCTTCTTTTTTTCTCTACGTAAAACTGATTTCCTGTTTTTTGGAGTTGCAAGACAGTCAAAACTAATTTTCAATTGTTAAGCACTAAGAGGATTTCCGCATGGATAGAGAGCAATACAGATATAAACCAGTTACCTCTTGCATACAAACCTTTACCCGTGTGAAATTATTGCAGTCCTTCTATTGCTCCACAATAATTCTTTAAGACGTTTTACTTCCGCAGCTTACCTTTTCACTTTTCGAAAAAATCTTCAATCGCCTTTTGAGTGCTGGTGTCTTCGTCGTTCCTCTCTAGCATAGTCGATGCAAGGGCAATTGTGTTCAGAAACTCAAACAATCTGAAGAAGAACAGCCTCATAACGATCGTCGAGGAATCCCACACAACAACAATGTATCGCCGGCTTGCCTCAAATACGCAAGGGTCGACGGCATTGTGAACGGATGACAACGAAAGCCATCGTAAACACCTTTTAATGACTGAAAACCAAAATAATCAACAACTTATCAATGAAGTGACATAGAAAATGTCTAAGCTCTTTTCGAGCTTACGTCCCTGACACTTCATTTTTTTTCCCTTCGCAGTGACACTGCGGATTTTTGAACAACATTTAGTCAAAGCGATTTTCTTCCCGTGGGATTTTCGTGCACAGGAGTGGCGTAATTTACTACTGCTTATGATAGGTCTATTCTCTTGCTGTACAGCTTACGGCACGTGCTTACATTGTTGCGACGTACTTTGTACGTTTTAAACTTGGTCGATCCGAAGCGAGTGGTCGCGAAAGCGTGTGCCGGGTAGATTTGCTCGCAGCGCTGCACCTATAATTAGGAAAGGCTTTAAAGGAAATTTCAGAACGATAGCACTTTATAACAATCGCTATAAAAGAATGGAGCTCTTTTCTTTGTTTTTGCCAATCGCTATCAAATATAATAATTTTTGTGATAGGCATATTGCTACTGCATAGAAAAAAAAAGGGAGTTTGAATCCTTTTTTTTTCTTGGAAAAACAAGGCGGATTCTGATGAGTATTTACTAGTTGAGCGTTCACCATAGGAGTATTGATTAATGTTGCGAGCATACCCCATCAAAGCAGGTAGCAATATGATTCTTTAAGAATTTAATGTTCCGAAACATCCAGCACAACCACGAGTTCTCCAAAAATTTTTCTTTACAAAGAATGAACCGCATTCTCAGAACGTATGTGCTGCAGTCCATGTTCGTTGTACGTCAACCAATAAGGAAAGAATCTAAGCAAATATTTGGCAGGATATCGTTATGACATGACATCATCATTAATGAATAATGCAGTAATTTGAACAACTGCAGAGATTTCGAGTATCTTCTTCGTCTTTTTTGTCTTCATTTTTCCATAGATCAGTTACAGTAGTTAGTTGGTGGGATTGCAGTCTCGTTATCGTTGTAGATCGACTCGTTAAATGGCATATTACGTCAACGAATAGTGGAAGAATGCTGTAGTGGACGGCTGCGCTATCTAATCGTCTCATGTACTCGTCATCATTGGATTTTGTTGGATAGGACGAAATGGATTAAGTGGAACTGTGGCACCCGTAACATCACGGCTCTGAGGAAGGCGAAATCGCCGAAATATCGACCAAAAACACCAACAGCAACGACAACAACGATAACGACAACGAAGACCTATGCCAATCTCGCATCGGCTTAAAAAGACCAGTTTATAAGATCGCATAAATAAATGTACCAACTATTTATGTCGATGTTAATCGAAACGGAATAGTTCGATTAAAAACAATAAAGAAGTAAGAACGGTGTGACTGAGTGAAATTTCGACGCCGATTTTGTCGGTTTAAATATTCTAAACACATAATTTTATGTTTTGATATTTTCTACAGAAACAATCACTGAGATTTCCACCAACACTTTCTGCGTTCATTTCGTTATCTGACAATCCTCTTCCATGGAAGTAGTCAGTGTTGTGCATGAGCTTGCAGAGGTACTGACGATCTGTTCGTCTTATCATTGACGTGTCTCACCTTATCACTGGCGTGTACGGCAGCGTTGGATAGGACGAGAACAGAGAGGTCGCTAAAATCTCAGAACTATTCTAAGCTGCTTATATCGCAAATGTGAATATCTGTACCTACAATGCGCGCACACTTACATAGGAGTCCTCGATATACCACTTGATCATGCAGACAAGAAACAAAAGGCACGACGTCATCGGACTTGCCGAAACGAGAAGACGCCAACCATTCAAGGCCGTCAATTACACCGGAGATGAACTGTTCCTCGGACCATGCAACAGTAGAGGACTCGGCGGCGTCGGCGTTTCGTCGAAAACGAGTTTGTCCATGAACATCGATTCATTCGAACAACTTACAACACGAATCGGACGTTTACGATTAAAAAGATGTGGATCAAGTTCCGCCTTTGACAATCATTTCGTCGTTTAGGTGCCGACATCAAACTATGACGAAGAAGAAGTCGAAGCATTCTACATGGAGCTTGGAGAAGTTCTACAGAGAAGACCATACATTCTTCAAGGTCATCATTGAAGATTTTCAACGGCTAAAGACTGGACCAAGAAGAACGTCTGAAGAAACGTCACACTGGGACTCATGGGATTAGAATGGAACGAGCAAGGTGAACGACTGTCTGGGTTTATCATGAAGACGGAGATCATTCATGGTAACGCGGAGATCCGGAAGCTCCACTCTCAACGCTGGACGTGAGAGCCTTCCCATGGAGAGTAGCACGACGAAAGTAGACCACTCAATAGCAAATTGAAGATTTTGCCTAATCAATGCCGCTGTCATCTCAAAGTTCTACACGAGATCAGACCATCGCCTCCTTCGTGCAAGATTTCTTTTCTCGAGGAAAGAGAAAAGGCCGGTAAAATCAAAAAACGAAGTCCGAAAACCACCACTGACTTGTGATTTATTAAGTTCATTAGTCGACTTTGTGAAGATACTGTTCTCGATAACATCGACGCGGAGTGCGGTCGCTTCAGTAAACAGCTCCACGTTAGGCTTTTTGAAAACTAAGAGTTCGAAAGTAACCAAGAGATGTCTGTTTCGAGAAACACTCGAGCCGATGCAACATGGAATCCCACGAGATGCTGACCACCGCCAATTCATGTGATTGCAAAACAATGAAGACAGGTGATAAAAAGAAGATCTTAAAGAGAAACGAGCAGCTATGTTCGAAAAACTAGAGCTGGGATAACCATTCGCAAAGCCCACTAAAGCTTCGCCAGTCATAAAACCAAGGTGATGGCATTCCGACGCCCATATAAAGCAGCTACCGCGGAATGGAACAGATCATTCACGATTCCTGCTCAGATCTCTTCAGCAGCCACGTACTTTAGCCCTTATATGACATAAAGGAGAAATGTGCGATCCCAGCAGTTCTATCGGACATGCTAATTCGTCGGCGAAGAATCGAACGACACCAGGTCCGGAGGAATGCAAGGTTCTTACTCAGCGGTTGTACAGTAAGACCGTGCTGTTGCTCAAGAAAGGCGACTTCCACAACGTCGGCAACTATCACCCAATTTGCATGCTATCCGTCTTCTACAAACTTCCCACTCGATTCATCCTAAACAGAATTGACAGAGCACCGGACGAAGGAAAGCAATGTAAGCAACCAGGGTTTCGAAAAGGATACAGTGCGATGTCCCATATTCACACGATAACAAGACTCACTGAAGCATCGCACTAGTCCAAGAAACCGCTTTGTCTCACTCTCGTCGACTGAAGGAAAGCTTTTGACTCAGTTGAGATAGAAGCAGTCCTGAAAGCCCTGGACAACCAGGTTGTCTCTACACAGTATATAAAGATTCTTTATGAGCTATATAACAGTTTCATTACACAGACATCACCATTTCACAGCATTATTAACATCGACGTCAAAAGAGGAGTTAGGCAAGACCATACCATCGCGCCAAACCTATTTACCGCGACCCTCGAGAACGTCATGCGAATACTGGAATGGGTCGAGATTAGAGTGATAATACATGGCCGGCAATTACAATTCGTTGGCTTCGTTGATGCCATCGTGCTTATATCACCAAACATTATCAAAGCGGAACGAATGTTTGCCGAATTTGATAAAGCCTACGGGAATACTGGTCTTCGAGTAAATTCATGAGGAACGGATGAGTTACGTATGCAACATTCGCGCTCAACGGAATGAATATCTCCGAATGATCCAGTTGTCTGTCTAGGTCAGAAAATGAATATGATGAGTGACTTGCTTCCATAGTTGAGCAGGAGAAAGCATGCGGCTTGAGACCTATCCAGGGCAACGAGGACGTAGTGAAAAAAACAAAAAACACCCGACTCCGAGACCAGCTTTTCGAATCCACGACACTTCGTGCTTTAACGTGTTCGCCAGAAATCTGGTCGCTGCGTAACCAGGTTAAAACGTCACTCAGCATTTTCGAGTGCTCAGTCGTAAAGACTATTCTGAGAGTGTCCCGTGACACACAAGTGAGGAATGGAATCCGATGCTCCGACGTGAATTAATAATAGAAAATCAAAGAAGCCTTTCAATACTCTAAGCGGTCGAAGATAAGGTGGGAACGGACAGATAATGCGCATGAACAGAACTGATGGAGATGAGCTGTTAGTGAGTGCATTCCTTAGGATTTTAAACGTGCTGCTGGAAGACCACTGAACCAATGATCAGAGTTCTTAACGAAAACCTTATAGGAAAGGTATGATGCTCAGCGTGTCCCTAGAGCGAGCACAACAGATTGGGCTACTCTTGCACGTGACCAGGAAAAATGGGAGCTTTACTGGCGCGCGCTAGTGTCACTCAATCAGAAGAGCACGATCGCCGATACTGCTGATGATGATGACTGTACAGTTAACCTGTTTAAAATCGTAGGTAGGCAATCTATATCGTAGATAAAAGAAAAGCTAAAAAAAACAAATATTGATGGAAAAGCGCAACCTTTGCTTTCATCTAATAAATTGGGTTTTTAAAATCGACCAAGATTTTTACCTTGATATAATTGGAGGTTTAAAGCACATAGAAAAGTCTCTATCGTCTTATAGAAGAGATGTGAATTAAAAAACAAAATGAATTTAACTACAATCTAATAGGACGACCTGAAAAGCTTTAAGGTGTCATTGTTAAGTGTAAGAGAACGGACAATCACGAACTTTTTTAGAACATAGCTGTTGACTTGTGCTTCGTCTTTATTACATGTGGCTTATCCATATCTATATCGTGCACGTGAAAATAGAAGATTTTTTGCTCATGAATACCGTCAAAATAAATTGCAAACTTCTTCTTCACACAATTTCAAACCGACGTCATGAAGCGAAATTTGATGCTTACTTAAGGCTTTCCAACACATCTAAGTTCTTTTCCATTTACTTTGTAGCTTTCTTAAAACTACCATAGAACGAAAAATTGCTAGTCCCTACAGTTATAAGAAAAAACCTTTAGTGAAAGCCCAGGGGTAAGTTGGAGATCCGAAAAAAAATGGAGAGTTATAGATTTCTTTGCAGATCATTATTGTTGTTTAAATAAGAATCTATCGTAACAGCTCTCAGTGCTGATCCAATCCAGCAATAATCTTGAATTCGTACTACAGGATATATAGTGCGCTTCATTTTTTTACCAATGATGTTAACTTTTGGCCCACCTCAAAAATTGGCTTAGCGACCGCTTTTCCGTCAGGCTGACTTCCTTTCGGAAGGACGAACTCTACACGAAAATTCGGCCGACGACTACTGTCCACTGACCAGCTAACGGCACAATGTTCATTGATACAGTTCATCTCTGAAAACATCAAAAATTACTTCGATTAGTGAGGATAAGTACTGAAATCTTACTGAGCAACTCTGAATTGCTACTAGAAAGGAACTAATGAGAATATGTGAAATGCTTTAACAGATCGCGCCGGAGAGTAACTAGCAAGCTTTACGACTCAGTTCGTGGGGTTCGGCGAAGATGTCACAAAAAATTATAAAAGTAAGACAGATGTGTTACCTTTTAATCTATGACGATGACGAAAAAGAGTTGCACTGCGTTACAACGACTGCAAGCCGTCATCAACGAAGGAATGGGTCACAGCTAAGTGCAACCGCAACTCCATGACGAAGACAAAGTTCTCGCCTCAAAATCGTGAAAAAAAATGACGGCGTTTCTCGAACTACGTGGACCACATTTTATGCGGACCTAAGGGATTCGATGGATATGGAACAAGGAAATGAAACAGTTATGCAGAAATAGGAAAGAAACATGGACTACATTTGGAGCTCGTGGAAAAAGCATTAACCAACTGTCGGGCTCCTATCACCACTCGCTTACCTTTGGAATTTACCAGTCTTCCGATCGCTCTACTATGCAGCTATGTGGGTTCAGACCTTAACAATGTTAAGAATTTTGCACACCCACCTACTGAGTGCTCGTATGATATCTTGTGAAATATGGGCACCGCACAATAGATCAAGCCTGGCTATGCAGTTTAAAACCTCAGAAACTACCTCGTTTTCCAGTTCTTGGTCACAAGGCGAGGTTAGCAGATAACAGATGAGTGGATGTAGTTTCCCAAGTGGATAGAACTGTCTTTTGAGATGACCATCTCCAAGATATTTGTAGACCACGTCAACTATGTGCATTTGCAGCTGGAATCAGCTTGCGAATCAACGCGTGATATTATGAGACGCCTCAATTTTCGAAACTGATTGCAACCATAACGCAAGGCGGCGAAGAAAAAAGGGGAACAAATAGAAAATGTGCTGAGAGACGGACGACTGCTTAAGACAAACTATCCGAACGTCCCTTAGTTATTACCTGATGCTTTCGGATATGGACGCTTTATGAGCTAAAACGACGAAACATTAGGCCTTGTATTAAATTCCTTCATTCGTAATGTGTAAGCATTTTCTCCTTTCATTCGTTGTATGATCGTTACTCGGAGCAGTATAGAGCCGCAGTGAGTATGCACTTAGGCGGACATTTTCTAGTTGAACTACGGCCAGATCACGTAAGTGCACTGCCGTGTGGAGTTGATCCTATGTAGATCTATTTCATCGTTTAAGGATTTCCAGAAATTGGTTAAAAGTTCAGCAATTGTTGGGTGAGCTGACTCCGTATCTGAACCCTAGGGGATTCCACAAAATTCCAAAATTCCCCCAACATGACGTCACATTTAAGAATGATGTGATGACCAAAGAACTTTTTTATTTCTTGTATATACACTATCTTCCAGCTGTTTCTCAAAAATATTTATGACGATATTACCTGACACTCACGAATATTACGGCATTCCTCCAGAAGAAAGCTCGATGAGAGCCTTTTAGAAAGCACAAAATAATATTCAACTGCATTTCGAGAGGTGAAGATAAGCGTTGAAAAGAGACCTTTTACTCTTCCCGAAGTCGTTCCGACAAGTAGGTAACAAAGATTCATGACAATTCCTAGTTTTGGATCAGTTTTTTTATGCCAGAAAATAATTCAGTAAAATAATTTTTTTCTGGTCTTAAAGGCAATTGTTTCGTCAACAAAACTAGCTGGCTTAGAATTCCGTTATAAACTAAAGGTGACAATATGAGAAACATTTTGAATGAAAAAGTTGTATTCTCCTAGGTCTGCATCACGGCTGCAGTCGGGTATTCATGGCTGGGCGGTTTCTTCAAGTGATGGGAGTTGTGGACGATACTTTAACGCCATTCTCGATATTGAAACTACTTATGTATCTGTGCTTCCTGTGTACACAAAAGTTTTGAGTTTAACGAAATGCCACACTTCTATTTACTTAAGTAGGACTTCCACAATTTGGAGGAAAAGCTGAGAAAATTATGAGTGTTAGTCCTGGACATCTAACAAGGATCTCTCTAAAATTTGTTTGATGTATAGACGAAAAAGAGGATGCTATGAAACTAATGTTTTTGAGGAATTTTTTTTTACTCAAGGGTACATTTCTTTTTTCCGAAATAGGAAAATAAAAAAAACACAAAGCATTTGGGTTTCTTGATTAACCTATTAAACCCCTACTTTTTAATTCCAACCACCTTTTTTTGCTTTCCATTAAAATCTTAAACAAAAGCTGACACTTTTAGCACTCGCTCTGCTGAGCTTCACTGATCAGATTCATAACACGATGCGATCTTCCTTGTTCGACCCCGATTAAATTCTGACTTTCTGGAGCCCTCACTTAGTGTTTTGTTGAATTCCTTGGTCCATATTCGCATTTCGAGAGTGTAACGATTGAAAGGATTTCATCCAACATGATGTGATGACGACATTGAATGTATTGGGCAATGACTTGCTTTAACCAAAATTTCCAAAAATTTGACTGTTGTTTAAACTTTTTTCATTAAGCTTTCCTCAACTTTTTTAACTACGAGAGATGGATGCAAGTTGCCAAACACTTATCCCGTATGGCTGGAACGAGTTCGATCCTCAGTTCACTATTGCTACGATGACCGAGTCCACTACATGACCACGTGGTAAGGTGATTGTGGTCGTCATCATGTCATCACCCTGTTCTACGAACCTCTTCCTGCATCGTATGCAAATCTGTTGTCATTTTTTGTCTTTCAATCATCGAAATGATATCTTTTACTATGAGAAATGAAACATCCCCTTTCCTTTGTCTGAAATCCAATTTCAACAAAAATATTTTGCAAAACAGCACAATGTCAACCAAGTGGTGCTTACTTGGCCATAGCGACGACAAAGGGATGCAAGTAATTCCACATGGTTTTCGTATTTTTTACAAAAGAACTGATATTTTAATGCAACATCTTTCACACTTTTCTTTTTTAATATCGGCTCTTTCAATTAACATTACGTCGTTGTGAGAATAAACGTGCTCCATTTCTAAGGCTAATTGAAAGAAAGACATGTCAATTTGTCCTAAAGCTGCTGTCTCGTGACTAGTTTAACAGATAACACCCGGAGCAGGTTTTCGACAACAAACAAGAAATTCTCGACCAACAAAGTTCAATCATTTGAGAAGTTAAGAACGCTACAACTTCGTAAAAGACTTTGGTGTATTGGTCTCAACTGTGCTGATTTTTTATAAAGCATTCTTTCAACATTAAATTTGTTAGGAAGGAAGGTCCCTTGAACACAATCGTTTCATTTTCGACGAAATCATGCTGGTCAACTGATTTTGTACTCAAAATACGAGATTTGAGGAAAAAAAAGTAACGGAAATATGTGGGCCCTAGCAAATCAGAATCCCATCTAGGTAGAATAAGAGGACTTGTCCTTGTAGACAAAAATCTCTAGATTCTAGTGGTTACTATTCCAACATATAATGTTTCATTTACGATTAGATATGATGGGCAGTCAAAAGCTGTTCGACTCCAGTACACTGAAATTGCCTCACTATTTGTGAAATGGAAGGGTTCACAAAATATTGAACAACTCTTGCCTTTTATTTCAGTAACGTCAACACATCTGTTTTTCAGATAGAAGGAGCTACAAGCAAACTTTCTCCTGCGTCTTCATACAAGACGAACAACTTATACAAGCGATTCAGAAGTATTGAATTTCCATGGTTATGCAAATGGAAAACCGCTCCGTCCAGCAATATTATATGTGTATCGCGTTGGTTTTAGAATTAGCGCTAAAATCATCGTTTTTTTCTATGTTCTCTAAATACACACTAAAGAAGAAAATTTTCTCCTTCCTCTTCTTCTTCCCAACAAAGAAATCTAGCAATGTAGGCAAAGTGTTCTAAAATAAGTGAGGCCAAGAACCCTTAATTTCGATGCAGATCGAAGTTAAAATTTCAGAAAATAAAAGGTTATGTCTCGTCTTTAGACGGAAAAAAAGTTCCTGCGAGCAATCATAGCTTCTGCGTGCTATTACCCGCAATTGAAGTCGTTAATTAACAGCATTCTTTCATTTCAAAGCCGTAATTATTGTAGTTCACATGTTTGTATTTTTATGTCATTGTGTTGTATTCCTCCTAGTGGTTTACGGTCCCATCGTAGCTAGGAGGTGTTCTGGGTGTCGGCTTGCGATGTACAATGGGGGATTCATCCTCCCGCTGGGTCTCCCAGGCTGAGAAGGAGTTCGGTGTTTCGATTAGAAAACCTAGTTAAGAGTAAGCCGATACCAGGATCCGTTACCGTCCTGGTACCAAACTAGTCGAGTGGTGCAAATCTCCTTCTGATCCACAGGGGCGGCAACTACCTGTGGTGGTGACGACGTGGGGGGAGGCTTTGATTAGGCTGACCGCGATATTCGCGGGAACCACAGTGGCTTCAGCATTAAATCTCCGAAGAAACGGAGATTATGCTGGGACCCCGCACAACCAGTAAGGAAGGGCTATGCAAGTATCCAAGTAAGTAATAATTATTGTATTTCCTGTCATATATATACATACACTCAAATAGATATATATATAATGTATCATCAAAGAAGTGGGTAGGGCAGCGATAATGATGTCGTTCATTAAACGTATCTTATCGCTGGTTCGTCGTTCCAGGCCAACCAGGCCTTTAGTCTTTCCGGGGTCAGGGGATTGATACCAGGCCAGTCTGGGAGAAGCTTACTTGCATCTATCACACGAGTACATCCCAGCACTGCCATCTCAGGATTCCAGCGAGCATCTACTTGACCACAAAGTTCAGCGAAACTTGTGAACAAGATGAAAAAAAGTCTTCAAGCAGCACCCGAAGCAATACGCAAAAAAAGTTCGAAAAGCTTCATTGATGGTGGATGTGAGAAAAATGAACCGAATGTTAAAGTGCTGGGGACCGCACATTGTGGCACATATGTTGTCAGGTCATATAATAAAATGGATAATAATAAGGCACCATCTGTATAATTCTTATTCCTTTAAGTCCCTAATTCAGAGTGGACAACATTCAACATCAAATGAGTTAACTTTGTGTAAAGTGGTAATATTCCGCAATTTTAAAGCAATGAAACAATTGATTTTAACAGCCGTCATCAAATAACATTTTTACAAGTGAGAACAAATCAGTCTAGTTGAAAGCGGTGGATAAGTTGCAATGATGAGTGAAGGCTCTAGCATGACGACGCCTCAGCAACTTGAAGAGTTTTTTTCTCCACTTTTTGTACTTTAGCGTATATAGCGATGATGAAACATGTTCCGGTACCCGAGACCATTGCATTGCTGGTTTTTATTTGACGTCTTCGGCGCAAATGTGAATTCCTAAGCATTCCCGCGCTACAACCGTCGGCATCAGTGCTCTGTCAGCCGCCCAGATCGGCCGACCTTTCGTGCCGCTGCCACGTCCGTTACTACTGCCATCACCGTCGCCACACCCCAAAAACGGCGTTAGCGTTGTAAATCAGTTTGCCTAAACGGCCAACCATTTTACATTAAAACAACTTCTTTCCACTGACGGCTGCATTACTACTGACCGTGCGCTGATGGTATGGAGTTTCGGCCTGTATTCGGCCGCCCTCCCCGCGAGTTTTATCGAGATGTCGACTACCCGGAGTATCGCGATTACCGCGATGTTGAGCATCGTTCTAACGAATTTCTGAACTACGCCAGAAATGAATACCCGCAACAGCGAGCGCGCTCTTACACTAGACTTGATCCTGAACTTATTTCTTCAGAATTTCACAACAGCGGGCGCCCACTGGAGAAATCACTCCGGTATGTCTTTTTTAAGCAGTTGACTTTTCAAAAACATTTTACGTATCAAACTTACTTCAAAATTCTTATTTTCATCTAAAGTGGTGGGCGCTGTCAATTCTAAAACTTGTTTAGTAATGGGATGATTCACTGTTTTTTTGCATGTACATTGTTTTGAAAGTTGTTTAAGTAACCTACATTGTTGGATTTGAAAAGATTCACTTTGGAAAAGCACTGTTTACAGGAGTAAATCACTAGATTATCGCGATGGTTTTCGTGAGGAACCACAGTTCTTTGATGATCGTCGTGGCGTCAGCATTGCAATTCATCGGGATCGAAATGAGAAAAACTATAACTACGAGAGAGATATCTACACACCATTCATGAAGAAGGAGGACAAGAGGAACGGACAGTTCGATACTGCTGGCCGAAACGGTTCTTATCCACGTGAGTCTGATATTCAGATGAAGAGAGTTCCGAGAGTGCTGACAAGAAGCAACGAATGGTTACCACGGCGCAATAACGATGATAGACCACGTAATCCTCGTGATCTGTTCAAAACAGAGGGCTACTCTCCAAAATCCGCATCATCCTCGAAACGACACAATCTTAATATCTCAATTGATCCTCCACGTTCTCGACGCGACTACGGACGATCAGACGAATACACCGGCTATGGTCGTGACAATGGTCGTGAAATGTATCGTGAAGACGGGCGATATGTTGACGGTAACGTTCGTGGGAGTGCAGCTAAATATCAAGCTCAATCTAGTTATAACTATGAGTCGCATGGCGGTGGAGGAGGCAGTGGTGGTGGTGGTTTCGAATCACCGCCCAGACAGAATGCCGATAACACAACAACCCCATGACGTTCGTCCAGGTACTTCACCTGGCTTCTTTCGCCCAGTACGACACCATCGGATTAAGTGTTGTTGCTTCGACTTCACCTGGCCACCGTGGAGTTATGAGCCGACGGCACCGCCACAGCCGCTCTATAGAAATATTTAGGTGGCATCGCCGCCATCGCTCATTTGTGCCCCCAGTTTACTGCTGTACAACTACCATTAAGAACAGTGTTTTGTTGTTGTATATATCGCTGTTATCTTTTAATCTCATCAACATATTCGAGGTGTACTACTCTAGCCAGTCAAACCGATCAATATACTATGTTTGGATAACATTTAACACCCACAATGACTTGGTGACCTTGTTGGTTAATGATTGTGCGCTCATTCCCTTTTCATCCGTCTTGCCATCAAAGTTTCAGAAAAAATGTAAACGGGCTGCGAGTGATAGCATGGAATTGTCAAATGTGGAGAGGAAACCGAGAATATCAACTTGTGAAAGGATGTAGAAAAAAACATATCTTCATTATTTGACTTGAACAAATGGACGGAAATACCTCATTCTCCTTTCGGACATCCGAGAGCTTCTCGGTAAGCACTTCTGAGCCATAAATAGCTCTTTTAGTATTGAAAAATATGCTGCTCTCTTCTATTGCATGCGTTTTATCAGCACTCGCCTGTCACCTCTGTTTTTGTTTTTTTTTCTTCGGGATAGGATACTACTAAATTACCAGTCTGAAACGTGTAAAGGATAAAGGATAAAGCTCTTAGCGTTGATCAATCCCTGAGGGATGCGCCATGCATTCGACTTCATTAAGTATCGTTGGAGGTGATTGAATGCACATCTGTTCTTTACAATGACTAGCGGTAGCCTATCGATGCATCAAGCCAGTGCTGCTATCCTCCCAGACAAGTGTGGTACCAATTTGCCGACCCCGGAGGGATGGAAGGCTTGGTGGACCACGGGCGCTCGGATCGACTCCACGTGTGTGTCGCAGTGGCGCCTCCAGCCACTGCGCCACACGCGCCCCATCTGAAACGTGTATCAAATAAATAATATAAATAGTAATATGACCAAAACGCTAGTCACAAAGCGATATTTACTACAAATTTGAAACGAAACACATAATGTTGTCTCGAAGAACATAGGTACGACCAAGAAATTGTAATTTAAAGATAGTTAGATCAAACAGAGGAGGTTGAACAGGAAATTAAGTCGAACTGAGCACTGCATTTTCCGTTGGGGGACATTTTGACAAGAAAAGCTAACTATATTACTAAGTTAAATCACTTATTTTCAAATCATACAAAATGTTATACACACGAAAATATTCAAGTTTATAATGACTGCACTTCTATATGACTTCTGGTACAACATGACTTTGCATTATAGAAGACCGTTGTACGAACATGACAAGTCGCTCAGATCTTACAAGCCCGAATTTCTTGCCAATTTTTCGATATGAAGCAACAAGATAAGAAACGCCTCATGGAACTAATAAATGCTCTATTTTTCTTAATTGCTACTATTTGCTAAGGCGGATCACTAATCTTAGAACCTTCGATATTAGAGGATATTATTTCAGAACAATCCATGAGGAACGTGAACTAGAAGTGATAGGAAGCTTCTGGTCCACGTTCGCGTAAACTCGAGTTCTCGTAGTCATTCAGATAGTCGAACTGACTTAAGGCGTCCCGAACATCATCCCCTGTAAATATTGCATAACATGTTGTTATTATATAGCCACTATGAAAGTAGTATGAAACTTAGTGTATCAAACAAGTCAGTAAGTGACAAACTGAGCCAACAGTGACAATTAACACTGATTGAATCATGACAAAGGAAATCTAGTTGTAATTAATTATTTGGTCGAATTTATGCAGACAAAAGAATTTTTTGGCGGAAGACGCTCGATCGAAATTCGAACTGGCATGCTGTTAATTGACTAAATTCAAGAAGGACTTATTTTTGGTAGATCGTAAGGCGAGAAGAAATTCAGGCCTCGGATTGATGAGTTTATTTAAAACTGGCAAATAACGAGTGTCAACTAGTTTCTCGAGCATTCCCACTAAGATAATCGATAGGGATTCCACTAGAGGTGGTAATTACTTTTCTAACTAGTTGGAAACTGAACAACTTATTTCACCTTTATCACTAATTAAGAAGATGAACAAATGAAGGTACACAATAAGTGATGTATGAAAAAACATAGATATTCAACCAGATACCAGCCCTGTACCTAAGTCCTTATAGCAAGTAGTATCAATAGAAGGTGCATTATCGATTTATGGATTTCCCAAAAAATGACTTAGGTTTTCAACCTGCAGTTTTTAACATAACTTCTTCAGCTTACTGGAAATTGCATATTGATCGAAATAAGAGCCATTAAAACCTAAATGGTTCTTCAGTCAGTAACAAGACTATTTATTTCATAACAGCAAGATTTGACGATTCGCGAGTTCATAAACTATCTTTTGAATGCGTTTTCAGATGCGATCTGACTTTTTAGAGATTTTCCTATCAAATAGCTGCCAATTTGCCTCAAACACTAGTAGCCTGTTCGTACTGAGGTTCGTTGGTTACAGTGGATAAGTCGTCGAAGTCCTCTTTTACCGTTCTGGCAACTTACAGTGTTGATTGTGAGACTTGTGATCGAATGTCTGACAGAACAGGTCGCAGTCGATTGATCAGTGCTGGTTGCAAACGCTGCGGTTGATGGCGTCACTTGTTGATTTCCTAACAGTACACCCTTACGTAATGATGACGCCAAAATCGCAGACACTATAGCGAATGAATTACATCTGCCGACAAGAAAACTTCTCCTACCACCGCTTCTTGATGCAAATTTACCGTCGGAAGTGCTTCCTATTTTTTTTCCCTGTAGTAGCAATGCTATGAAGAAACAGATGGTTTCTTTGCTGCCTAAAGAAGAAGGAAACACACTTGATAACAACCATCTCTCCGTTGTCCATTCAATTCGATATGTGACCTTCATTTTTCAAGATTTTTTCCTACCTCTAGAGTTCAAGTGAGTTTTATCGAAACCGTTCCAGAACTGTTGTGCGTAACGTCTTTACGACATTATCGTCGATAACCGCAGGTCATGTCTTCGACTCTTCTGATCTTCGAGATCCTCATATTTATTACGAAACTATTGAAATCAAGGCCACATGGTATTACCATCCACAGTTTCCTCGTTAAAATGTAATGTTGATATTAGCACGCGTTTAATGAATTTACGTCCAAATTCGGAATGATGCAAAAACACTGCTCTAGTTTGCCTAGCCTCCATTTTCACTCCAATTTCCCTTAAGGTGAGCATCACGTTAGTACGAAAGAAAAGCATTAGTATAAGAATGTGTACTCAAAGCTGATCTCTAAGATGGTGTGTAATTCCTACGTGAGAAATGTCAAACTTTATTTGAAAACAAGACGTAAAAATTCGAAAAGGCCGAAGATGTTTGTTTTCCTAATAACGAATGTTCACCGAACAGTACTCTTTCAAACAGACATTTTCTAATGCCTTAACTTTTACTTAATGCCTCTCTTTATGGCAGGGTAATACGTGAAACACAGCAACGAGGAAGCTGAAATATGAGCAAGACTCGGAAACTGAATTGGGCTTCGAACCTGCAATTACACTTACCGTTAGCCAACATGCTATCCACCACACCAACCGCAACCCTGATTTTTTAGTTTCTCTCAGCTATGTTCAGTGCCGATTTGTGCCCCCTAGACCACCCCGCTGACGGGTTATTGCTGATAGCACCAGTGGGAAAAAAACCTGGCTGAAAGAAAAGCACAGCAAGTCCCCTCGGTAGGCGATGGTGGTGGACACGTGAGGCCCTGGTAGGGGTAATTGAGGTTTGAAGCCCAAATGATGTTCCAAGTTTTGTTCATATCTCGGCATCCTTGTAGTTGTACTTCACATATTCATTTTTAGTTAATTTTAAGGATTCGTGGAGCTTGTAGTTACAATAACTTTCAAACTGTCCCATCAGCACAGTCAATGAAGGCAATGATGAACGCTTAATATTCTAGATAAAAATAAAGCCATTGAATAACAGTTGATAATCTGATTCTAATGCACAATTTACGACCCACCTATTCCTCCGTTAATGCTTGGACTGAGTACTTTGGCGCGACTACTTGTTCGTGAGTCAGTAGCGTAAAAACCTTCATCATTTCGACCATAGTGGCTAAAAACGCTTGGAAAACGTTCGAAACTCTAGCAAACATCTTTTAAAACATTAATCCATAAGCGACATTAGTACAGATGACCTAATTTTTATCCGAGCGTCTAGTGCCCATATCTGTCCAAATGTACGTCACGTGATCATTATTAGTATATGACTTTTAATTGTCATAAATAAACTGCGAAAGTTAGAGACAATCAGAAAAGGATGACCAAGAATTCGTGTGGAACGCTTTACACATTTTCCATACTGATTGTCAAGATGCCTTACTTCCCTATCGTAAGACGTCAGAAAAAGTTACCTAAGTTTTCCTAAGAATCTATAACAAACTTTGAAATAAATTCCTTCCAGTTTATAGAGCGTTTTCGAAGAGTTTTGTATTTGTGCTCACTGTACTCATATTTGTTATCGGACATGTTCCGCAAAAAAACGGAAACTTTTCAACACTACATTCATCACAACATACCTTGAATCAAAATCTGGCCAAGCCGTTGGACTCGGTAACATTGCTCGAGGTGGAGACTGCGTTCGCACACTTGACTAAACACTACGAGTTTAGAAACAGGAATAAAATGTCTCTTGGATGACAACCTGTCTATGATGATGATCCGGAGTGACCGTCCTCTTGGACACAAAGCTAGCGACGACGGGTTGTGATGGGAATAAGTAGCTGAACCCTGCATGGGGTATCTGGGCCTCAACAATAACGGGGTCAGCAAATCGAGTACGGGAGCGAAATTGGATTCGTGTAATGCGCCTGTGGAGGCGAGCGGTCCAATCTCATCCTAAAGTCACCAATTCAGCTAGTTCACAGAAATTCCTCTTCACCCACAAGAGAAAGAGAAAGAGAGAGAGAAAAAGAGAAAGAGGTAGAAAGAGAAAGAAAAAGGAAGAGAGATAGAGGTTACAATAGACTTCCATGTTCGTGTTAAAGTAAGAAGTGACGCAATTTTCTGTAAATAATACCGAGATATGAAATCAAGTAGTAGGTATGAGGTCGAAAATAAACCAAAGTTACCAAGTTGATTCAATGGAATTACCTCGTTTCATGGTTTTCTGGTGAAAAAACGGGTGATGAAGTCCCACTCCTCAGTTTCCGGCTCTGAGAGTGTGCCGAGGACGGCCGTGTCGAGTTCGGACGTTGGAACATCGTCGTTTGCGCTTCTCCACGAACTGATACATCATGGACGCTGAAAGGCTTTCATTAAGCTTTCTCATTACCATTCGTTTACATTATAATCTATCTATGGCTTATGAAGACTCGACCATGTTTTTAACATGAAACTGCGCAGCGTAAAGTTGAAGTTATTTATTGGTCATCGAATTCGTTCACCACTCGCGAACTTTTCTAATTCTTTACTACAACAATGTTGGTATGGAGTTGCTGTGGAGTGTTTACAAACACATTATTAAATTAATAAATGAAGAGGTCACGCACTGTTTCACACCCTGTTGCCTCGAATGCGTGAAATCGACGCATTTCTACTTGGTTCCCCAGGTGACCAGTAGGGCCTCTTTTCTCTAAGGATGCGAGGAGCATAAGAAAACATCTTCAGAGTTTATGGGAGGAAGCCTGCAGAACCATTGCCTCGCATAGTTACTCGCTTAACAGTAGTCATGGCTCCCGTGCATCAACTGTGTTGTACTCAGTGTTCAGCTCACAACTTGTTGAAGCACAACTGATATTCCACCGTTGAAATTCCATGTTCATCTGTGACTTTGCATTTGGTGCAGCAAGATTGAATTCTATTGCTCCATATGCGTCATCGATGTCAACTAACATTTGTTCCATACATTACGTAATAAGTCCTAGGCTAATGAGAAACGAATGGTCAAGTTCCACAAATTCTAAATGCAGATTCAGAAACCTTTGGTTTCCCATTGGCCGATCTTTTGTACAGAGAGTACCGATATGTTAACAGAGAAGAAATCTGGTTAGAAATATCAAACCTGATGATAGCACACAATGAAATTTGGATGGATATCGACGATGACTTAAAGCAAAAAGCATTAGATTTCTCTTAATAATTCAAAAGATTTCTATTGAAAGACAGAAACAACAGTTCACGAAACTTTGACATGTTTTCGGATAATGCTTGAATTGACATAACTAGCTCATGAAATGAATAACAAAAAAGACACTGAAACAACGTCCTATGTAAACGCTGCTCAGTGGTTGCCCTTCATCACAGGGGAAAGTTCACTAATGCGGTGGATATTTTGTGAAGTTAATTTCTACCGCGTTTCTGGAAATGACAGCCTTATTGTGATGTTGACATCTCCTAACGATTTACCGCCTCATCGTGGCTGGGAGGTGTTCCTGGTTGTCAGATCTGCGATGTACAGCGGGGTGTTTCATCCCCGCCGCAGGGTCTCCCAAGCTGAGAAGGAGTCCGGCGTTTCCATCAAGCCTAGCTAAGAGTAAACCAATCCCTCTGATCCACAAGGGCTGCGACTGCCTGTCGTGGTGACGACCTGGGGCAGACTTTGGCCAGGCTGTCTTCGGGATCCACAATGGCTTAACCAGAAAATCTCCGAAAAATGGTGATTATGCTAGGACCCGCACAACTAGTGATAACGGGCTGTTCAAGTACCAAGTATAAAGTATCGTGATGTTGACAAAACACCTGACGGACTAAGGGCAATCTCAGCAAGTCATTTGACAGGAAGTTTCATTTCTGAAAAATATAAAAACCATAGGACAATTGGCCCAAATGATATAAACTCTGCAAAAGCAACAACCATATAATGCATAAGTTTAAGCAACCCGACATAAGACAATGCTTTAGAACGCGTCGTCGTACTCTGCATTTGCTGACACCACCGCCTATGACGGTGGATGCTTTGCAACTGCTAGTAAACAAATGATGTTGTTCCATAGAATAAGTTGCAACGTCTCCCTCCGTTTGCAAGACGGCATATTTTGTTGAGTTGGATGCAATAATAGATGGAATATTTTTTGAAGCACTCATCGTTTCAACGTATACACCAGATAGAAAGAATAAAAAAGGACAAAAAGGATAAAGCTCTCAGCGTTGATCAATCCCTGAAGGATGCGCCAATCATTCGACTTCAAACATCGTTGGAGGTGTTTGAATGCATTGCTTATCTGGGCTTTACAATGACTCGCCGTGACCTGCCAATGTATCGAGCTAGTGCTGCTATCCTTCCAGACAAGGCTGGTACGAATTTGCCGACTCCGGAGGGATGGAAGGCTCGGTGAGCCAAGGGTGCGAGGATCGATCCCATATGTGTATTGCAGGGCGCCTCCGACCATTGCGCTTCGTGCGCCTTTTAAATAGCAATTAAAAAGGAAGTAGAAGGAATAGCAATTAAAAATTAGACTAAGTAATTAGGAAATTAATCAAAATGATTGAATGATAACTTTTTTATTTGCTGCCTAACACAAATTTTCACTGCATGGTTTGATGCGAAATACAACCACAATGATGCTGAGGTATTTGCAAAACTCCGGACAGCAGGTGTATGCGGTGGGGAACGAACGCATTGTTACCCTTTCCGGAGGCTAACGCGTTCACCACCACACATCATGCGGGATATTCACTTCGCCTGTCTCTCAAATCTCCAAAAGGATTGACTTTTATAGAAACAGGAGTGACGACAAGGAAGCTGACCCATTTGGCTATTTGGTTGATGGCATACTCGAATCAGTGTTTCTCTATTTAGGTAGATGTCATCCAGTATATTTTACCTTACCAGCACAACTATACCACATTTGATCGCCCTCAAATCTGGAAGTGGTGTATTGATACTTTCAATGTCAGTGTACGTACTTTGAAGGCATCATAGAAAAACCATATTAGTTCATGGCAATTACCATGGTCAGCGTCTGTTCTACAATTTTCTCATTCTCTTTGACTTCTCCTTTCCTAACTATACAAATACAAAGAGATCTATCAGAATAGTACGAACGAAGCCCTTAATTACTGCTTGCTCTAGCATGAAATAGTAGGCGAGAAACACGAGCAGCACTCTAATAGCGATCTCTTTCAATGGAGTTTTACTTCTACTCAGAAATACCATAGGGGTTGCACTGAAATCAGCACATGCAGTCACGTACGCGCTAGTACCGAACAAAAAACGCAGCTCTTTTGATTATAAATATCTGGAAAAAAAGTAAAACACCAGGTAGCTATCGTGTTTGAACGAAAACCTAGAAAGGTAACAAATTATATCAGCCAAAGCAGCTCAAACAGATACCTTTTTGAGATGGCCTTCGTATGTTCTATAGGATGATAAATTTGCTGCTCATAATTGGTGCAGCGTTTTAAACGTCGTGGTAGACTATCAGCACTGTTATTCCTAAATTCTCTGGTATATCTTTATATAAGATGGTTGTTGATAAAAAATCGTTGACGAGGAATCTCTAGTTATCCCCCACAAACTGGGTCATTGTTCTTAACTAACTAATCGGGTTATATTTCCCTTAAACAATCAATATGAAACGGAGAATTTAATTCAGAAAAAGAAAGAGCATTTGATGTTTCGCGATTTTTAGCCCAAGTATTGCAGATGCGCTTACTTTTCCGGCCCAATCATTGCACTTTCACTTTTGGCCCTGCGCATTCCACTTGGAGTTCTTCTTTCTGTTGTATAACTGCCACGGGATAACAGTGGAGAGTTTGGAGTTTCTAGAATAGCACTTTGAAAGCATAGAAAAGAAAGTTCACGGGATCCTTTATACAATAATCTATGAAAGCCGGCTGTTTGCCACGAATGAGATGATGCTCTAAAGATCCAATCCAATCACCCAACCGATCGATATACGGTGACGAATGATTGAAGGGCGTTCTAAAATTTCTGAATACTAGCCTGTCATGACGGATGGACACCGAACCGAACCGCCATATATGTGGTTATAATAAGAAGTCTTATAGAATCTTCACTAATACCCCCCTTTACTTTCGCCATTGAGCAAATTTTTACCTTTTCATACATTGCCGATTTACCTACCATTAAACTGCAGTTTTTGATTCCCTGAAAATGGATGTTACACAATAATCAAAGTGATGAACCAATTAGAGCGACCTTGCCAAGCGCGGTTAGACAATGTCAGCGACCGACGATCTGGATAGAAAGCATTGGACGTTTTTCGATCAACTTCCGGATAATGTCCAGTAGCGGATGAGCGCTCACCAGAAGCCGCTCTGCTCTGCTTTTTGAAACGGTGCCGTTCGACGTTCTTCGTCACTGTGGTACTAGCCTGAAATGTTTTGCTTCGATGTTTTCATAATATCGATGATTTTTTACCTACATTTCAACATATTCGCGGCCTTGAGAGTTTTTATGTAACTGCCAATAATTTTTTTTATAAACGGAATTGTTGGCGACTCGACGACTTCAGAGGATTTCAGAGGAAATTCTTGTCCTCTATATAAATCTATAATTGTATGGCTGCAAAGGATGTATAGAACTTTTTTAAGGGACTTAACTGAATGAGTAGTTAACAAATTTGATTTCCAAGTTGATAGTTTGAATTCAAATTTTAAACTTGATTTAGATTAAAAATACCAATAAGACGAATTTTTTTCAGGACATTTCAAGGGGTTCAGTAGACGCCGATACGAGAGAAGCATTCGTAGACATCATTGTATCATGCTGAACGAAAATGTGCTTAATCAATGTTCTAGCCGCTCGAGACACAACCCTCTAGAGAAAAAAAGCTCCAGAAAGCGAAAACTGGCTCAAGGTAGAATAAGTAAACCTATATTTCGTTTCGTACCTTCACTCACAGTATGCTCTAGCCTGTTAGTCGCAAAGCTATGTTGCGCGATATGGTAAAAAACGTAGACCAAAACCGATCATATGTTTTCTCGCTATGAGGTTCCGGTTGATTGAGGAGATAGGCTCATTGCTGCGCGACATTGACATATACCCTCTGCATATAAGCAAACATATCAAGGCGTTCTATGGGGAAATATTTGCGGATATGCCCATTGTATCCTACATGTTAGTTCAACAAGAAATCTGTGGTGAAGAAAAGCACGAGAGAGCTAGCGAGGAATTGCCACATCGCCCAAAAATCCAGAAGGAAGCCATCCTTTCATTCCTCTGATCACTAAACAGTAGCCGATATGGCAGCAATGGGAGCAGGAAATGCATAAATAGACTGTTGAAATATCAGAGCCTTTCTAAAATGCCTAAATCAGGAAGGACTAGGGCGATAATAATCTGCACTCAGAACGCATCAGCATCAGAATTCACTATTGTTGACGCTGTATAGACTAAGAAGACTCGGTGTAACATGAACGATCTGGCCCAGAAAAGAAGGCGCCACTCATTCAACGCCATTTTTGACATCGGAGAAGTGATCCTCAAAACATAAGACAGTAGGGTGGACGACATCGTTGAAGTCCTCGTCAAAACAAGCTCGAATGCAGAAACCGACTCTTTCGAACAAATAACGGAACAGAGATCTACGGTCGAAAATGTACGGACCAACACCAGATCTAACAAGCCTCGTTGTATGCGCCCCAGCATCAATCTTCGAGATTCACGCGTTATACTGAAATGAACATCATGAGCGGCTATCCGGATTTACTACGATGACCAAGATAATTTATGATAACTCGGAATTTAAGACGAGGCACTCTCATGTTGTGTCTGAGAGTCATCCAGTAGAGGGTACCCAACATGAACAATATCGTTGTAAATCGAATATTTTTGCCTAACAGATGTCAGCGTTTTTCCAAAATTTTATATGATATATGATGTTCTACGAGTTCTAATAGAAGGCAAAAATTATTACGTTACTCTCGAGAATAATGAAGAGAAACAATGACTTTATCAGCTTCAGCTCGAGTCACTTCACGATTAACGGCGATCAGGTGGGAGATGATAAGTTCATTTTCTTGACAAAGGTTTAAAGTTCTGAAGATTCGCATTTCAATTATAAAGTTAGCTACCAACTGATGATCGGCTATTCAAAAATGGAATGTGAAATTGGCCATTTCCAGTTATGTATGAGTCATTTAAGACTCATACTGCCGCGAATCTGTTTAAAAATAGTAAGTAAAGATACGTCTACAGAGAATGAACTTGCTATCGGATATTTGCTGTTTGGTGGTCGACCATTACGTAGGCGTCCGGCTTGAGCACTATCGTTTTCTACCTCAGATAACCTTAAATTCGATGGTCCGATAATATTCAATTCATTAAATAGTAGCGAGAACAAAGACACTGAACATAAATAATGTCTCACCCATAAATGTGACTTTGCTCAAAGCTATAAGAGTCGTTGATGAGCCAAGAGATCTCCACAAGTCTAGTTCATTGGCAAGAATATCCATACCTCCAAGGGGCGCTGACTGCGTCGTAATTAGCTTAAATATAAAGCAATCGGTGCGGAAACTTTCTAGATTGTGCGCGCTTAAATCGCTTACACTTTCAACGTATTCTGCACTGAATCTCGACAGTATGATTTCAGATCGAATAAGGGAACGATGAAGCGACGACGGTGCAGTCGCCAGTAGTTTGTTAAAAAGTCGCACGATAAGGATCTAGAGATGGCAGTTACACAAACTAACGTAAATGTTAATCGTCCACAAAAAAACTACTTTTTGACCTTTCGTGTTCAGTCTCTTTGTCAGACATTTCCAAAAGGAATACCAAGTTTTTCACATGCAGATAACACATTTCTGGGTAGTTTTTTTTACTGCTCTGCATAAATCAAGTATTCACAGCACAAAAAATTTACCTGTATGTGAAGTTTCTGGGTGTGAAGGCCGTGCTTGAGTTGACTGACGAACAACGTCAACCTAATGTAATCACGGCTCCTTGCTGTCATCGCCGTCAACGCTCTCATCAGTACCACAAACCCTTGAGGCTTATCCAGTAGTAAGAGCAAAATCTATAAGTTAAATGTCTAGCTGTTCATTTCTTCGAAATCAGAACATAACAGAATTTCACCCTCAACTGCGTAACATTTCGAGTCGAGTTGCGGACTGTTCACAGCAAAAAGCACTGCATCCATTCCAGTTGTCAAATCCAAAAACCGACGCCAAGCGTTTTCCTGAACAACGAGCACGGCCTCCACAACAAATTAAATTCGCATTTTTAAAAATAGAACGTTCAAACTATTAGAACAGTGACTGTACACCCATTACCACCTGTATCACCCTGTCACTCCATTGATCGTCGAGTGACTCGAGCGCGTGCCAGTAAATGTTCCATTTTTCCCTGTCGCGTATAAGAAAAGCCCAGTAGGTCCTCTCGGACCTAGAGACTTGTTGAGCATCATATCTCTCTTCTAGCGTTTGCGTGAACTCTGACCATCGAGTCGGTGGTACTACGAGTACGTTAGACATCCCTTGGAATCCAGTGAACAACAATCGCTGTTGCCGTTCACACGCACTACGTGTCCGATCCAACCTTTCTTCGAAAGCTTGGCGTTTAGAACGACATCATTGAATTTTTATCGATGATGCAGGGTGGGAGCTTCAGATCCTTTCCTTTACTTGTGTGAAAAGGGATACTCCTGGCGTCGTCCTTCAACTGCTCGTTTAATAACGCTGAGTGATCTTTCACCTTGATTAAGTAGCGACCAGGTATCTGGTGCATGCGATAAAGCAGGAAGTATTGTCGAGTCGAAAAGGTAGGACACGAAGTCAGGTGTTTTTTTGTTCTTTTCACCACGTCCTCGATGCTCTTGAAAGCTCCTCAAAAAGCTCGATTCCTTCTGCTCAACTCTGAAGCTAAGTCATTCATCACATTGACTTACCGATCTAGGTAGACGTAACTGGAGCATTTGAAGGTATTCGTTCCGTTGAGCGTGAATGGGGTATACGGAACCAATCCGTTCCTCATGAACATCGTTGTTGTGAGATTTAATCGAAGACCATTCTTTCCACAGGGCTTTATCAAACTCGGTAAGCATCGCAAGCAAGCGTTCCTCTTCGCTAATGTTTGATGTTATAAGGACGATGTCATTAGCAAAGCGAAGATGGTAAATGCCGACCGTCCATTTTCATTCCCATATTATCGCATTCCAATGTCCGCATTACGTTCTCCAGGGTGGTGGTAAATAATTTGGCGAGATGGTATCGCCTTGCCTAACCCCCTCTTCTGACTCGATGTTGATACCGTTGCAGAATGGTGATAACTTGACTGTGAAATTTTTATAAAGCTCACGAAGAATCTTTATGTACTGAGTAGGTAATCCCTGACTATGAAGAGCTTCCGTGATTGCTTCCATCTAAATTTGAGTCAAAGGCCTTCTTTGAATCGATGAAAGTGAGACAGAGCGATCTTCTGTATTTTTCGCTATACTTCAACTAGTCTTGTTATCATATAGATGTGGTCCATCGTAATAAATCCTTTTCAAAACCCTGCCTGCTCACATGGACCGTCCAGTGTTCTGTCAATCCTGTTTAGGTTGACTCGTGTAAAAAGTTTGTGGACGACAGACAGTAAGCAAATTGGGAGAGTGTTGCCGATTTCGTAAAGATCACTCTTCTTGAACAGTAGTACGGTCTTGCTGGTCTTCCACTGTGTAGGGACCTTGCATTCGGACAGGTAACTTGTAAACAGCCGTTCATGTGCTCAGACCTTATCCTCTCGGGACCTGGTGCTTTTTCAATTTTTCACCGAGGAAATAGCATTTCGGATTTCGGAAGGGAGAACCGCTGGTATCGACATATCCATCCTATCCTCCTTTATTTCATATGACGGAAAGTGGACGTAGTTATCGAAGAGATCTGAGTAGTACTTGTGAATGATTTTCCTCATTGCTTTTCTGGACGCCGAACTGTCTCGCCTGAGCGTCGGAGTGCAATCATCCTGGTTTTGTAATTGGCGAATCTTGGATGGGTTCCACCTGAGCGTCGGAGTGCAATCATCTTGGTTTTGTAATTCGTGAAGCTTCGGTGGGCTTTGCGAATGCTTTTCCCAGCCTCTGCAGCTTAAACCATAACTGCTGCTCTTCTTTCTTTAAGATCTTTTTTATCGCCTGTCTGCATTGCTTTGCAAGTTCGGAC
Organism: Angiostrongylus vasorum; assembly: GCA_018806985.1. Lineage (NCBI taxonomy): Eukaryota > Metazoa > Nematoda > Chromadorea > Rhabditida > Metastrongylidae > Angiostrongylus > Angiostrongylus vasorum. Next base: position 1,634,477 of record JADANN010000120.1, on the reverse strand, counting down.
GTTAATTCGCGGTTGCCTGCAGCTCGTGCGATTCCATGCTGGCGTACCAGCTCGAGTGTTTCTGGAGACAGAGGTCTCTTGGTGACTTCCAGAGCTCTCAATTTTATAGCGTTAACGTGAAGAATGTTGAAAAAAGCTGATCGTATTCTTCGTCGATGTTTTCGACAACGGAATCTTCCCAACAGCCGACTAATGAATTGAATAAGTCCCAGTTTATGCTGGTTTCAGCACTTCGTCTTTTTGAATTTGGCGGCTTTTTCTTCTTTCCCGAAAACGAAATCTTGCACGAAGGAAGCGATTGTGTGGTCCTGTGTAGAATTTTGGGAAAACAGAAACATCGGTTAAGCAAAAACCTTCGAATTACTATGATGTGGTCTATTACGCCATGATACTTTCTACTTGGAGATCTAAGTCCAGCGTTGAAGGTGAGGCTATGAATGGTCTTGGTCGTCATAAAAAATTCAGACAGCCGCTGAGCCTGCTCGTATTTAGTTCTAATACGTGGGTCCCAATGTGACGTTCTCCAGAAGTTTTTTGGTTCCAGTCTTACCATTAAATTCTCCAACGATGGTCATGAACAACGTATGAGTCAGTTTTGTGTAGAACTTCTCCACGTTCATGCAGAACGTCTCGAGTTCTTTTTCGTCATAGTTTGATGTCGGTACATAAACGATGAAGATTGTAAAACTGGTATTGATTCACATCTCTTCAATCGTAAACCTCCGATTCGGGTTGTTACGTTGGCGACAGCAGTGCTTTTTCGAAAACTGCGAAACATTTATCGATCACTACAGCAGGTGATTGAGTAGTTGATAAAATCAGTGATACGTTACTGGAAACTACTACGCTCTGCTGCCACCTTCGTTATAAGACTTCCTATGTGAGCATTTTTGTGTTCCGTTTAGCTTCAATTCCTTTAGAATCGAAATTCTTAGAAAATTAGGAAAGAAATTTAATTTTTTGAAATTTTCAGCGACATTTGAAGACAAATGATGTAGTGAGGATGTAGTGAGGGATGTCCACATAACCTGCCCAACAAAATTCGGCTTATTCAACTTCTTCCGTATTCGAGATAATAGTGTCAACAAAAAAAGTGAAGAAACGCGTTTGTTAAGTCTGGAAGATCGGAATTTCGCTGTTGTAAAATCATAGATTGGCAAGAATCTGTGGACTCTAAACGAGTTCACTTAAATGAGTACAGCTTTCCATAAATTTCGTGATATTAAGTTAATACTTAGGCGACAGCATGCCCTCATATGTAGTCATTTTGTGCAAAAAACGATGACAAATTTCAACTACATGCAACATTTCTCAGCTTATTCTGATCATTACTACCTAAAAAAAACACTGGAATCTAGAGATCTTTACCTACAAAGTACAATGTCTTCTATTCCACCATGGAAAACCGTTGGTCTTGTGAAACCAGGTAAACCTTCTTCACTCTTTTTTTCGTCAGGGATCATATTTCGAACACGAAACCAAATGAGGAAGAAGCATTTCGTCCAAGAGGACGCAATGGTGTTCTTCTCTCTTTGGTTTCTGCGACTGGCACGCTTGTATGGGAAGCTTTAAAAGATTTAAATTTCGTTTTCACTTGCAAATATTTTAATCCTGAGCAAATTTAAAAATGAACAAAGAAAGAAAAAAAATCACTCATAGACTTGTACGACCTCTTCCATAAATCAGTGAAGTTCTCAACTCTTCAGATTTTCTAATGATCAAGAAATCCTCGTCTGTTATTGGAAAAACTCACCAGACTGAGGCAAAATTTGCATTAAATGTTGTGGAAATATTTGTATTGATATGTTTGTTGTCTTACCGATTTTTCCAGGAGAATTTTGAGGCACTCGACACAATCGGCTTCAGCTACCTGAAAACATCCATGATGGGATAATTTTTAGAAAAAGGAAAGTCGTAAACTACGGACCACAGTAGCCTAGTAGAAAAACACAAGTATTATAAAATTTGCAAGAAGGTCGCGAATGGATAACGTGATGTCGTAGGAGCAAGTTAGTGATTTTAAAGAGAATAATTATTTGGAGAGTAAGGTTAAAATACAGTGCATTTAACCATATAGTTGCTACGAATTTCAGTACCGTACGAAGTCTATGTCTTAGGGTTACGGTACCAGTACGTTTACATTAGTGGTCCCGCACAACGACACAACATTCGACTTTGAAGAAAAACTTGCCGCAGCTTTTCGTTTCCTATTTGTCGTTGTTTGTATTACTTCTTGACAGTAGGTTAGAAATTTTCGATGAAGATGTTTGATCTCGAGTTGATGATTCCTTGGAGAACGCTGAGCACTCTGCTGAGAAGTTCAATTCCATTCAACGGTCTAGCAACAAACTCTTGGCAGAAATGTTGGGATCTGAAGAAGCAATTTAAGAATTGTTGCAAAACTGTCGATGTCGTCTCATTTCTGTGACTCTTCTTGTGTTTTTAATTGATTCCCTCAAACACTTTCACATGCTTCTTCCATTTTTCTCCACATGTTTGAACGAAATACTTTTTAATTTTCGTGCTTCAAAAAGGAAATGACTTGAATTTTTTGGAAGTTTTTTTTGTATCTTAGAAAACAACGTGGTTATCAAAAATTGTGCAATCAATAATTGATCACTGACTCCAATAAGACAATGATGAAAGCTCAGGAACGAAAAAAATCTATTTTAATGAGGGAACTTATAATAGGGAGAGAAGATTCCACACAGAATTTCGCACTGTCTGTACTTTGTCACACATCCACCTGTTCCTCACCACTTCGACGAAGGTGTGATTCGATCTCTTCACTTGGCCGTCACTCGTCTCTACTTTCCGAATTAAAAAATGACTAATATCAGCAATTATTACTTGTGAACGGGTGCAGCTAATGAGAGTGTACTCGACACTCTACGACCACTTAAAAGGTGATCGGCATCGAGAAATCCTTCAATAAAATTGTCGAGGGGTTTAAAATAGCATTATCATGTTGGGTTGCATGAGATCACGAGTGTGGATAATATGATGCTTAGATTCTTGTTCATAGAACGCTCCTTTAACCCATAACGCCCGCACGGACACTATAGTGTCCACGGCAGTTTAGAGCAAACGACCGTATGGACACTGTGGTGTCCATATTCAGATCAGTGTGTTCCAGAGGTTTACTTTTGTATATTTATTCGATAGCTAATAGAAATGAGATCGAAATGAGACTGCGACAAAAAACTACTCTCTACACCTAGTGATTTATAAAAAAACCTTTTTTCAAAAAAGGTTGTTTACCGATAACATGACCAAGAAGTATTCTGTCATTTAATTTCAATCATTATGGTCACTGTATGGAATGTGCGGGCGTAAAAAGCACCGAAACAGACTCAAAATGGGTGCAAAATAAATCCAAGTATTTACAGCTGTGTATTTGCCTGAGTGGACAATAGTAACACACAGTAAATTGTGGTATGCATATCATCCATGCCCATAGAACGGGTATTTTCCACAATTTTGTCATTTTCACAACACTTAAAGCACTCTAGTTATTGGAAAGTTTCTTTATATCGCCAAAAACCACAAAGCCTACAGCAGACGCAAAACTACTTGCATTCGATTGGGCTAGCCAAGCAAAACGAGGTCGAGGCGTTACACGTTAACGAATATTGAGGTTAGCGAAAGGAAGAATATCAAAGTTGGGAATATGAGTCGCCTTTTGGAACATTCTAAATTGTAAAAGGAAATTAAGTGCATCATAAGAAGGAATAGGATACGGTATTACTTTTCCCTGAGATCTTCACTGTACATTAAGTCAAATCACCACACCTATAGTGAGAACAGCCATTTCGACCACATGGTAAAAATCACTTTTCTAATTTCGAAGTCGAAAAAAACTGGTTTATGATGCCAATGTATTTGAAGAGGTTCCCTCACCACATGATTGGCACATTAAGTGAGACTATGGCCAGTAATATGAGTTATAGGTTAAAGAACATCCAAACTGTCCAGATTCTTGAAGTTTGGACGATGTCTCTACCACCACCACCATCCCGATATTATTCGAGAAGAGGCTGCACTCCACACTGTTTGTAATAACTGTCACACACAGAAAAATCTTGCGAATCTTGAGTCTGTACAATAATAAAAAAAGGGCTGCAAGCAGGTTAGATAAACGCTGATTTGAAAGACTAGAGTCATGACCGCAGTGACTGTGAAGTCCAGCTATCGGCCTTCTAAATGAAGGCGTAATAGAGAAACTTCCACAGTGATGAGGAATTTCAACAGAAAAACTACACTCACTTATAAGCTTTCGATTTTTCATAGATAGATAGTGAACCTAACATCTGATTTTAAAGTTTGTCTCCTCAACAGCACTAGGAGACACACCATTAGGACCACACAACTATATGGTTGATTTCTGCTTGAGCTGGAAGCCAACTCTCCAAGATACACTTGAATTAGCAAATGACTTTGATGGGTTTCGAACTACGACATGTATCGGGTACTACAGGCTTCAGCTTCTGCCAAGGTCTCCCAATTAACAACCCGTTTCGTAAAACCTACGAAAAGTAGACATTTGCCTACGATATATCAAATCCTCATGAGGGAACTTGTAGAGAACTGTTCGCAAAAAATTGCAAAGTATAGAACTTCGTACAAAAAAACATGGTGCTCATTGTGTCTTTTGTTATCCATCTGAGCATTTCATCGCACAAGGGACCAGTGGCTATTTTACTGGTGGCGTTTTAGTTACTCGATGATTAACAGCTCAGGCCAAGGTACTATTTGTCTTGTCGGAACTTTTACCTATAACCTGCTTCCGTTTGAAGCGTTTGACTGCTTTCAAAGCACTCCTTAGCATTCTTTCTTGGCCGGCGAACACTTTAGCTAATAATGTGGTAGCTCTATTAGAAGAAATAGCATAAACTCTGGTGGAGATTTCCTACCAAGCCTTCCTCTGTTTACAACGTTGTTAACTTGTCGAAAAGTGTCAGCGAAGAAGAAACAAGGCACAAAGAGCATCAGCGATGTGGGAAAACAATACCATGGCGGATTAATCAGAAGATGACCCAGTTGTAAAAAAAATTTACGGCACAAGGGGGAGCAATCAAGACGGATCGCCTCCTAAAATACGATGATCCATCGTTTGTGTACCTAGAAAGTTCTATAAAAGTATTATAGTCCTCAAAAAAGAAAGAACTGTACAGTATACTAAAGAGGAGCATGAGGCAACCTCACGCCGTTTTAAGAAGCTATTTAATAAATGGCGAATACGGAATCTTACATTCATCTGTTTGGCTCAAGAAGACCGTTGCTGCGGCGTTTTTGCGATCTCTTTAACTAACACATAGATTAATTATCACTTAGGGATTCGCCCACAAGTTCTAAAACGCTTCAAAAAGGAAGTGTAACTGACACAAACAAGACATTACGCCTACCCACCCTGTTTAGACTATAAAAATTATCTCATTTCTTTCATCTACTAGGGCAGCCAATTGAAGTGCAAAATACATAGATCGGTGTCTGCCCGTATCCGCTCAAAAAGAAATCCGTGTTTGCTCAAGAGGAAAACATCAACTTATTGCATTACCAATACATTCTAAATAAACGGCAATTTTACAGCCGCAAGGTTATAAACTGTGTATTCAGAGAGGTCAAAGGTGTGAAGGAATAGATCCAGAAATGACACAGTGGTCAAATCTCTGGTCATAGAACCTGCAGACGATTCCATTCAGCAAAAGATGTCTCTTAACGAACAAGTAACAAACACGTTTTCTTCTCACTTAGACATAGAAAAAAGAATGATCCCATTTATGTGGCACTGGTAAAACTAGCTGGAGGGGTCTCCCTGAGTAGGTAACTGGAAGGAAGCCGATATGAGCTTCAATGTGATTGTGAAACGGACTTGGCAGTGGTACTGTAGACGTCTGACAAAGACATGCCGTTAATGGCGACTGCTTATGATGACGCAATAAATGAACGAGCAAACTAGTCATTGTTTAAAACTGGAATGAGGCGAAACTATTTCTGCACGAAGGGTGCCAAGTGACCTCTTAGTCGTCTTGTATCAGAATGGCTAGCAATTGAGTCATCTGTCTATTCACCCACTTCCTATTCCTGATTGTCTAATGATTCGAATCTTTCGACAGACTTCACGAATAATAGCAGCGATTTCAACTGTCTCAAACCATGTTTGGATGCAAAGGTTCGTCTTTTTTCGCCATTGTCTTTAAACATTGACTCAAAATTTCAATCCAGATTAAGAAAATTGGAAAACACATCTTTCTAAATGAGAAGTAAGCGGATGACACCTGACATTTTAACAACATAAATACAATGTTCTTTAAAAAAAAGTTCCTTGACAAAAAATATGCGTGTTCATACGGTTTCATTTTTTGATAACTTGCATGAATATCGAGAAAAAAATTGCACTAAAATTACATCTGAACTTAAAACCCTAAGAATCTCGATTTAATAAAGCACCACAAATAAATCCTTTAAAGTACGCTGCCCCACAACGGTTTACTGCCTCACCGCAGCTGGAAGGTGCTCCTGGGTGTTGGGCTGCGATGTACAGCAAGATACTCATCCTCCCGGCGGCGTCTCCCAAGCCTAGAGCAAGTCCGGCGTTTCCATCAGAAAACCCAGCTAAGAGTAAACGAACATCAGGATCCACCACCGTCCTGGTATCAAACTAGTCGCATGGTGGCAAGTCTCCCTCTAATTCACTGACGCGGCGACTGCCTGTGGTGGTGAAGACCTGGAGCAGACTTTGGCCTGGCTGACCTCAGGACTCCAGGGAACCACGGTGGATAAACCAGCAAAACTCCGAAAAAATGGAGATTATGCTGGGGCCCACACATCCGGCCCGGGCCATCCAAAGCGTCCAAGTTAGTAAGGTAGGGATGTAACTGTATATGTTATAGACTAGATACTGTAAGTTCTCCTAAGCTGCAACATTTGTTATATTCACTGCTTAGTTACCATAACCTTGAATGGATTAAGACCTGCTTTTTAGTTACCCCGTTATTTTTTGCATTAACACTATACCATTCATTATCACGTGGGTGCGTGTGGCGCAATGGTCACAGATGCTTGTCTGTTGTGACAAGTGGTCGTCGGTTCGATTCCATGCCCTGTGCTCACCAAGTCCTCCATTCGTTCGGGTCGGCAGATTGATGACAGAGTTGTCTGGGAAGACAAAAGCAGTGACTTGATACATAAGTAAGTCACTACAAGTCACTGTGTAGGCCAAGTATGCATTCAGTCACCTCTTCGACCTGAATGAAGGCGAATGCATAATATATCACTAAGAGACTCACAAATGCACAAAGTGTTTTACATCATGATGGATGCACTAGAGGACAGAATTGCCTAGAGGGTGGAACTGTCGCGTTAAATAAATGACTTCGCTAGAGTCCATAGATTTATTCCTCTCCGTCGAAAATTGTCAGACAACGAGATTCGCTTTGCCCTGGCGTTCTACACAAGACGAGGTAATAAATAGAATGTGTTTTGCTCTTGATCCTTGAATTTCGAATTGAATACCACTGAGATTTTCAAGACTTACGTCTTAGGATTCTTCTCCACTTATTTATGGAAATTATGACTTCAACATAATGCTCAGGCTTCGGAGCGATGATTATTTGTTCCATAATTTAAAGCGTACTAAATGAACAACAGTGGTAATAGCTACTATTTTGTTTCGAGAGTTTAATATGTTAAACTTGTGTTCTAGAAACTAGAACAATCCAAGACCGTCCAGATGAAGTCTAAAATTCCCAATGTGTGAAAGGAAGCGCAGATGTAAACTATATTGAAATTGTTAATTAAGTAATTATATGATGTTAGCATAAAGTTTAAAAGCAGTAATCGACATTCCAGACTTCATCTGCAGTGTTGTCAGCTAGTTCAACCTATGAATAACAGGAAAGCAAAAAAACCGCATTGCTTGCCGGTGCAGGGGATAAGGGCGCACATTTCCGGTCAACGGTCAGCCAATTGACAAACAAGCACAGCTACTGTCAAACTTTCTTAAAAGTGCTCGCCAACGACGAACCTTGAGTTGTCGACGAGGATCTGGTCCTTTTAAGCCGAGCAGCGCGAACCCAGCGTCCGAGAGTGAGATCGCGTTTCGCGAAGCTGGAATTAATACCAACGACATGAATGAAGATACTACCCACATGAGCAAAAAGCAGACATAAACATAAAACAAGTGTACGTGATGCATGAAAAAAATTCTTGTTGTTTCAAAAGATGGACAATAATTTTAAAACAACGAAACGATTGATGTAAGTGAATTCTGAAAATCTGTTGAAGAAAGACTGTAAAACGATTTCATTCTCATCCAGAAAAGATCATCTAGCAGATTCTCAAGAACTTCCTGAGCGAACAAAAAGAAAAGAAAAAGAGGAATATCTTACGAGTCCATTTTCAGTTATTGTTAAATAGCTTATATTTTCATAATAGGGCAGAGAAATCATGGAAATCATTTCACAGACGAATATCTATTTACCAACTATAATAGGCCGGTGATATTCGACCTAGTGAAATATACTAAAAGGTGTGCTAAAATATGAGGAAAATTTTGAACCACAGATGGGCTTTGAACCCACTCGTGATTACTCTCATCGGAAGCTCGTATTAGCCACCACACCAACATATGCTTTTGCTTTGACCTTCTCTCAGACAGTTTTTGCTTCTTACTTGACTACTGTTTATTACATATGCTGTTCCTCTTAGCGGCGTGTGTAGGGGCAGTGATCGGAGGCGTCCTGCAATACCCATGAGATCGATTCTCGCGCCCCAGACCCGCCATGTTCTCCATCACTGCGACGTCGACAAACTGGTACCAGACTTGTCTATGAGAATACCAGCACTGGCTTGATGCATCGGTGGGCCACCGCGAGTCATTGTAAAAGCCAGATATGCATTCAATCACCTCCAACGATGCTCGATGAGGTTGGATGCATGGCAGGGATTCATCAACGCCGAGAGGTATACCCTTTTTGTTTATCCTTTTACGCTTTTTTCTCCTTTTTTTTACTTTTTTTAAAAACTTGTTTTATGTTCATTTGTTCCCTTTTCTTTCATTCTCATTGATGGCTGATTACCGATAGCACCAACAAAGTAAAGCAATAGCTGAGAGAAAAAGCACAGCAAAGACCTAGATTAGTATCGTCGATACCACGTGAGCCCTCCGTAAAGAGAATCGCGGGCTCGAAGCCCAAACGAGGTACCCAAGATCTGATCATAGCTCAGTATCCCTACGGTTGCACTTCACATCGTACCTTGCCATGAAAAAGAATAGGCGGTACATAAAACTTAAAACATTGGAAATGCAACCAAGTATTTTTTCGATCACCTATATTTCCTTTGTACCCATACCCACATAGAGTAAAAGAAATAATGAACGAAGTAGGTTAATGGCGTTTTTCATCATATATAGAAATAGCTCTCACTAAAACAGAAGCTATGATGGAACACATAGTGAAACAATAGGAGGAAAAAGTGAAAAAATTTGACTGAGACACAAATTGAACGGCTTCCAAAAAAGTCACAACTGGTCGGCTTTTGGCAACCATGAATGCTCATATGAAGCATATTTTCATTTGTATTTTTATTAATACGAATTTATTACACAAACGCGACACAACGATAGGGTTTGAAAACCTTCTCGAAGAGAACATAGCTTAACCTGGTTGCGGTGCGTCGTCGACTAGAACGAAACGTCGCAGCTGATCGGCGATGTGACGTGGTGTGGTCCGTGGGTCATGTATGGAAACGGACATGACGTCCTCGATTCGAACCAGTACAAGCCAACTCCACCGATTTGTTCTGAACCAACAAGATTGAAGTAGAAGATTCAATTCCACCAGTTTTGAGAAGGAACTAAATTGAGCCGCTGTTAAAAATGAAAATAAGGGGGTGAACGGAAATAATTAAAGTGGGACGGATAGCGGTTTTGGAACAGGGTGACAAGGAAAACGGTCCAACACCTAATTTAAAAAAAAACAGACATTTAAGCTCATAGGGATTGTTAGATATCTGGAATAGTAAAGTGAGTGTAAAACACTGTGCTAGGCTGCGGCTGAGTTGCAGCTGAGCAATCGAAGTATTACAAAAATTTTATGGAAACGATCTCTAGGTTGTACGAACGTAGAAACAAAATAAAACATAGTGTAGAAGATTATTAACTGCTTTATAAATAATATGGGTAAAGGTCTTCAATGCAAATCCTCTCTATAATTAACTAACTGACAAGGGAGCGAAATCTTGAAAAAAAAGACGTCAGCGAAGGATGTAAGCTCAAATGATGTGAAGAATAATTACCAAAGAATATTGAGATTTGGTTAGAAACTGCGATCAAAGTTTTCAGTGTAAACTCTTGGCTTCAATAGAAGGCGGATGAAATACCACTAGCTGGAGTTTTATTCCCAATACTCAGACAGACGAATGTCAAGCAAGATAACATTGAAGACGTGAAGTTACCATATTTCTACTATCGTTTCTATTATTACCGTTGCCAACACCGGTGCCGCAGAAGTAGTAATCATCACTATTACTCTTGTTATAACCAAAACAACGTAACCGAACTGCGTGAATTAATGGAGCTAAACGAATCAAATGATCACATAGGTGAAGGACCTATGCTAGACATTTCATAAACAATTGTTGAATAAAATAACATAGTTCTTTTTCCAAACGTATTGTAACAATCAATTCTTTAGACGTTAAATTTCTCCTAATCCGAACGTTAACTAGCGAAAAATGCATGAGGCGTGTTCGACGAGGATTTTACGCAAATTTGACAAAATTTCTTAACATCGACCTACGGTACGCTAAATAGAATAATAGAGTGGTTTGAAAGTTTCATTGGATCTTGTTTGAAATAAGTAACCAAGTTAAGTCACTGGGAATCCTATTTAGAGCAGCGTGAGAATCTCAGATGAGATTCAAGAGTGGAAAAACTATCGAATGCAGATCTGGAAAGACTCTTCGACGTTCATCAGATTAGAATCCATCGCAATCTATCCAGAACCTCCCGTTGAAAGTCTTAGAGTGGTCAAGTGGCCGGGAAGGCAGAATCGATTCGGATATAGGCTGGTGCGCCTACGGTTCGCTGGGAAGCAAACAGTCTTCTGTTGACTCTAGACTGACAACCGAAATTCTTCGAACTCTTTACCTCGTCATGAAGATCTCTTATCTCCACAGACCCAACCGACTAATTAATAGGTGTACAAAGTGGAATGGAGAAAAAGAGAAGGGAGGAAAAACAATATGCTTTTGTTCCTAGGAAAACCAACTGTGAATCTGTTGTGAACAGGTCTGATCATTTTAGATTTCTCAAAAACGATCTCTCAGTACAGACATGATACCATTAATTTCTCATTTGTAATCATATGGAATACAACAGCGAGGACACTTGAGGGAGAGAACGAAGATCATCGCACGATCAAGATGAGGCCTCTTGCTCCTGACACTTCATTATTTCATGGCAAACGGTACTTATGAGTAGATCGCTGGCTCCGCTCTGACACAGGTTTAGACCTATGCTGGCGAATTGGGATCCCTCCATTTTACTGTTACTCTTGGTTATTTTCGTTCATAAGAGCCAGTGACATTTAACATCACCTTTTCTTTAGTGTAAAACTACGAACGGTATCAGAGGGCATGCGTCAAAATGATCGTTCTTGCTTAGGAAACTTTTTAAACAAACCGGCCATCTAGTTAAGCATAGGCCACTAAGTGTTCTCGTTTTTTTCAAGTACTGGAAACTACTCGCAAAATGTTAGAAGTCCTCTCGCAACCACATATGCTACTCGTGTCTTTTATGAGGTCCAAGACTGTCCCCTAGTTCTGCTATCCTTAAATCCCTGAAGATCAAGTCAGTTAGCAACGTAGTAACCTCAGTAAACCTCACTTCAAATTAATCTGTCTGCTACCAGGACTGTTATAGCAACCAGTAAAGTGAAACACATGCGTAAGAATTCTGAACTAGGACGAAAGAAGGAGGATTTGTAGTCGAGACAGCGTTACGTAATAACCTCCAGTTTATTCATAAAACATCGCGTTGTTAGTAAATTTTTGAGTTGGAAACAACAATGTTGACAAGAGATAATGCAAACCTATAAGATGGCCGATGTAAGCAGTATTCAACAGCAAGATCAACATTTATCACGGAACTAATGGATCGTCGCATGAGAATGGTACGCGAAGCTGTTAGAAACATCTTCGCTACCTCTCCCATATTCGTGAACGGAATGCTCAAACTGCACTTGGATATCGAAGAAGAATTGTTTTTGATATTTGACTTATGCTTAGATGTTGTTGTGATGTACATTTATTCATCGACAACTGAGCAGGACACAATGTCGATGGGATTTGCACAAAGACTCTAGCAGAATAGGTAAATGAAACTGGAATTGGAAAAAAAAACTTCAATGAAGGAAACCTTTTTGTTGTGGCCTACAATAAAACCTTGGTCATAGTGGAAAACAATAATCAACTGATATTAAGAAATACCACGTTCCAACACGAGGTGGATCTGAGCATAGAGAGATTCGTAACAAGTCTCTTCATCCTCTAAGCATCATCTCAGCGTCGTTCTGATGCTTTCGCCAAAGAGATAACGCAAAAGATTCTTTTTAAACCTAGACTAACGTTTTGTAGATCAGAAGTATCGGAAAGTTTTAGTTGCACAAATACAAACGTAGCAAATACATGCCAAGCACAAATCGCAATAAAAAAAACTCAAAAGAATCCGAACCTCTGGTCAATAGATTTGGTGCATTGCTCTTTCTGCCTATGAAAGGAAATATGTGAAATCGTCAAAATACTGCCCAGTCTGCTGCTCTAGTTTAAGCTAGAACCACTACACGTTTACAACATTCACACAACGCATAATGCCTACGCGATTTTTCGGCGTCACTAACGAATAGGACAACGCATGATTTCTAGTTGTTTCAGGAGTGGCGATTTTCCGAAAATTAACAACAATTCTTCGATGACTAGACGACTGCAGGGATTGAGAACACAAGAAGATTGTAGGAGAGACATTGCTCTATCGTGGCTATCGGTATGAATAACGTGTGTGGTAGTATTTACTGTATTGTATGTTACAATGGTACATCATGCAAACACATTGCTCTCAGTATTTGAAAATGTTTTGCAAGTTATGCTGCATCTATTTTAGTTTTTTTCACCTACACATCCCATACAATAACTTTGATATATTACAGCAATAAGGGCACGTGTAGCGCAGTGGTCAGAGGCGCCCTGCAACACACACGTGTAATCGATCTCCACGCCCATGGCCCACCAAGCCTTCCATCCCTCCGGGGTCGGCAAATTGGTACCAGACTTGTCTGGGAAGATAGCAGCACTGGCTCTATACATCGGTAGGCCACCGCGAGTCATTGCAAAGTCCAGTTATGCATTCAATCACCCCCAACGATGCTTAGTGAAGCCGAATGCATGGCGCATCCTTCCGGGATTGATCAACGCCGAGAGCTTTCTTTTATCCTTTTATTACTATCAAAGTTCCAGTCAATATACTCGTTGGAGAGAAAGTTTTTGTAAATAAGAAAGGTAAGGCTTTTCTGGTTCAAACCCTTCTACATTTCTCTGTTTTCAAAAAAAGCTATCGAATAGTTACAAGACAATGTAAGAAGTTATTTGTACCAAAATAGAAGAAGGAAAATAACTCTTGTATAGCTCACACTCGCCGGTCGGAGCATCACGTATGATTATCTAGAATAAACACACCTCGTTAACTGTTTGCTTTCGTGAATGCACATGATACCGCTTGGTCACACTTTCAGCGAAATAAAGTAGATAATACGGAAGCGGCTGTGGTGCCATGGCCCGCAAGAGCGACACTATTCATCACAAAGAACTTTTGCAAGCTGTATAACTTCAAAAGCCAGTTTTCGGCTGGACCTAATAAGAATGATGTTCCTGTAAAATGAATTTTTTACTGATAGCTACTATTCATATTCAGTGGTATGAATATTTAGGAATGCTTTAACTGCCGCAGTACAGAATCAGGAACTCAAATTGTTAGACTTATAACATAGCTGAGATGAAGATGTTATGAATGTTTAGGAATGCTTTGACTACCGCAGCACAGAGTCAGGAACTTAAATTGTTAGACTTATCACATAGCTGAGATGAAGCCAATGGAGATATCTAAGGAACCTACATTAAAAAGGAGGATATATCGAGAAAGAATAGTGGAAGCATAGAGCAACTGTCGCCGTATTTTTTTTTATTATCACAGTGATTACGATAACTGTTGTTTGAAATACTGACCTTCCGGATGACAAGAGCACCTGCTTAGCATGCAGCTGTAGAGCAGTATCAATTTAAAAAATTCGCAGCTTATAAGGTTTTCTTTTGTTTTTTCATAGAAATCCTCTTGAACGAATAATAGATATGGGAACTATTTTTTAAAGCACTGCCCGCGCAGAGAACTCGTCGAGCGTTAAAATTAGGAAAGCGATTTACTGCAGATAGCGAGTGATTTGAGCGAACTCTAACAAATTCTATTTGTCTCTAACACACTCTAGAGCTACTCATTTGGTTCCGTTCGTCCGAAAAAGGAATAAGTTCTAAGCATGCCATGGTATTGCGAGTGGGTTTTCTCTTACCGTACCGTAATATGAGGACAGATCATAGTCCTCTCAAGAAAGTACAGGCTGGGATACTGATGTACGATGTGCAACGACGTTAAAAACGAAATGCAATCACAGTAGCCGCGAGATATTTGCAAAACTCGGAATCCTAGCCCAGTTCCGAACCTGCGATTACTCTTACCGAGGGATCCCCACCCTACTAAAAAAAGAAGTAACAGGCAGTAAATAAAAGTTTAAACACTGTGGTTTTCAATACGGAGTCAACTTAACTGGGTTCAATGCCCATTTGTGCTTCTCAGATCACTCCCGTTGATGGGTGATTGCTGATAGCATTGTTAGGGTAAAAAAAACTAAAAAAACTGACCGAGAGAAAGGCAAAGCAAGGGCCTCGGTGGTGCCAGTGGGTAACACGTGAGCCCCTTGGAAAAGGTAATATCTAACCTGTGGTGCCAAGTTTCCCAAATATCTCAGCATCATTGTTGTTGTATTCCACATGATAACAACTCATGAAGGAAAAAATAATACGCAGTAAATACAAAGTTAAACATTTTGACGCTAAGATGAGTTAGTTCTACGCCTTCTAAGAAAAGAATAAACCCGTCCGAAAAGACGTTTTTGTAAATCATTAAGTGGAGAGAATATCTTTTCTGGTCTAATTCCTCCTGCATTTATCTGCTTTCTAGTAGCTGTTGAATGAATGTACCTAGTGTGGCAAAAAAAAAGTTCTGTAACCTAGTTAACTAGAAATGGACAACATACGTCAAAGTCGTCCGAATAAGTAAAATCATTTTCACATAAAGTCTATACTCATGTCCGAATTTTTCTTACAATCCGCCTTATCGTTTTGAATTACGACTATGCGAATGGGAAAATTGCAATTAGGGTGATCTTACAAAGAAAAACGGTGTAAAATGACATAGCTACTTGTACTTCCATTAAAACAGCTTGCATGGGGGAAAAGCGAAAAATCGTCAAGTTAGTTCAGAACACCCTGGATTATTCTAAAAAGGAGAGAAGCATTTACGTTTTGGAAATTGTCACATAATTTCTTAGAAGTGAAGCAGTGATCGCTCTTTAACCAAAGCCTCTAAGCATATAACTTTTCCTTGGGCTATATCTTTCGTATGATTTGATATTATCGTGGGTCGGGATGGTCATGAGTGTCAAGAAGTGTCTTCGCGAAGTTCAATTGGTATTCCTTCGTAATCATGATCATCCAAGATGAGAAGTTCGAAATTTCTGTGGAATAACAAAGCGTCATAGTTCCAAGCTAAAAAATCTCCCTCCGATTTAGAACAGTCGGCTGCTACTTGTGCTGAAGACTTTTGGGGAGAACACCTTAACATAGATAGCTCTTTATATAATGGGAAACTGTGTGTGCTAGAGCCTTTATGGTATCTGAGGAGGGCTACCTACGTGTTAAGTACGTGTGGAGCAGAAGGTATCACTAGACTGATGCTAAATAAGTATTTATTGTAATCATTTTGATAACGATTAAAACAAGATGAAGCCTTAATCATTGATATCAACTACAAACAACAATGGTTCTTGTAATGTTGGCATCGAGAAAAAAACGAACTATTTGTGCACCAACTTACTACTCTACAGTGTTTGAGCATGCTCTATCTCTTCGTGAGACTTCCTATTCACAAACCGTTGTACCTGTGGCAATCTTCCCACTTGATACTTGATACTTGAATTGCCCGTCTTCACTAGCTGTGCGGACCTTAGCATAATTACCACTATTTGGAGATTTGCTGGTTAAGCCGTTGTGGTTCAGTGGAATTCCGGGGACAGCCTGGCCAAAGTCTGCCCCAGGTCGTCACCACGACAGGCAGTCTCAGCCCTTGTGGATCAGAGGGATTGGTTTACTCTTAGCTAGGCTTGATGGAAACGCCGGACTCCTTTGAGAGCCTTGGGAGGAATCTTCCCACTCCCCTGGAAAAATGGTTCCGAATAGAATGCCCAAGAGAATCCTTTCGACTTCAATTGTTTATATTTAGTAAATCAAACACTTCTCACTACATGACAACTTTATTTCCTTCTGCAATTCATTGGTCTCAAAGACGGCAGCTAACGAAAACATAGTTTAGTGACGATGATCGTAGGCAATGAAATTTCCTTCAGAAAAGGAAAACAAACAAAAAGTGTAGGGGCGGGCACTCTGAAAATACCCAACAATAATCTTACACACTGAAAATTAACTCCACAGTAAAACTGGAGTTATTCGTAAACATTCTCTGAATATATAATATAGACGATGAATGCACTACATTGAGCGATATTCTCATGGAGAACTGTACACATTCTTATTGTTCCAAAAGTAACGTGATAACACAATGGCTGCTAAGATGACGAAGAAATAAAAGCAGTGTAAATAAAAAGAAACGCAACGCACGGACATGTATACTATAGAGAGAAGGCATGATGAGGAACGGGCAAGAACAACACCAGACAAACACGTGCGGTCATGAAGATGATCTAGAAGCTAATCGACAATTAGTGAGCTTCATAAGAAACAGATGCAGTTTCTCGCTGCGAGAGTAGAGTTGTTTGGAATAGATTCACGCATAAAACATGACACAACGTTGATGATAGGAACATGGTATACACATTGTGACCTCAGCAGAATCAGTGGAAGCTGATAGTGAGCTCATCTGGACGAGGTGCAACTTAGAAAAACGACTGCTTTGAGCTACCACCTGTGTGTTAATTACACCATCTGATTTCAATACAATATCACTAAAGTGCTCAACGTCCATACGTCATATATCCGTAATATCCGTTGCTGTATTGTCCTCCGTAGCCGTATGGATAGTTACCGTAACCTGAACAAAGTATGATACCATGGTTACCTATGCATGAAGAAGTTCTCACTCACATACAAATTTCTTACATGCAGTTATAATGGAGAAATATGCTGAACGACAGGGTATGTAACATGACTTCATCACCTGTATTACTCTTGATACTTGCATGACTGAATATTGCGATTTCAAGGAGAATTTTATTTTTCTAATTTCTCGTGTTGTCATATGGAACAGAGCATTCTTCTTATCGATGTTTCTTACATGTTTCTTCTGTCTCATTTAAATGACAATGTTTAGTAGGTTCTCAACTTACCACCATAAGTGTTGTAACCGTACGGAACCATTGCTCCTTTGTCATAGTAGTTGTTCATCATGTATACACCATGCTTAGCCGACAGCGCTTTCTCCTCCTCCTTCTGCAGAAAAGAGAACATAACAATTCTATTGTTAACAACTCAAAATATTGCTCAGAAAAGAAGGTAGAATTGATCATAAAGCTTTTCAACTTGTTGAAACATTTCTCACTCATAGATTTAAGCTTCTTCTATTATAAAAATAATAAATATCATTTGTTGGCCGATAAATGAATAGAGATGAGGTAAGCAGCATCCGTTCTTCTTTTTATAATTACTTCTAACTCTTATCTTCTCAAAAAATACGATCTAGAGCTGGAGAGACTACCCATGTCTCATACACTAATTTCCGGTAGCAAAGATTGCTTAAAGTGAATTGTAAAAAACGAGCTCACCTAAACATTTCCTCTTAATCACCTAGGTGTTTCTCGAAGTGATTTGGAACATACGATATACACAACAATAAAGTCATAAGATGCACGGGTAATGAGAGGGCTTACAACTTCAGAAGGGTTTCTCACAAACAATCCAAATTCATAGCTCAAAAACAAAAAAAGAAGGATGCATATTATAACCGTGCAAAGAATATTTCACAGCCTTTTCTAATACATCAGCAAACGACCAAAATGAAGAGCGTCAGTATTCGCTTTATTAGTGCTTTTAATTGTTCTGGTCGTAAATGATGCCGAGCGAACTGTGGCGCAACCGTCCCATGTTTGTTGTTGTTGTTGTCGAATCGCGTAACTCTAATGGTCATGACGTCCACACAAGGCAATCACATGCTCGATTCGCTTTTGCTGACGTATCGTATGAGGCAAACAGAACATCGGCCATATTTGCATTGGTAGCGGTTGAATCGCGTTCGTTCCGATCGGACTACATCGTTGCTTTGCCTCCTTCACTGATTTTCCACATGCGACGCCAAACACCAGATCGCGAACACTCAGCGAACATTACATGTACACAACTGAATCCATGTCATACACTAACATCCACGTCCAAATGAATCTCGTCCGCAAAAATGTGCACTATTTTCGCAAACAAAGTGATATGGACAACATAAAAACATACACGAAATTATTCGAGATTGAACAATGCGACTTCATTACCATGCACCGTTCCTAATCACTTGACGTCAACAATTATTTGTTCTATCAGTTGTTTTTTTATAGACTGAACTAATAAATGATATTTCAATGAAGAAAACAGATCGCAATCAATGGTTTTCGAAGACAATACTCAACGATTATATCACCATTGATAGGTTTCTAGTATGAATCCACTATTAATAGAAAAGCTAACTCGTAGATAAGATATATGATATATATATATATATATATATATATATATATATATATATATATATATATATGATACAGTCACAGATAGAAAGATAAAGCACACTGATCATAACGAAAATTATGCCACATAAGTGTGGAAAGACCACTAGATAATTGTATTCTCTAGCGAACACGAACCTGGAAAAAGCCTAGAAGATGGCATGGGATCCGGCTTCTTCACCTTAGTTTATAGGCCGACGAAGACATTTTTATAGAAGTTTGAATACTTAACAGCAACACAAAAGGAGATGATAACTGTTTGCAGTTGCAGATAATTCCTTTTCCGGAAGAATCAGATACGAATGGACGGAATTTCAAGTACGCCCATAATATGATATTCTATCATTCTACATTCTCAGAAAACGTACAGGCTCAATATCTGAGAATATATCCGCGCCCAAGAGTGTTGACTGACAAGTTCTCACATTTATACCATAAAAAAGGAAAAAGGATAAACCTCTCGACGCTGATCAATCCCTGAGGGATGCGCCATGCATTTGACTTCATTAAGCATCGTTTGGAGGTGACTGGATGCATATCTGGCCTTTACAATGACTCGCTGTGGCCTACCGATATATCGAGGCAGTGGTCCTATCCTCCCAGACAAGTCTGGCACCAATTTGCTTAACCCGGAGGGATGGAAGGCTTGGTGGACCATGGCAGCGGGGATCGATTCCACGTATGTGTTCCAGAACGGCTCCGACTACTGCGTCACACGCGCCTCTGTTTATACCACATAGACAAAAATAATTCAAATTTCCATGCTTTCGAATAGACAATGACCCTGGAAACAGCGCGCTTTTCTGCAAAATACTCCGCTCAGATTCTCTCTTGCAAACAATCATAGTTCAAGTAGTACAAATTTAGTTACTCCTAGCGTCACATCTTCTTTAGGTGTGTACAGCTGTTTCCCGACGCAAAAGCTGTGAAACAAGGAAATTTCATTTTGGTCAATCTCATTAAGACAAACCATAACATCCATGTTAGCGTCTCTGAGATGGAAAGTGTCAAACTGGCAACTGTATTAAGCTGTAAGACAACTGAAGAGACAAGTCAATGAATGTAAATCAAATCTATTTGAAATAAAGCAATCCTTGCAGTAACTGTTAGCAGATGATAAAGGCGAAGTAGCCACAAATGTGTGCGAAAATGAAGCTTCATTTTTAACGTTCGGTACTATCTTCAATATGATACAGTAGTATAATAATAAAAAATGGACCACTCATTATGATTTGTCATTTGATTACCCGCGTAAGGAAAGAAGGTTTTTGCACGTAAATAAGAAAAAAAATTCGTCCGGCTTGTGAAAAGATGAACCTTTGTAACCTCTAAGTTGTCTGCATGCAATCGTGGTTGAATACGGAAGGATGAACCCTATCGAGTACATCCGGTACAAGTTCTATCCTTTCCAACGGAGACATTAGCCATCCCAGATAAACAAAGTGTTACAATGCTTGCACAGTGAATGTGAAACTACGACCTTGAGCATTTTTAAGAAAATTCAATGCTTTACATACATTAAATTGCTATTAACTAAAAGACGACCACTGAAAACAAGAAGCGCGTAGATGGTTTTAAATTTTCCGGTCTGTTGAACATCGAAATTTTCACTCCTGCTTGGTTTCAATTTATCTTTGATAGTAATGGATACACCTCTCAACGGTTTACCGCCTCATCAAATCTGGGAGGTGTTCCAAGGTGTCGGGCTGCGACGTACAGCGGGAGATTCATCCCCCTGTAGGGGCCTTCCAAGCCGAGAAGGAGTCCGGCGTTTCCATTAGAAAGCCCAGCCAAGAGTAAACCAATACCAGGATCCAACACTGTCCTGGTATCCAACTAGTCGCATAGTGGCAAATCTCCCTCTGAACCACAAGGGCGGCGACTGCCTGTGGTGGTGACGACTTGGGGAAAACTTTGGTTACGTTGACCTTGGAACTCCAGGGAACCAAATGGCTAAACCAGCAAAACCCCAAAAAAGTGGAAATTTTGCTGTGGCCTACACAACCAGTGAGGACGGGCCATGCAAGTATCCAAGTAATAATAGATACAAAGAGAAGGCTAAACGAGTTAGTTATATGTAGGAGGAACAATGTTGATCAATGCTTCTATAATGATCGGCGCCAGCCAGTGTAAACAGTAAACCAGTTACTCAGCGATGTCCGTAGTTTCGTAAAATGCGCACAATGTCTTAGGAACATGAGCCGTAGCAGTAGTCCAATCTTAAGATGACTAGCAAAAATCATAACGGTAATCAACAGAGTGATGCGATACTATGACAAAGTCGTGTGGCGACACGACACTACGTGCCGTTTCAGAAAACCAGACACTCACAACAATAGTCATAACGATGAGTTGTAAACAGAAATGTGTAATTCTTTTGCAATGTCGGTCGAATTAACACTCTTGGCCATAATCGCATCAGTGTCATCATCAAAGATAAGCCTGGTCGACCCCTGACTTAGTCGGGTCAAGGAAGTCGCGCAGCGACGCGATAGCATCACATCACTGCGTGATTGCGGGCCAGCAGCCAAGCGACACACTCTGCGGTGTATGCACGTATGTACGAACGTTATGACATCACATCCGAGATTATCGAAATCTTCCCATAAGCGGAAAACCACCATCACTAAATTCAAGAGGTAGACGTAGATTCTTTCTAAACGCCATTTTCCGAGGAATACTTTCGAACTCCGAAGAACAAGAAATTAGGACAAATACAGGACTACTTCACAGACATAATCGCTAACAAGTCGAAAGAAACGCACAAGGGCAGTTCGTAAACGCAGTACACTTTGACAAAGAACAAATATAGCATAATTTTCGTTCTGTATTTTCTCCAAGACTCTACATTAAAGCGAATTTTATCTCGAAGAGAAACAACAAACTTAAAGATCAGAAATATGAAATTCTAGAAACACAAGCCTTTACAATCCTCAAGCTATCACTTCCAAAGTCTAATAATCTCCTTAAACACTCTTTTTCTTCTCCCGCGCATTTTTACGCTATACAGATTATTATGGATGGCCACAGATTAGCTCTACTGTTATTCAAAGCCTAACAGCATGACAACCTAACATGTGGAAGAATTAAGACCAATGACATGCATTTTTTTAATACAAATTTAAGAGAAATAACTTACAAAGTACTTTATGGTACTTCTTACCTTTAATCGACTAGCTGAACAAATGAAGAACACCGAAGCAAAGAGAATGAAAAGTATGCCGACCCATGCCACGACTAGTGACCATCCGAAATTGAAACGAGTTGTGGATTTAAGAATCTGTAGTAAAAATGAGGTCAAAAGACCACTATAGGGAAGTATTAGAATGTCAAAAAACGAACAACTGACACCGACTGCTATAAAAGAGTAATAATAGGGTCATAGCAAAGTGAACAGGTTTATACGCAGAAAAAAAACAAGCATAGTTAATAAGCAATGAAGATGTTTTCTGCAAAGGTATTATTGTCCTCGAAAGATGACCTTGAATGCTCACTTCAAGAACCTGAATTAGAGACAAAGGTACATTTGTAATTCCATCAATTGCTCCTCTTATAGCTTGGCTTTCAAATAACAGCATCAGAGCAAGTTATGGATGTTTTATAGCTAAACGCAGAAATACTACATCAAGGCAAGATAAAGGGAAACGCTTACTCTTTGTTAAATGAAATTCAGCATTCCTCAGTTATTGGTACAAGTATTAAAGTAGTTTCCACCAGGAAGCCCAGCTAAGAGTAAACCAATGGCAGGATCCATTTCCGTCCTGGTATCAAACTAGTCGCATGGTGGCAAATCTCTCTCTGATCCACAAGGACGGCTGCTGCCAGTGGCAGTGACCACCTGGGTCAGGGCCTTAGCTAGGCTGACCTCGGGACTCCAGGAAACCACCATGGATAAACCAGCAAAACTCCGAAGAATGGAGATTATGTTGAGGCTCGCACAACCAGTGAGCACGAGCCATCCGAGTACACAAGTAGTATTAAAGTAGTAATGTTTGAACCAACTACTCGATAGTGGGATATAAACAAAGTGTTTTCCGAAGACTGGCAAAGCGATAAAAGTACATGAGTCTGCGTTCTAAAGGTACATATTACGTGTTTTCGAGTTTGATAAATACCAGGATTGCTCAAAAAAATCACTGATAGCAAAAATATTCCTAAAGCGTAAAATAAGCGTACGTAACCATCATAGTAGCACTGCGTACTTCTTACCACGTAACATATTTTTTCTTGTCGAGTTTGCTCTCGAAAGTAGTAATATTCTTATGTTCGCATCTCATCAAGTGTCCCTTCCCGTTCTATACTCCGCCGTGTTCATCGTCGTCCCGCTGAGGACAATACCGGTTTTTGTCCTCGTCTAACGCGTATCCATCAGGAAAAAAGGCGCTCGCATTTCCACTACACGTCTCGACTTCTCTTCATCTCGTCTCAATCTCGATGACGGACAACTGGTGAAACGACAAAACAACGGATTCCCGTTAAAAAACAAAAAACCTCATATATCACCAATATGTGCCGGAATTGTTCAAATTGCTATAACGCTATTAGCAAGTGTTTCGTATATAATGTCACAATTCCTTACTGGCTCCCATGATTTATAGAACGGCGGCATTTCGAGTACGGCTCGTTCGAGGTAATTAACATAGTGCCAGCAAGCCATGGATACCGCGAACAACAGAACTAAAAAGGAATTAGGGAGGAAGTTTTGCACCGAGCATCTATACCCTACTAAATATGAATTAAGAACTAAAAAATGAATTAGGGAAAAATTTGCATTGAACATCCATACTCTACTACATTTGAGTTAGGATTGCTTGAATTCGATGTTCATGGCCAAAAATTCTCGCTACAAACAGTACTGCAAATAACTTTCCTAAATGTACTATCCCAGTTGAGCAAGAGTCGACCAAACAGTTAAACAGGTCTAAGAAACTAATAAGACCAAGTGTAGTGAGAAAAATGCAGTAAAAAACATACCGGTGAGAAGAAGACCCACTCCGGTGAACATAAATGCCTTCCGAGATTGTCGAGCACATCCTATACCGGCGATTGCCAAACAAACAACAACAACACCGAGACCTAGAAATGCTCGAAAATATCACTGATGTAGATATCCACTCTACTGTTAGCTAGTTCTTATGCGAAGTATAGTTCGTACGTAGTGAAACAGACAAAAAAGGAGAAGAAAAAACAAATCACTGACAAGTTCAGATTTTTTGAAAAAGTAAGTGAGGTTATCAGGTTTGTGAATACTTTAAATACAGTAAATTGAAGAATTTCGTAGGCATCACAGTCTCGAATTCTCCTCAGAAGAAGTACTATGTGTTCGTAAGAATTGCGATTCAACACACCAAAACCATAATAATGGCAGCAGCACAAAACGAGCATGGAATGACGTCAAACGAATTTTAGCACGGATCAGAAACACATGGACGAATCCAACGACCAGCATTTAAAATCACAACTTGATGACTAATGAAAAGAACGACATCTTACCAAGAACGTACGTGACCACATTCGCTCGCATAAAGTACAGGCGCTGATTTTGTTGAGAAGAGTAGTTCTCTTGAACAGATTCAACTGGGAAGTAGTCGGTATTGTCAATGCATGGAGATCCGTATTTCGAAAAGCTGCCGATATCTGAACCAGAGGTCGTATCAAGCGTATAGGAGAAAAGAGTGTGCAAAGAATAATGCACGAACTGACTATAAACGTTTACTGCTAGAAGTGAAGTAACAAAAAAACCCCAGTACGGAACAACAACAACAAATCCACTTACCAGATGGTACGGAATCCGGAAAACAAATTTGAAATAGTCCGTAATTTCGCGAAAAATAGTTGACGTTACGGACAAATGCGTCTTTTAGGCGTACGTTCAATTCGGGTTCTCGGTTGAACGCGTTGATCACTTCTCGTCGGTTTACCTAAAGAAAGGTGAGCGCAATAGGTTAAAGAGACATTTATCCTGTAAAAACTTTTCCTGCTTGACTGATTGGAGTTTAAAGAATACTTGGCAATAAAGACTCTCCCAGTGAAGCTTCTGATTGTTCGACATTTCTCACTTCTCGCACAACGCGTGCACCCTAACAAGGCATTGTGGTCTTTTTTTTCTTCTGGTTTGGGATGGCCAACGAAGATTTTCTTGTGATGGTTAGAAAGATCAACTAGGCTAATGGTCAGTGTTAGTGTTCCATAACCTGCGAAGGTTACGAATGCTAAAGTGATTTGCCGCGTTTACGTAACTCTGCTGGAAATCGAACACGACCGGATCGAACGTCACGTTTTTTCTGACAGATATTAATTAAAGTAAGCGCTTCAACGAAGTACACTTGAACCAAACACATTCGATCGGATCCATGAAACGAACGAACACATGAGTGCCAACTCGATTGAAATGACTCTCACCATCTCGAAATTGCGCTACCGTGATGGAATCGATGTGATTAGCATCACGGACACATCTCGTATTTCTCGGACCCGTCTTCTGTATTGCAACCGACCTCGGTCGTTCTGGACTGCCTTGCTGGCCCCACCTTATTTGATCGATCGAGGTCGGCGAATCGATCCGTGAGAGCGAGTAATGTCAAGGTGCGCGGGGGCCGTCTAGCCGACCACCGTCGGCCCACCAAGCGACGCGTGACTCCTCAAGAACGTCCAGTACAACGCAGTACTATGCACAGAGTTACTCCCCACTAATGAACACTCGACGACGCCACCGTCGTCCCGTCTTGCCCTAGCGCTGACCTCTTACAGGTGGTACCGTGACTGCAGAACAAGATGGACAGAAGCGCCACTGATCAGCACCAACCCACGCATACCATTATCATCCATTCCACAATCGTACAAAAAAAGTCATCTCATAAAATATCGAAGTAGCAGTCGTATGTATGTCTTCAGAAAATTACTACGAAGAAATGAAGAGGAAAGGAATAGGTGTTCTCTCATAGTCTGCTCAGAAAAATTTCATCAGAACATCATTTTCTCTTGCCAACCACCGGCTCCACTCAAATGCAGCAATGATGATTGCACAAAATTGTCTCCGCATAAACCAACATGCGAAACTCGAGATGCACAGTGCACGAGTAACGATAAAGTGAGAAAATGGATGACGAACAGTGGGCGAAAAACATACCTACTAGCTGGAGATGGTAACTTGTGCTTTTAGAAGAGAAAAACCAAGGACAAACGCTCAACACCAGTTTGAACAAAGGAAGAAAACGGATGGTGATGAAACGTTTGAAAACGTAGGCGATGCTCCAAAGATCACCTTTTTTTCCCTCTTGAAAAAAAAACGCCGCTTCAAAATCTATAGTTCAACGCGCAAGAGAGCAGCATGAGACCACTTGAAAGAACCAAAACATGCGCAGAAAAAAATGATCAAAAGACAGGACTGTCTGGACTCTCTCTACCTGGTATTCTGTCCAGTTATCAGTAAGTGCTGCTGCAAGTACGAGTACTAGACCGATGATTCCGAAGACACTGGATAAGGAGAGAAGGATCGTCGACGACCACATGTTCGAGGCAGCGCCGCGCAGCACTGGTCGAGCCCAATGACCACGCCTCCCCCTGCAAGGTGGTGAGCGCGGCGATCGTAGGTGTGGGAAGAGGTCGACCGGAATCCACGAAGAACTCAGGCCACTCTTGGATCGGCAGCCACTGTGCGCAACTATGGATTTCGATGAAAAACGCCGGCATTGCCGGCACCATAGTTCATCATAGTAAAGATGGCAAAGTGATCTTCCTGCACGGGTCTTCTACATGTGACGCCTTGTACGGTCATTGAAACAAATTCGGTCTGGTCTTGCATAAGAAATACGAGATGTTTCTAGAGTAGTTACGTTGAGCACGCTTCGCTTAATAAGGAAACCAAGGAAAACTAATGAGAAGTACAACCGTATGAGGCAAGAAGTAAAGGATTGTGTCACGAAAAACAGTAAAAATTAAAATGTGAGGATAAACGGAAAACAACTGGAAGATAAACTGTAACTGGGACACTTCAATAACAACCATTTCCCAAATTGCTGCCATCTTTATGCATGTTCTTCTCGCAATTCATAACCTCTTCCTATCGCAACTCTTCATTATATGAAACTGTTTGTTGTATGATGTACAAGTAAACACTTTAGGAAATCTCATTAAAGGCTTATTATCTTTGTTTCAGTGATAAGGTTGTATTTACCAACTAATTCCTTAAAATCCAGGAAATCACCTTGTTTTCTTAACTGCAGCGTCCATTATTACACTTCTATAGGCATGTATGCGATGGTTGCATTACACGGTATCTTGTGTTCCGATACATTCCCACTCATTTCCATTAAGAATAGCTCTTACCTTACAGCCGTCGTCCTCTATTGAGCTGAGCACGTTTTGGGTGATATGTATTCCCCTATTCACTACAGTGTTGTACTCTAGCTGTTTTATGAATAACATATTAGTCAGAACACTGTGGCTTGAAATATAGTTCTTTGAAAACCATGAGTTGTTATTTTGTACGACTTATTTAAAGGGATTATTGCAAACTAATGCAATATCAATAACAGTCGATCATCAATACTCATTTTTAATCACCTCAAGCATCCTTACGTGTTAGAACTGTGGTACCGCTAGCTTTGAAGGCAGGAAAGGTTCCAAGTTTTTATATGAAACTCTTTATTTTCACTATTCATGGCGAGAAAATACTAAAAGCTGGCCCTCCATGATCACCGTACGTTGTGAACTTTTCTGACCGAACTCGTTTCATAACTGAATTCACTGAGGAATTCAACGGGAATTTCCACCTGTATAATAATTCTAACCAATACGACGACTTTTTTTAGGATGGGGAAGATAGCACAGTGGTAGTGATGTCCATCATCCCGAGCATGGTGCTAGTTCGATTCCACTCCAGGCCAACCAAACCTCTCATTCCACCGGGGTCGGGGAATTGGTACCGGACTTGTCTAGGGAAAAAAATCACTCTGCAATATAGTTGGGAAAGCTCCAGCTTGGCTATCTCAGGACTTCAGGGAGAACTGCTCGACCAGCATTCTACGACATTCACGATGAAATGAAAATCCTCAAGCAGCAACCAAAGCCACAAGTAAAAAACATGGAAGACCTTCGTTGACGATGGATGTGACGAAACGAATAGGATGGGAGAAGTGTTAGGGGTCCGCACACTAGACGTGAGGAGGGGGTCAAGTAAAATAAAATAAAATAAAAACCACGATCCACCACCGTCCTGGTATTAAACTAGTCGCACGGTGGCAAATCTGGCGTTGATCCACAAGGGCGGCGGCTGGCTGTGATGGTGACGACCTGGGGCAGACTTTGGCCAGGCTGATCTCGCGACTCCAAGTAACCACAGTGGTTAAACCAGCAAAACTCCGGAAAAATGGAAGTTACGCTGGGGCCCGCACAACCAAGGAAGACGGGTGATCCAAGTATCGAGAGGTGGTCGGTGTCACATTCTCAGCAAACGCGCTTACCCATAATTAATCAATGCACCAAAATGAAAAAACGTGTCCGAATAGCCATTTGAGCCCGCGATCGATGGCAAATAAATCGCACTCTGAAGTCTAGTGATATGTGCTCCACAGATAAAGAGATAAAATGTATAAAGCTCTCGCTATTGGCCAATCTCTGTAGGAAGCGCCTTGCATTCGACTTTATTCAGCATTGTTTGGAGGTGATCGAATGCATATTTGCCCTTAACAATGACTCGTAGTGGCCTACCGATGTAGCGAGCCAATGCTACTATCCTCCCAGACAATTCTGGTACCAATTTGCCAACCCCGGTGGAATGGAAGGGTTGTTGGACCATGGACGCGGTGATCGATTCCACGTGTATACCGCAGCGCGCCTCCGACCACTGCGCTACACGCGCCCTTCCCTTCCCACACGGGATTCATAACTCTGCACATTTTCAATGCAATTCCAGCATTTGTCCACTACAGTAGAAAACGTTCCGACATGCAGACAGTGTTGAGTACTGTGCATAGCATTGTAATGAAATATTTACATTGTGTCTTGGGCCTTCTTCATATAAGATATATATACATATATGGGCTTCATATACATGTATATTCATCTAAGACGTCAATAATATGACATCAGGCTGGATATAACCACCTATACACATCATTTCCTCCCATTTCCCACATTCAGCGTCACAAAAATTCCTCAATGCAAGCAAATGTTCATAGTTTCTATTCATGTATTTACGCTTATTTTTCAGTAAATCAACTAGAACAGTGTTAACCCTTGTAGAGGAGGTGCCCACTTCTGCAGGAACATACCGCATATTTTCGAACACTTAATTTCTGATAAGACGAACGTAGTACACGGCAAAACATTGGACCTTTTGTATAGGCTGGTAAATTTATTCATCTGTAACCATTTTGTAAAAATGTTTCGTACTAAGATCAGTCCAGTTCCAAGGCGAAATACGTAGCAACCGAGGCTGTGCATAGTCCACATCAAGTTTGGTAACTTTTTCTCATTTTCTATCTTTAATCCCTCCTGTTGTAGTGATAAAGCAACGCCTTGCGTTCCTCGTCCACTGTTCTCTGAGTACATTTAATTTGTTGTTTACAGCAGTTTTTCTTACACTTCCTTCCTACTGCTAACCTTGGTTGGCCAGTGCAAATAAAAAAACTGAAAACAACGAACACGCAGAGACCTCTTTTACAATAATGACCTTTGATGGACAACGCAGTACTGAAAGGGGATTCCATCGAAATTCCTAGCAAAATCATTCCTTTCAACATGTAGCATCTTGACAACTATAAATAGTAACGTCAATTTGTGGAAATTAGTACGTTAGCAATGTTCACCTCACTAATTCTCCACCATGATGGATTGTATTCACAAAAAACTCTCTTTTTATATAAAGTAGCTAAGCTCTAGTCATTTCACCTTATTCGCGCTACCATGCATTGATCGCCTGCAAGAATTTGATAGAAAACATAGATATACATGGAATTTTTTAAAATAACTACGACGTGGGAAACTTTCGAAGAGCATCAAAAAAACAATGTCATCTAGCCTTGTTGAACACTAACGAACATTTTCTGAGAAATACAATGTCATACTCATCTTGGTGTCATGCAGACCATTCACTAGCCTAATGTTGCAGTTGGGACCAAACTACTCAATCGGATCGTTGCTCCCTAAGCGTTACTCATAAAAATACTCATAAAAGACGAGGTCAGATGTCCTTCTGAGATTAAGAGATGAATATACAATGCCGACATGAAGGTGAATGTTATGTTGAAGAACACTTAGTAAACACTTTATATTAATTGAAACCAGTGCATGCAAAGCTGCTTCATGATTCGCCACTGTTCAGTGAAGAACAAGAACTTTAAGCGTCTGAACGCAGAAAGAAATGAAAAGAAATCACTGACCAGTAAATGGCAGGTGTGAGCCAAAAAGAAAAGAACGACCCTAAACAAAAACCACCCCATTTCATTGGAAAGGAATAAAATTTAGTATCCTGGCCTCGAAACGTCATTTGCGCAATAAGCCTACAACAATGGGAGGGAAAACATACTCATGTACATTGTATCCCTATACGAATGCTTTACATTATGAATGGTGGTAGATAAAAAACTGTATCAAGAAGAAAGTGCAATGAATGGTAAGTAACATGATGGTCAATAAGATGAAATTTTAAAGTAAATTTAACAACGTCGAAAGAACACTAAGTGCACTGCACTGTATGGGCTTTATGAGATCGTAGACGATGTTGAATACCACTCTTCTTTCAAACAAATGCTTTCCTATGTGCCGAACGTAGAATACCGCAAACGTTAGCTTGTTTCGTTCTGACGATCACCGCAGAAGAAGTCGTGGATGTTGCGACACTTCCCTTTGCTAAAATATGACATAGCTCTTTCACCTAACTAGTTCTGTAGTAATCTGTTCAGGTTTTTATTCTTACTGTATTTTCTTCACCAACTTTAACCTTAAAGCTGTGTTGTTTCCCTGATGGTTCGAAAAGCCAACGTGGACAACAAATTTTATTTCTATATGACTACTCATGTCAAATTATAACGTCCCAATGATTAACTGTCCCCATTATGGATAGGGTTGTTCCTGCATATCGAAGTGTAATGTACAACAGGGTCAAATGCAACACTAGGGTCACACAATCTGAGCAAGAGATCGACATTTCTGCTCGAACCCTTGCTATTCTGTTAAAAAAACCAGTGGTGTGGCGAGACAAGCCGTTTCGATCCAGAAGGATGAGACCAAGCTATGATGAGGTCATGGAATCGTCCTGGCATAGGCAGCTGAAAAGTTCAGAAAAAACCTCCCCAAACCAAACCAATAACATACTTGTTCGATGGATAATGTGCTAGCGCTCATTAGTTCAAGACACAAAGAGAACTAGATAGATTCTCCGCTGCTCCATCCCACATCTGTTAACAGGAATGAAATCTTATATTTGTGGAACAAATCAGTGCTATACAACTGAGCTACTATTTAGGCAAGGGATAAACAAGAAAATTACTTGCAGTTCTAATCAAAGTGACCTTTTAGGACCTTCTCAGGAATTTTTGAATTAAATTATGCCATTATGAAAGCAAGTAGGCACCAATATTGCTTTCACACTGTAGTAACATAACATTAATTCCTTTTTCAAACTTGTAGACAGCTCAAATGTAAACGCGTTCTCTCCTTTCTTTGACTTTAGTTACTGTCATGAACTGCAGACTAATAAGGATGAAGCTTTCGACGTTGACCAATCCCCTGAGGGATGCGCTTTGCATTCGACTTCATTAAGCGTCGTTGGAGGTGATTGCATATAAATCTGGCCTTTACAATGATTCGCGGTGGCCTATCGATGTATCCAGCCAGTGCTGCTATAGCACCAGAGAAATCTGGTGGCAGTTTGCCGACCCCGGAGGGATAAAAGGCTTGGTGAGCCTTGCACGCACGATCGACCCCATGTGTACTGCACGGTGCCTCCGACTAGTGCGCCGCACGCGTCCTCAAACTGCACAGTACTGCGTAAAATAAAAGTCTCTGGAACCAGAAATCACCAAAAACAGTCAATTACCTCATCAATAATGAAAATACTTTAAAAAAACAAAGAATAAAGCATTTGATGCTGAGCAATCTTAGCATTTAGGGATGCGCGAGCGCCACAGAGGTGACTGAATGCATACTTGCCCTACATAATGGTTACTTGATGACTTCAGGGATTATATCGACTTCCAAAGTCACTGTGTTTACAGGTCCGCATAAGTCTGTCACCAATTTGCGGACTCCGGAGAGACGAGATGAAGAACTTGGTTGGCCCATGTCACTAGATCGAAGCAACAATAGTGTGTCCAATACACGGCATCGACCTTATCAAGTATCGTAAGGGGCGGCTGAATACATATCTGGTCGATTTGCGATGGTCTACTGATGTGTCAAGTTAGTATTGCTATCCTAGTAGACTATTTTGGCTTCAATTTCCCGGCTCCGAAAGGGTGGAAGGTTTAGTGAGCTCAGGGTGCGGGGTCGAACCAATGAAGGAAGGGTGTTGCATGGCATCTCTAACCACTGCACTATACCTACCACAATAAAAAGACTGAAAAAAAAGCAGGAAGAATTTACTACCAATTTCTTCTCACAAAACTTTAAGAAACCTTCTCAATCACCTAGCAATTAATCCTTGAACCTTTTTAATGATGGCAAAACTCACTTGTACGGACTTCGAATATCGAGCGGATGTGTACCAGTATGGAAATTTGAATATCGATGAATATTTAAACGTTCATTCGTGGTCACTTCCATTGTAACTTGATAGATTTGAGCTATTGTCATCACTGAAGACCAACTGAAAATCGTACGAAGGAACTATATCAAGGACAAACATCTTTGAGCTTAATATTGTGGAACATCAGAAAATGTGTCAACTGAAAACTTACACACAAACCCCCCACACTAATGAGAAAAGCGAATAACAACCAGTGATCACACAAGACAATATCATTTAATGCCTGCACTCTGCAGATATCTCTCCAATCTAAAACAATAGAATGCAACTGCACAGTATTATATTATTGGAAAATGTCACATAATTTATTTTGTGCCTTAAAAATTGCAACTAGTAAGAAGCCATAAAAGTAACCACTTCTCAAACCTAGAAACCGAAACTGGTCTGGGACCCAAGTGTCTGGTATCCGTTCGACAGCATATCGGAGGTTTCTTCATTTCAACTACAGACAACTCAAGAAAATTAGGATTCGACGGTTAACGCGAAAGCTGACGAAATCCCTATTCCGGAGGTCGTTCCCTTCTCATTCAGTTTTAGACTAAGAAGTTAATTTATAACCCTCACACTAGATATGTACCAATTTTATGAGCTAGTGCTTCTCATTCATACAATACTGTATAGTGACAAGTTACTTACAAAGAACTATGGCAAAGCAGAAAAGTGCCGTTGAGGCAGCGACGAGAAACAAGTAGCAGATGAAACTACGGTGATTGTTCGCAGCAACACAGTTGTTCACCTATATGGACCAAAATAAAAAACTTGTTAGCTACTGAATGGTATAACCTTTCACGAGTACATCAAACACAACTGGAATACAAACGGAAAAAATCGAAGAAAAAAATGAGGATAGCAGAAAGGAGAATTTTATGGAGAATTTGTTATCCCAGAAAAAAAGTTCGAAAAGATCCAGCCAAATAAAACAGGCAACTGTCAGAGCACCAGGGAAAAAATCGAATGGTAGAAGATAACAACTACAATGAAAGACGAAAAAATAGATAACATCAAGGAAGAGGGAAAAGTAATTTTCAGAAATGTCAACACTGAGAATCTACAACACACCACTGTTTTATTATTGGAATCATGCAGATTCTCACTCCAAATTAGTTTACTCTCGAATCAACTTCGAAGAAGTAATCTCATTAGCAGCTGAAGCTGAATCTCGACGCCTAGAAGACCTTTAAAAAATCCTTACTCGATAGAGCCATGTAATTAATGCGAAATATAAAATGAAGTACATGACGGCGTTGGAAGAGAAACTTAAACAGTAGGATGTAAATGAGGAATTCTCAGAGAACAGCTGTAAACAACATAATGACTCACCCATGGACAGTGATGATCGAATCTCGCAACGCAGCGATCGCAGTAACGACAGTGTTTCGACCTCAAATACGAGTTGCGTGCTAAGAAATCACAATTCTACATACCCATATAGAATAACAAAAGCACCTAGCTGGTCTAGTGAGTAGACATGTTTGACAAAATGTGCTCGATGAACATCTACCCTCGCTAATATTTATAATAGTTTTACATCTGAAACACACAACATTACACCCATAGATTACCACTTACAGATCTAATTATTAGTTATCTGCGGCTTTGATCTTATCTTTAACGTCTATAACTTACTCGAACAACATTGGAGATCTTCACCCACAATGATGCCGAAATATAAACAAACCTCGGAGCCATAGTTGAACTTCGAAACCCCGATTGCCATCAAAGGCTCACGTCCTATCCAGCAAGCCAATGGAAGCCGTGGCATTGCCTTTCATTCAATCAGCTTTTTACTCTGTCAGTGCTATCACGGGTTCGAAGCCAAACTGACGTTCCGAGTTTTGCTCATATCTCAGCATTTTTGTCGTTGTAGCTCACAATGTAGCCTGCCATGAAAAAAATAATAGGCAGTAAACAAAACTTAAGATATTATGACAAGCGGTCTTTTCTGAGTTTCTTCTTCGCATACTGAGAACTGACTGTCCTTTCATTCATAAGTGGCATCATTATAAGAAGCAACAGTCTTCATTGAGAACAGTCATTCAATTAGTGAATAGGACAGAAGCATGCCGAAGTTAAATGCAATTCCCAATTTATTGGTGTGGTCCGGTCTCATTTGACAAGCTTTTCATCAATGGAATTTCAAGACAGCCGTAGCAGGACTGGCTCTTGTAAATATAGTGGATGGTTTACCATTCTCGATGGCTGTCGAGAACAGTAGGGTGGTTTGCTATCTTGTTAGGAAGTTTCTTGCGAGACAAGGACAAATTAAGCACAAATTAAGCATCTTCACAGAAATGGTGATGGCGACATGGCAGGTCTGTGAAGCCATCGTTGTACCTCGCAGAAGGACATACGCGGAGACCTCCTCGAATCACTGAAGCAACACACCATCGACAGTGTGCTAACTTGAAAGTGATGAATAGTTTAACATTATAACAATGTATGTTTGATAGGTGGCATTATTTCAGTGCAGTTTTACTATTTTTATTTCAGGAAACAAAAAAAAATCTCCATAGTAAGAAAGTAGAAGTAAAGTAGTAAACACAAAAACTTGTACATCTGAGACAGTCACCTTTCCTGATAATTTGTGCTAATATAACCCGGATCAGAACAAGCCACCGTGAAGAATGTGAACGGTAGAATGAATATGAATAACGAAAATGCGATCTGCATGTACCTAAACGAATTGTCATCGAAGAATCTCCAACATTTTTTACTTCGTTAGAAACCGTAAGAAAATTGCTGCGAAACATTTAAGTACTTAGCGGTTGAACAAAAAGCGATATTCGCACTTTAAAGCAGAGGGATGGAAAAGCCGAACTATAATCATCAACATCCCGATAGAAGCCCCAAACAAATGAAACAGAAGATATTTCGGTTCCAATCAACTAAGTAGCTGTGCATATTTTATACATCACACATAAGGTTCATTGTCAGTTTTTTTGATAACTAGAGTATTTGTAAGAGTTGAGAACTTGACAGACTTATAGAAAAGCTTCATTCTACATCTCTAAGAGCAATATCATATTCTGCTTTAAGAAATCCTGCTTGTTAGATCGCTTTGTTGTTTCTCAATGGTTTCACCTCAACTGATAAAACTTACTATAACATGAAATATAAATTTGCTTAGGAGGTGAATTGTCCTCTCCTGTATATGAGCTGAATATCGCTCATACAGGTCAGTGAATATTAATGGAGAAATCACCTAGGAAATACTTAACCAGTCCGTGCATTGAAAAATATGCCACAATAGAATTACTAATGATATATCGGAAGGGCGCGTGTGGCGCAGTGGACGGAGGCGCCCTGCAACACACACGTAGAATCGATCCCCGCGCCTCAGGCACACCAAGCCTTCCATCCCTCCAGGATAGAGCAAGTTGGTACTAGACTTGTCCGAGAGGATAGTAGCACTGGCTCGATGCATTGATTCACCACCATGAGGCATTGTAAAGGCCAGATATGCCCTCACTCATCTCTAACGATGCCTAATGACGTCGAATGCATGGCGCATCCTTCAGGGATCGATCAACGCCGAGAGCTTTATCGGATATACAAATAAAGCTTTAGCTTTATTCATATATCGGATACTCCTGGATGCAAGAAAATAATCCAACAATCTTGAGAGAAGATTGGTATTTAAACTAGATGTTTCCAAGATGTAATACTAGCATCAACATTAATTAACAAGTTTCTGTGTTCTTCATGGACCGATGAGAGGTTGTTAACATAACATCTACTTGTCGATGGCTAGCGTTTGCGAGGACTTCACCTACTCCAGATGATTTTAAATCTAGCGCGGTTTATAATCCAACATTCATCCAGGTACTGAAATATGTAACAGCCCATCTTTTTTAATACTTAAAAGTTCCTCGATCATCTACATAGTATACATCGATGCAGCACTTGTGTAATGGAGTTCTTGGGCATAGCGGCACTCTACAGAAACGTTTCGAGTGGCTCACCAAGTTAAGCCATCTTCGAACGCTTTAGTGATCAAAAAATTACCGTTAGTGGTCCGAAAATCACCTTGGGTGTTATTCGTTAAATATTACGCGAAATCTTGGCTGCAAGGAGAACCACATACCTTTAATGGAACACAACTGCTTACGCTGGGCACTGAGAAAGAGGTACACTAGTGTTCTAGGAAGTGATTAATACAGTTCAGCCAGTTTATTTCCAACATATCACTTATACACTTGAAAGCGTTAATCAACAAGTGATTCTCGTGAAGTTCAGTAAGTGAGCTCTGCTTCTTTAAGGGAAATACATCGTTCTTTCCGGAAAAGCCCTTTGTTTTACTATTTACGATAAAGCACAGATTCGGCAGGCGCAGCGTCGATCTATCTTAATTCTCAGCTTCCGTAACCATGTTATCCGAGTGAGATCCAGAATTACATATAACGACAGTTCGACAACCGGAAACATCTCGTAGCCACGTTGAGGCGGTAAAGCATTGGAAGACTTCTACACATGACGTTAATGTCCTGAGACAGGTCATATGCGTACGCGAGTCGAAAATGAAATTAGATAAAATTCAACTGTGTTTAATCGTTGGGAACTATTGAAAAACTGCAAGAATGAAATGAATCCGCCATAATACATAAAGGATAAAGGATAAAGCTATCGATGTTGATCAATCCCTGGGGGATGCGTCATGCATTCAACTTCATCAAGCATCGTTGGAAGTGATTGAATGCATATCTGGCTTTTACAATGACTCGCGGTAGGCTACCGATGTGTTGAGCTAGAGTTGCTATCCTCCCAGACAAGTCTAGTGCCAATTTGTCGACCCCGGAGGGATGGAAGGCTTGGTGAGCCTGTAGCGTGAGGATCGATCCCATGTGTATTACAGAACGTCTCGAACTACTGCGCTACACGCGCTGTATTATACCACTCCATAACCCATCAAATTGACTCTTCTCGCTTTCCAATCAGTTTTATCAGTAAAAAATCACTATTGGTTCTGAAATTTCACTGATATCTCACGATGTTTTCCAAAACTATGCAGAATTATTTAAATATGTGCATAGAGAAATGCGGTAAACGCTGCAAAAGCTAATCTTCTAAACGCCATTGAGCTACATAAACGACCGCGCTAAAAAAACACATTATGTAGATCTAAAATTCCTGCGACATAGTAGATGCTTCTCTCTACTGAATCTAATATATTTGCTAACCTATAAAGTCAAACTTCAATACAACCATCTCCTTTACCAGTCGCAATTTCGAGACAAAAAAAGCTTTTGAAGGTCTACTGTGCAGAGCTCAGCTTTTGAAGGTCTACTGTGCAGAGCTCAAGTGGACAGCAAGGAAGCATCTCGATCTCGTTTCCGACTTGGAACTGACCCCCCAGTGGTTTCCTCTCTAGGTTATTTTCAGCAATTCGAAGAGGTAATAGTCGAAAGATGTAGTGCATGCATGTAGGAGCATTCCAGCTAAGTAGTACTCCTTATCTACTGTTCAATGGCACATACGTAGTTCGTTTCACAAAAAGCAAACGAGAGTTATAATGTGGGAAGAGAACTTGATCGACTTTCGAAAGTTTTCGTCGTACAGCATCAGTGAGCTTCTTATGTTAAGCAGAACAGGAGGCTGCGGTCGTAGTAATTCCGTTCAAGAATTCGTATCTTTTCCAAGTTCATAAAAAAAGCAAAAGAACCTTCATCAAGTTGACGCAAGGTGTCCATATGGGAGCGGAGCAGCACTCAAAAGGATAGACAATGATGCTTACTGATGTGAACCAAATTCGTGATGAAACTTCTCTCTTCAATGAAGCTATCGTCCAAAAAACTGTTCTCCATAGAGATGAAGGAAGTTGGAAAAGCAATTCCTCATAGGTGCTTCCTTATAGTGTAATGCTGAGAAGATACGATATCCAATGCAAAAAAAATCCCGATAGATAAGCTTGTCCAAATAGCAAGCCACTCCTGGCTGGTTGTAGTCAAGGACTGCCGTCAATTCTTATACGGTAATATGGCCAAGTCGTTCCAATTGAAAAAAAAACCCACAAATGAAGGATTCATGGTGATTTTCGAGTTTTTTTAAGTTTTATTCACCGTTGCTCAGCGTGTTAAAGAGACATCTAAAAAAGCATTGAAACTGATCCTTACCATGTAGATATGGGCTGTAGATAAAAAAAACCATGTTAGAATCAATGTGACCGTTGTCGATACTGCCACTGACGGTGGAATGGACTCCATTAAATCGTAACTGTGGAATTTCCTAAAAAATCCAAGAATTAAAACTGAAAAATAAAGTAGTTGTAACACAAATAATACAACATAAACATGAACACAGAAGTGATGGGCTAAAAAAATAAAGTTTTGCAACGTTTAAAATACACAGAAAATAAGAGTGAATTATTGTATTAGAATATGGTGGTCAACCATCGACAACTATATAGATTGCCTCGGCCATGGAAATGCTTACTCATTATACATTCCTCTTCGACTCTAATAAAGCAAACCGAATAAGAAACAGCCAATCAGCGCCTCTTCACTCGCACTAGAACTTTCTGAAGCACACTCTTACTACAGATAAAAGTTGGTTCCTTTATAGGAACCATGCTCACAACTGTCACCGGAGAATTGCCATCACACATTCGGAAATTAGGTCCCCACGACAGTGTTCCTTGTGATATTACTGGGCCTTGAAAGTAACGTAATAATTATAGCCTCTATCTATGAAAACCACTGGTGGCTAGGATGATTAACTTCAGAAATTGGAAGACTTTAATTTACGATAGTGACCCAAGCAAAAAAATATATCTTCCTCACATAACAACACTCGTCAACACTCTATAATGACAACTTGCTAAATAATTTCGGAACATAACTAGAAAAGTCCACGCCATCTCGAATATTCTGCAGGCTTTTCGAATTCCGTTACAGTCCATTTAAAATCATCACTTAGACAAGGCAATCGATAATTGGAGAAGAAATCAAAGTGCCATCGAGCATTCTTTCGCTTTATAATCGTACCTCTTCCAAACAAAAAGCAACGACAAGCGCGCTGGCAACGATAATTACGATGGTGCTGTTGTAAAGTGAAATTGCACTTTCATACTTTTCAAAAACCGACCATCATTTAACTTCAGAATGAACAATCACTAAGTTTTTTACATTGTTCAGTTTACACGAGGTTTTTTATGGACGTTTTTTCTAACGTTTCGACGTCTTCGTCTTCTTCAGAACCGGATTGATCCGAGTCGATTGTCCAGAGGTGTCCAGAGGTGAAGTCCTTATTTGAGTTGTGATCCAGTTTAGAAAATCCAACTGGACACGACCAAGAAGATCCATATTGCGAGGACGAATGGCTGTGGACAATCGACTCCTATCAATCGGTCTCTGAAGGAGATCATTCTTCGTGTCACAAGCACAAACTAAAACCGATTTGTGCTTGTAAATTTGGATATCCCATCTTCATTATTTTTTGACGGCCCAGCATATTGTCCGTTTGTTCGGATCCCTCGTAATCATCTTTGATGGTCTAGCTTGAGTACACTTATGTCGCCTCTACTTTCCTGAAACTCACAAGTCGATAAGATGTGACTTCAGAGGTTGAGGTGAATCACAAACATTTATGCCCATCTTAGATTATGTCGCTAGACAACACCAGGATCCCATAGAGACCACACCACTGTTTTCTATGCCAATCTGTCGATAAATTTTCTCTTTACATGATCTATTCACAAATGTATTGCCCTCGAAGAACATTCTTCTACATCTTAGAAAAGAGCTAAGTTTCGAAGGTTCGAACTGAGCAATTTGGGTTGACATTATATACGACGCGGTACATCACCGACTTCAGTATTTCGAGTTACAAAATTTTCAAAAATGCTGTGAAGATTCTTCAAGTCCTTAACCGAATAACTGAGAAGAAAAAAGAAATAATTGTGGAAAATTGATGGTGTGAAGCATCACAGTGTCAAGCTTAGAAAGGTGACCACTCCTGTACTACATATATGACAGCAAGAGAGTCACCTCTATTGGCATTTTTTATTTTCAACAATATTTTACTGGTTCTTCTGCTGCAGAGTCAAAATATTTCCTAGATAATTAGTCATAATGCTCATTCCAAATATCAACATCGAAAAAAACCTTCGAAGTGCCTACATTCATTGAATGAAATGAAAGAAAACTCACAGAGGGAAGTATCTGCAAATTATGCACATAAGGGTAAGGTATGCTAATTTGACAAACAAGGATGTGTTGTGGTGTAGGATCAGCCATATACACAAGTACATGAAGAACGGAAAGCACCAGAGGATCCGTCGCGCAATGTTCTGAAACTGAATGAAATAACATAGGAAGAAACTTGAAAATTCACAAATTGGTCATGTTTTGGATCTAATAAAAGGAAAGGAAACAAAGAATGCCAGTGAGCATCGAATTTCAAAACTATCGAAGAGCTTCTCCGAAGTTCTTACCGACGATATATAAATAAGACGTAGAAAATATTTCTCTCGGTGATCCATAAATTCTGAATACCTTGCTCTCGGTCAATTTTTGACGCCAGGTGGAATTCTTGAGTCCTTTCTGTCGAGCAGCCAACTCCATACGAGAGATGAGTGCGTTGTCACCACGACGAACAGCGATATCCAGAGCCGTTTCGTTGTCGCGATTCATTGCAGCCAAATCGCATCCCGCTAAAGCGTAGAATTTTCTTCCCACCAATTAGTAATAATGAAATAGTAGTAATAATAATAATGATAATTGGAGTAAAAATCTCCAATCTTGTCGAATACCGGAACTGCATTTTAACCAATAAAAAAACTTCAATGGAAGCATAGTGTGTTGATGATTGTAGTTTACTACTAACGACAAGTAAAAATTGCTTGGATTAGCTTCATAATCCAAGAATATGCGTACATTATTCTTAAGGACAACTGGAAACCAAATAATATGAAAAGTCGTAAAACCTTATCAGTTTCCGTCAACAATTAATTTACCTTTCAGAAGAGTATTCACAGCAGTAAAATTCCCATTGGTAGCAGCCCAATGAAGAGGTGTGTTGT
Source organism: Angiostrongylus vasorum (assembly GCA_018806985.1). Classification (NCBI taxonomy): domain Eukaryota; kingdom Metazoa; phylum Nematoda; class Chromadorea; order Rhabditida; family Metastrongylidae; genus Angiostrongylus; species Angiostrongylus vasorum. The sequence continues at coordinate 1,592,605 of JADANN010000120.1, read as the reverse complement.
GATAGGTTGCGTCGGATTTGTTGACGTCGGCACCCAGAGTGATCAAAAAGTTGGAGAGGATCGAATTGAAGACACTAAAATCCAACACCCCGTTATCCATGAGATGAATAAACCATGAGTGAGTTCCCCCCAATAAAGGTGAAAACTGGCTTTCGCAGTTAATGAGTGAGCTGCATCGTGCGTGCTCAACGACTTTTCCCACTCATCAGCTATGAACTAGACCGATGTTTTCTGTCAACATTTCCTCAGTTTTCGTTTGTTTTTTGTCAACAATTTTTTAACGTGCTCAAGATTATGCATACGATAATAGCATAAAACATTGAGCAGATACACAGCACCCCAGACAACTCACCTTCGCCGCCGCCCACATCGCTGGTGTTATCCGAGACTCATCCGGAGCGTCCACAGATTGCCCCCCGAGCAATTAAATAGCCGACCACTGGTGTTGCACCGAACTGAGCCGCTACGTGTAATGGCGTGAAGCCTTCATAAACATGCAAATTTTAATGAAAAGCACCACATCAACTATTGTTGTTATGAACAGAGAATGAACCTTCAACGTCTCTTTTTTCCCATCTCAGCACCATTAGTTACCAGAAATGCAACCATTTGAACGTGACCTTGTCTGGCAGCCCAATGAAGTGGAGTGGATGCAAGCACACCACCCACAGCATTCACATTCGCCTGTCGCCGAAGTAAAAGCTCAGCTACCTGAGCACGAAAGTGGTAGGATAAAGCAGCGTTTACAAATAAATCACTCTGATAGTACTGGGTGAAAGAACGTATAAAGTAGTTTTTCAGAGCTCCATATTTATACGAGAGTGCAAATACTCTTTTTTTTTGAAAAAAAAAGCCAACTTTGCCTTCTCATCTATGAAAAAACTCTGAGTTAAGCTTGTGTCACTTATTGAACACCTGCTACAGCGAACTTCCTGTTTAACATCGAACTCACACGAAGTCGATTATTTATGGCTGCCCAGTGCAGAAGAGAACAGTCATCAGAATCAGTCCAATCAGGGGTTATGGCACCTTAAATGCAAATTTTAGAGAAAATACTGCTAGCGGGTACCGTCCGACGTCTAATTTCCAGTGGTGGTGGCCATGGGGGGACGACGCCTAGTTTCTCGTTGATGCGGGCTTGCTAATTTTGTCCGGCATTCGCTATCAGTACAAAAAGAGCGATATTAATCTTCGATAATGGGAGAAAAAGGACTAAAATACTTAAAGAAGGAATTTCGTCTATTGTTGCAGAGGTATATACGTGCATATTTACTACATGTTACAATATATTCGCATTCTTGTGACGTATGAAATTTTTTTTACTGTGCGTGTATCATTACTAGCGCTTTTTTGTACTCCTGTTACCACTAATAAATAAATATATGTATGCTAATTACTTGGACACTCAGATGGCCCCCTCTTCACTGGTTGTGCGGGCCCCCGCACAATTTCAATTTTTTTTAAATTTCGCTCATCTAGCCATTGTGGTTCCCAAGAGTCCCCAGGACAACCTGGCCAAAGTCTGCCCAGGTCGTCACAAGCCCAAGCAGTCGCCGCCCTCGTGGATCATGGGGAGATTTGCTCGTGGTATTGGTTTTCTCCTAGCTAGTCTTTCTCATGGAAACGCCAGACTCCTTCTCAGCTTGGGAGGCCCCGCTGGGAGACGGGATCCCCCAGCTGTACATCGCAGCCCGACACCCAGGAATACCTCCGAGCCACGATGAAGTCGTAAACCGTTGGGAGGTGTATGTTAATTATATAAATATATTAAATGTTGTTATATTATATATATTTAACTATTATAACTATTTAAAAGTTTTACAGTATATGATTTGAATACATTGCATATATATATATATATATATATATATATATATATATATAATTTGAACACTTTAACCTTCTGCACATCACTGGTGTACAATCGTTATTGCCATCTACAGCTATTTTGTACTGTTTATACATAAAGACTTGACTACCCAAGTGAGATTCACACTAGGGCAACCATGAAGTCATGCAAGACAGCACCCAAGGCAGGCACACATTTTCTCTACTGAATTAGCACATAGAGAAATGCTGAGTCTATTAACAAAAACGAATACGACGATGATGATTGGTCAAATATAACAGGGTCATACGAAAACTGCACCTTCGATGAAAGAAGACATCACTATGGATTATTTGTCCCTGTCTCCCAACGGTTTATCGCCACATCACGGATGGGAGGTGTATCTGAGTGTCAAGTTGCTATGTATACCGAGGGGCTCATCCTTCCAGCAGGGTCTCCTGAGCTGAGAAGGAGCCCGACGTTTTCATCCTGAAGTCCAGCTAAGAGTAAACCAATACCATCGTCAACGTACCAAACTAGTTGCATGGTGGCAAATCTTTCTCTGATCCACAAAGGCCGCAACTGGCTGGAATGGTGATGACCTGAGGAAGGCTGCGGGTAAGCTGATCTCGGACTCCAGAGAACCACAATGGTTAAACCAGTAAATATAAATTATGCTGAGGCCGGCACAACCAGTGAGGACGGGCCATCCATGGAAATAAGTACGTGAGTATTTGCTCTGATATCGGGATCTGCTCATAAAACAGTCAAATACATATTGGTATTATCATTTCATCCTAGTAGTTTACTGGAAGACAATATGTGATTTTCGAAGAACTAGGTACGTTGCCACTGAGCGCTGCAAGGTCTTGTTAAATTACTACGACTCCAAATTTGCTACAAAGCTTCGAATATGCTGCAAAAAAATATTGATCAATGCCGAGGTTAAAGGAAATTCGGTCTTGGGATATGCTACAAAGCATTCAGGGCAAATTCATAGCAAATGTATCAGAAGCCTCAAACACGTTCCATTTAGACCATTTAAAAATTTGTACGAAATGTGCAAAATTTTTTGCCAGTAATTCATAATTATGTAAATGATAAAGAAAATAAAGCAAAACAAAATAAACGGGAGGATAATGGCAGAAATAGAAATAATATAGTAACAGATAAAAAAAGGGTAGAGCTTTCGGTGTTGATCAAACCCTGAGGGATGCGCCATGCATTCGACTTGATCAAGCATCGTTTGAGGTTCTGAATGCACATCTGGCCTTAACAATGACTTGCAGTGGCCCACTGCTGTATCTAAACAGTGTTGCTATCCTCCCAAATGGGTCTCGTACCAATTTGTCGACCCCAGAGAGATGGAAGGCTTGGTGAGCCCGTGGCGCGGATCGAACCCATATGTATTGTAGAGTACCTCTAGAACAGAACAAAATGAAATAAAATATGTAAAGAATGTTAACTATATATGAAAAGAGTAACGTGTGTGCAGAAATTGAACTATGAGCAGTGAAAATAAAGGGCCGTGGTATGAAAAGTGTGACGTTCACAGTGCCATGTGAATCAACAGAGACCATGAAACAGTTCTGCAGTAGGAATGAGTGGAGACTTTACTGGTGCTTAATCGAGCTACTCGATGATTGCAAGGGTTAAAAGTGAGGTATCTTATGAGGGAACGTTGTAGTCAGTGATTAACGCTAACCTGGAATACACAGTGGATCGGCCGATGGTAATACTCTATGTGCCGAGTTCACTAAGCCTTCCAATCCTCCTGGGTGAGGAAAATGATACCAGATTTGTCAGGAAGGATAGCATTGCTGAACTGATGCTTCATTAACATTCTCGCTATGATGCCTAATTTCGCTTCCCTGCTGAGATGGAAGACGCCTAATTTGCAATCTTCATACAGTTGCTGGTTTGTTAAACAATAAAAAATAACTTTTCGACAACTGGAAAACATGACAGGCTATGAACACGACGTTTGTAGAAGTAGACGAGAGCTTGCTCTACCGTTATGTGTGTATGAATGATAGGAATGGTGCGATTTACTATAGGTTACTAGCGTCCATCAAACAACTACAGAAACACTGCTGTCAGCCACAATGGTGCTGAGATATTTGCAAAACTCCGGACCGCAGGTGTTTGCGGTGGGGAACGAACGCGCTATTGTAAAAATGGTGCTGCGATACTTGAAAACTTGGAAAAACTTGGTTCAAGTTTAGCAAATATCTCAGCACCATTGCAGTTATATTTCAGATAACTCCCTATCGTGAAAAAATATGAGGCAGTAAATAAAAGGTTAAACTGCTGCCAGCATTTGGAAGTGTTTCGCAGCTTATATGCCTCTATTTCAGCATCTTCAACGTATACATAACTATGATTCGATATTGCAATTAGAATTGAAATAACAGCCTATTACCACACAAATCCCTGATCAGTGAACTCGCTCAGAAAACGGTTTTCCGTATATTTCTAGAGGATAGAGGTTTTCACAACTAACGCTCAACACAACAGGTGTTCTACAAGCTATTGATTGACTACAACAACTGTTGGTAAACAGTTCTATGTTTTAAAATGAACCACCAGAAAGAAAACGAAACCTATAGAAGTCATACCGACCAATTCGGGAACTTCGAAATGACTCCCACAGGGGTTACCAGTGGCGAGAGCGTTAATCTTCCGCAAGTTACTGTGAAAACCAAGTAGAGATTCAATCTACTCTACGGTGCTTACCGCTTTCAACCTTTATAGATGACCAAACAAAATTCATATTGCAAAAATTTACTTCGCTGACTGCCGCTCTGTTGGCTCGGCACGGCTCTTTCATCAGTGTTCCAGCTTTCTCAGTTGGTTACTATTGACAATCATAGCCTATGCAGATCAGAGTGGGATTTGCCACCTTGCGACTAGATTTTACTTAGTATAGCGGGGGACTCCCTGTGTCCTTCATCAAACAACATAACGACTTCGGTACAGAACAGTTATGAGCTTCCTACTTTTCTCCATCAATATCCATCCATAGTGGAGTTAGAACGGCAGAAATTGGACTTCTAGGAACCCCCAAGGGAAAGGGCAAGTCTTCCGAATCGAGAAAATAGAAGCCATTTACGTAGTCACTTTCATTTACTGTCCATTATTCTTTCATGAAAGGATTGAAGCGTAATACAACCACAATGATGGTGAGATATTTACAAAACTCCGGACTGCAGGCGTCTGGGGTGGGCATTACTTTTTCCAAGGAGTAACGTGTTCACCATCAGAACCACTTACTTTTTGCTTTCAGCAAAAGCATGGCAGAGCATATTGACTAAAGGTATGGGACAAATATTATGTTTACTGGTAGTTATAACGAATAAAGAAATTTGTAGCGAAAAAATCTTTTGCACGGTCACCCACCAATATCAAGTAACTGCTGGAGTCTCTCAACATTCCCATATTGTGCTGCTTCACGAGGGTCCATAGCAAGAATTCTGAGATATTAGCTAGATTTCATATGTATCTGTAAAGTATTCCACGATTTGTTATAGTAGCTGATTATGGGAAAAATGAAGCATAAAATGAAATGGAAGCGTGTCGACATCGTTACTACAACAAAAATGAAGGCAATTTTCGGCACATACGACTGCACTTTATCGTTGGTGCAAAAGATAATATTTACAGAAAAAAAAGCCGTATTCAGTTTGTTATGAATCACTGGTGGAATGTGCGGTCGTATCAAAATATAGTATTAGACAGCAGCTAGCAGCGGAATACTGCGTGAACTGAATTGAATTCTTATAAAGAATTATGTAAAGGCCTGAAGAGATTTGGAAAGTACCTAGAGGACTTGAGGGGTTATAACGTGATATATTTATAGGAAAGACTCTGCCTCACTGATCTAGAGGTATTAATGACAAAAGGATGAAGCTCCCCCCAGTGTTGAACAATCTCTGAGTCATGCACCACACACTCGACAATGCATGTCTGGCCTACACAATGCCTTGCCAATGTATCAAGTCAGTGCTTTCTTTACCCACGCAGTCTAGTCTTATGCCAATTTCCGAATGTGGAGGAATAGGGGGGCTTGATCTGTTCAGTACGGTATCGAGTCAAAGACCACATAGGTAGTGCAAGGCACATAACCACTGCGCTACACACACCCCTAACGAAATTGATAAAGGAAACAGAATATCGTGAAAATCCGATGTAGGCAAAAATTGCACTATTGCAAATAACATCGAGAAAGAGAAAAATGGTGACCAAATGAAGATAGTTTTCTAAAAAGTGATCGATGCTTAAAATATGTGGTGAAAGAAAAGGAATAAACAAAATCACCGATATTACCAGGGATGAAATCTGTCAAAACAGTCCTGGAACCGAGCGATTTCTATCGGAACCACCTCCGCCCATGCAGAGATTTCCACTTCGAGTGTGAGTGTAACGTAATGAAGCACAGCAACTTATGTGAATGTCACCATTTCATGAGATGCATAATAAAGAAAATGGGATACGGTAAACAGAAAAGAGTATACACAGGTAGTTTTAGCTTGGTAGCAACAACTCGGCAAAGTTCAAGACTGGCGCAGAGAAGAGAATCATTCACTCAGTATGCAAATTACTGCAACAGAAACGCCGTTAACGTTAAACATCCATTCACACATTGGCACAAGACGCAGCGTTTAGTAGCCCTACCGCGTGGGACGACGCCTAATCTTTTCTGGTTTCCTGACAATAAACAATAATTTTTTCCATAACTAGGAGATTACAGTGTTGTGACCATTACAGGATTGTAGAAGAGACTTTGCTGTATCATCTTATGGATATGCGTGCTTTGTATGCCTCTACTTACTGCAATGGTATATCTTGCAAACGCGATATCAACATTTGGACGTGTTTTTTCAACTTATGGTACATCTATTTCGGCATATCAGCGCATTATATAAAATAATCATGATTTATCGTAACGTGGTTAAACTACTAATCAGTGAACTCTTACAAAAAAAAACATTTTTGTGAACTGTTAAATGCAAAAAACCCTTTTCAAGTCTAACCCCTCCTGTATTGATTTCTTTTCAATCATTTGTAGAATATATTCAAATAGTGCAAGAAATAAAGTTCTCTAAGCCATTGAGATGAAAACGGACACTATAGGTCCAAAACAGGAGTGTGTAGCTCAACGGTGTCCAGCAATACTCACCTAGTCGTTGCTACGACCTTACGCATTGGAATCAACAAGCCCTCCATTCCTCCGAGCTCGGCAGATTAGTACCATACTTGTTTGGGAGAATAGCAGCACTGATTTGATACAATAGTAGGCCACCGTAAGCCACTGTATAAGCCAGATATGAACTCAAGCACCTCTAGCGATTCTTTATGAAGTTGAATGCACGGCGCATCCTTCTGGAGATTGATCAGCGCCATAAGCTTCATCCTTCATTCATTTACATTTCCAAATCGTCCCACTAATACCGTCACATTTGGGTTCAGACGTTCAAACTCTTCTGAATGCGTTAAATCTCATAATAAATGAGAGCAAATGAAGAACTCTTTTTTCGAAGAAACGGTAGAAACACAGTCAATCCACTGTACTGATTCATAAGGGAACAATGCGGTTCGATTCTGTGCTATTTATTAACACGGGTAGAGAAAAATATAACACGTACATAGAACGAAAGAGATAGGAAATAACTTACCAGTTGAGTAAATGACCTGCGATCTGCTGCAGTGAAATGAAATGTGTAATGAACAAAAGTAAGGTAATGCATAGAATGAGGATTTGGATAATTCTAGCACAATACCTTCGACTAATAAATCATGGCATTTCCCACAAAGTTTGATGAACGACTACGAAAAAAATGGAATTCTTTTGTGTGCAGATTACAACATAGGGCTACATCGAAAGACGTCTGAATGCTCAGTGGTCGCATTCGAGACGGCGTTCGTTTTTCGACGACTGACGCTGCTTTCTGGATCACGGCAGTAGTTCAGGAACTGGGAGCTTCACAGACTCATCGAGGAAACTCTAACCTATAGCTCGAAACACTAACACTATGATGGTGTCATGGTAGAAAGTCGTGAATTTGGTTTTTGATTAAAAACATCACGTGTGACATTTTTAACTGGCGCGTAATTAGTGCAGCAAAATCGCTAACTGTTCAAGATTCCGACTGTATAATGGAAGGAGACAATTCAACGGCAATGACAGACTTATTTTACCAAATTTAAATTCAGAAAAAAAGTGGAATAGAACGGAATGGGCAACACATCAGGTGGAATACACACGGAATACTTAATTAAGGAGTATTGCGGAGTATACTCACTTGATACTTGACACTCGAATGGCCTGTCCTCACTGGTTGTGCGGGCTCCAGCATAATCTTCATTATTCGGAGATTTGCTCGTTAAGCCATTGTGGCTCCCTAGAACCCCGAGGTCAGCCTGGCCAAAGTCTTCCCCCAGGTTTTCACCACCACATGCAGTCGCAGCCCTTGTGGATCAGAGGAAGATTTGCCACTATGCGACTTTAATACCAGGACGGTGGTGGATCCTGGTATTGGTTTACTTTTTAGCTAGGTTTCCTGATGGAAACGCTAGACTCCCTTCTCAGCTTGGGAGACCCTGCCAAAGGGATGAACCCCCGCTGTACATCGAAGCCCGACACCCAGGAACACCTCCCGGCCACGGTGAGGCGGTAAACCGTTGGAGGATTGAGGAGTATTCGGAAGAATATTCGAATAAATCAAAAAGTTTCCCACATTTACACTCATTGGGCCATTTTTCAGAAATTCCTCTTCAATGTGAAACGTAAAAAGCAAGCATTACCAACTCTGAAATAACCAAATACTCAGGCATGATCACTTTTATCATGACCACACCACTAACACTTTTAATAGTCGAAGGAAAAAAACCACTATAATGCAGCAGAATGGTACCTAGTACCAAGCTTTAGTAACCAAACGAACTGCATTATTTTGTCGAGGAATCTTAGCTCCTTAATCTTCTAAGAAATCTTGAAAGTGTACGGAAGAACGTCTGTACGGCTCTTTCTCGAAGATACACCCTATTTCCAGCATCGATGTTGAGCTTACTAGTTAAAAACCACCACGTAATTATAGAAAATTGTATCTACAAACGATTTTCGTATTCCAATTTTCACTTCACACTAGAGTTGATGAGGCAATGGTAGAAAAGACAAAACGAAAAAGTGTCCACCCAAACTTAGTAGAACAAACACAATAAACGACTAAATAGCGATGAATGATGAAAGCGCCACTTATTGTTAACAATGGAATGTTAAAGCAACTTCACTGCTTTGAATTCATCTCGATGCCGAAGCGAACAACGCCCTTACTTATTTCCTAATATTTTGTTAGAGGAAAAAATTCGTCACCATACTACAGGCAACTGAGGAGGACTAGTGCAGCCAGAAATTTTCTTGAAGCAACGAAAAAATTAAGTGATAACTGCAAGAAGCAGATGAATTTCATCATTTACATCCACTTCCCAACGGTTTACCACTTCCTTCATTGTGGTCTTCTAGATGCGCCTGTGAGGCGAACAGCGACAGAAAAGGGATTTAATCGCATCTAAGAGTAGATCAGTGTCTGGAATCACCGCCATTCTAGCAGAAGTTTCGCCGAATGTAGCAAGTGTCTCCCTGATCCACAAAGGCCAGTGACTGCCTGTGGTGACAACTTTAGAATGCCTTAGTACAGCAGACCTTAAACTCCAGCAGAAAAGTCTGAGTGACAAATTAAGAGACAAATGGAATCTGTGTTACGACCCACACATGCTATTCCTTTAAAATACGGTCCACTTCGGTACTCAGATAGATACATAAAGACACAACAGTATTAATGTGCCTAATAATATTTATAAACACACATTTACACTAAATTCAATCAAAAATAGTCATAATCAAAAGGAAGTTGCAGGAAATTATTTTGAGTTCGCTGACGATAGTTCAAAAGAAGAGGCATGTGGAAAAGAAACCTGTGGGAAAACTGGTTCCGGTCATACAAAGAAAAAAAGTGGTGATGGGTGAAACAACTTGAACTGTAGTGCAAGGAAAGTAGCAGCGCCATCTGCGATCTCTGCAGCGATCTCAAATAAAAAAAAGAAGTACTGAGCTTGAAAGGATGATGAGGAAAATAGTGGATTGTTTAGTGAAGGAATTCGAATGTCGAAGTGTGTGGAGGTATATCGTACCAGAAATGATCTGAGTTTGAGATTTAAAAACAAACTAAATCAACTAGATTTCACAATCTCTTATCTTTTATTTACTGCTTATTCGTTTTTTCATGGCAGGACACGATGTGAGCTATAATCAGAAGGATGCTGAAATATGAGTAAATACGAGCAGGTTCGAAGCTCAACTGAGGTTCCCGGCTTTGTTCATATCTTAGCATCCTTGTGATGGGATTTCAGTTCAGTGTTTATTTTAACACAACACAAAACGATACTGCTGCTTAATCGACTTTTTGTACACAATCAGTCACTTGAAAACAGCTTTTCCTAGAGATCTCCACCTAAAAGTTCTAGAAAAGGTTGAGTGTATGTGTCATGCGTATAAAAAAAGCAACAGAAACTTGTCAAATTTCATAGGAACTCTTCTTCCCCATATATCGGTGTACTGTAGCACAACATTACAGGAGGCGTAACGATTAGCTGATTTACGAAAGAGCAAGTGATGAATTTAAATTCATGTAGTAAGCACAAATTTTATCAATTGATTATACATGCTATCAGCCCTAATGAACTAAGTTGAACTAACATCACATCTGATCATGATATGAAATTGACAACGGAAAAGCTCCGCACCAATCTACTCCGTTTCACAATCCCCGTCTCGGACCCCGAAATCCAAATTCGAGAAAAAACTGAGGTTGAATTGCGTTAGTAAGCGTGATGAGAGGCCATACTACAGGAACCGATAATATTACGGCCAAGTTCCTATACTCTGGAAGGTATAAGCTACATGTTCTTCTCGCAATGCATATGACATCTTACCTTCAGAAGGAGAAATTCCCCGAACAGTGGAAAACTCGTCCACGGTAATTCTGCCCAAGAATGGTGAGCGAAGAGACGCTCGTAAATATCGCCCGAAATGCTTGTTGATTGTATTCTACATGCTATTCACGAAGATTATCAATGCCCATATCAACGACTTTGGATGTTCGACAAGCAAGATTTCGACAGGAATTCTGCTGCATTCTGCTGCTGGATCACGTCCAATCCGGGCGGCCGATCACCGAAGGTTGTCGATAGTAGCACTCGCTTAGTGCCCTAGCATTTAACGAAAAAGAAAAAAGAGATTGACAGCGCCGTAACGAATGCAATCTTATCAGTGTTAATCGACTAAGGAATGAGGCCGTCCTATTAAAGAACTCTCCCATACTGTTGTAGTAACTGAAGCACAAAAATACGGCATTTCTATTGAAATCTCACCATTTCCACAGGAAAAGGGTTCGAGGAACTAAACTGTCCCACGAAAGCCGTTTAGAGCAACATTGCAGTGGATAATGAAGTCATTCGATTGTGATAAAAGTAAACAGTGGTGGCAAATTCCTGCGAAATTTTCGTTTTCCCAAAAAACGTCATCTTCGTCATCGCAGAGGCAATGTTGAATGGACTCAACAAAGCGGGAAAAAAAATGAACTACGCATAAACAAGGTAAACAAATCGAACATGATGGTCCCCTAATTTGGGAGATCACCCCCGTACTACCTTGCACATTCAAGAAATTTTAACTATACTCGCGGCGTCTATCCGGAATGTGCAGCTCCGATCTTCGGAATCAGTTCCATCTTCGAGAACGAGGAAATTGTACATTGATAGCAAAACACCAGTGGGCGTTCATATGATGAGAAGAACAAATGGAAGATTAGTGGAAAGAATAGTGGACAGAACTTCGAGAGAATGCATCCACTCGGTCGACCACTGAAAAGCTGGGTGGATGTAGATATCATCAATTATCTGCATTCGCAGGTGGGAACGATTTCAGAATTACAGAATGACTCTCGCGGAGGTCATCATGTTAGAAGGAAAAAGATAGCCATCATGGATGACATTGCGCGAGAAAAAAAAATGAGGGGGAAAATTTGATGGGGGCCCGCATTAGTAGTGAAGACGGCCCGCAAAAATCCATGAATCCAACTAAGATTACATACGGAACTAATCACGGTTTTGACTTGTTATTTACTGCCTACTCTTTTTAGCGGCAGGTTATGCGTTGCGAAATATAACTTTAGTGATGCTGAGATATTTGCAAAACTCTGGACCGCAGGTGCCTATGGTGGGGAACGAACGCGCTATTGTCCTTTCCGGGGAGTAGCGCGCTCACCACCACACCATGCGGGTCCTTCGTTTCGCCTGTCTCTCAGCTAGTTCTATTGATCTTTTGCCATCATAGCGCGTTCGTTCCCCACCATAGGCACCTGCGGTCCAGAGTTTTGCAAATATCTCAGCATCACTAAAGTTATATTTCGCAACGCATAACCTGCCGCTAAAAAGAGTATGCAGTAAATAACAAGTCAAAATTGTGATTATAACTGCAGCCTCAGCTTAACTGGGTTCGTTGCCGATTTGGGCCCCCCAGATCAATCCCGCTCACGGGTGATTGCTGATGGCAAAAGATCAATAGAACTAGCTGAGAGACAGGCGAAACGAAGGACCCGCATGGTGTGGTGGTGAGCGCGCTACTCCCCGGAAAGGACAATAGCGCGTTCGTTCCCCCACCATAGGCACCTGCGGTCCAGAGTTTTGCAAATATCTCAGCATCACTAAAGTTATATAATCACGGTTTTATATTGTGCATAGAATATACAGAACTAATAAAATGCATTACATTGATTAAAATGAAAAATCTGCTATACATTAAACACTTCAGAACATGAACCTTTCTGCAGTTGTTACGAGGAAAACTTGTAAGAACACTAGATCCGAATCAAATAGAGAACTAGTGCTATGATCAGAGAGCACATTGCTCATATGTTTTGCCCTGGCACCTAAGAATAGATGGTCAGCACATACTGCTGATAAAGGAGGACGTATCAGTAGCCGTGTATGGACGATAATAAGACAGGAACAATTCTATTAAATTCAGCCAGAACACATTACTTAGAGATGGAAAAAAGACCCAGTAGCACTTGCGAATCATAACGATGTAGCATTCAACAATGCTCAATGACCTATTAAAACTTCCACAATGCTAAAATATCACGCTGCGATAAACCCGATGAAAAGTCAGAAGTAAAACGACAAGTAACGCCTAAACAAGCATGTACCAAAATCTCTTGTGCAAGAAATTCTAGTGAAGTGAGCTCAAGTGTTAAAAAATTATACTCTTCAACTTTTAAACCTTGATGGTGCGTCTCCACGAGTTGTGCGGTCTGCGGTACAATTGCCATTCGCTTATTTTCCTTGCAATCATCGTCCACGGTGATCTCTTTATTCCAGCATGATGGCTCGCACGAGTCTCACACGACGATCTGCAAAACAAATGCAGCTGTGAGTACAGCCGCTCAACCTTGGTTACAAACACGTCCGTCCAACATGTAGGTGGCAGTCCTAGAGACGCCTGCATTCCCGTGGAGTCCAGTCTACAGTTCTTTTTGCCCATCTGTCGTCTGTTCTTCTCATTATTTGACTGGCCCATCTATGTTTCGCTATCGATGTATATTCTCCTAGATCTCGAGGATGTGATAAGTTTCGAAGATCAGAGCTCCGCATTCCGGCTAGATATTGAGAGTGTCGGTTATATTTCAGAAGACATCGCTCAAGCGCTTTGTGGGTAGTATTCTGGACGTAGTTGAAGTATCAACCACGTCTCTGCAGCATAACAGAACGCTGAGAGGACAATTGAATTTCTGCTTATTCGGTCTAATTCCTTCTTCATGTTGTTCTCCATGATCATTGATCGCCCAACGTATACGTACGAGGTGGTCTCTGCAATCAGCGAACAATTCGGTTCAATTTGTTCGCCTTCACACCATGGGTTTATCATGAACTGGGTCTTCTTCCGATTTATGCGTAATCCGAATTGTACAGCGTCTAAAATGCAAAATACACTTGCAGAAAGAATGTATGGACTCTGTAGCTGGACAGAAATTCATGAGATTGAATCAGTGTGAACGAAACGACAATTCTGCCGTACGACGATCCAGGCGCGGTCTGCGCCATTCACGAGTGCATCGAAACAATTGGCGACGCCATTTCGCGTACCACTCGCATACATTCCTAACTAAATCATCACGTTCTCATTAACACATCAACGGTCGTGCTGGTTTTTCTACACTGCTGGTAGTTTCTGAATAACTAGAGTAGTTGAGGAGGGTTGACAACTTTACAGACTAGAGCTAATATTTCGTCCTCTCCTAGACTTTACCGACGCTTTTTAGGAGCGCCATCGTGTCACGCTATCCGAAATACCGCTAATTCCATAGCTGCTCGAGATATACGAGCTTTGACGAAAAGAGTCGAAAAAAAAATGGAATATTTCGTAGGATCCAAGAAATGAAAACCTCATTTGACAGTCTATAGGTTAATGGAAAAAACTTTTTATATTGTACTAATTTCCACTTCGTGTGAAAAAAGTCCACTATGGAACTAAATCAATGCATTTAAAGTTGAAAGGCTAGACAAATTTTGGTCGCGTATGCGTTGAAATCCATGCGCATTGCAGTGATTAATCACATTGCCACAGTACTTCAGGCAAATTTCCACAAATCCTGCCAGATTTACAAAACAGAAAAAAAAATTAACAAAATAGCGGAAGTGAAGATGACAAAAAAAATGAAATCTTTCCAAGAACTAAGAAGGAAATTTAAGATTTTAGAACTTCGAACGAAATACCGGCAACTGCAAGCACAACCGACACACTGGAAAGAACCACTGTGTCGTATTAGACGAAATGCCAAATGTTCATTTGCATTCGTTATCGAAATACGAACCTTAAGGCAACAACGTGGAGGGAATATATGTTGTAGGCTCAAGAAAATCATAGTTTTATGGTGGAAAACACGAGAACTTCGGCCCCAACTTGTAGGCACAAAAGTTTTTTAGATTCTAGTAGTTTTCATTACAATTAGTGCAATTCACCATGAGCTGAGGATTGTTGATTTAAATTTGAAAGTGGCCTTTCTTTTCTCATGTTACAACTCATAAAGCGCTAATGTCGTTGGATCGGAGTAAAGTGGAGCCTTGCGATGAATGAGTGACTGGCCGAGTCGTGAGAAACGTCATCTGCGAAAAACTTCTGTTCAGGAGATCTCGGTGTATCAAAATGTCCACTCTCTTCCAGAAATTCCCTGATGAATGTGAAAAAAATTGTCTCAGTGGTGTAGTGGGTAACACGTGAGTCCCCGGAAGGGTAGTGGTGGTTCGAATCTGGCCTGGCGTCTGAGTTTTACAAATATCTCAGCATTATTGTGGTTGTATTTGACATGATCGTCTTAGTGTTGATGCTTTGTGTGTTTTATTTAAAATGAATCAGTCCAAATCACGAATATGGTCATGAAAGAAATATGGAACCGTAAAATGAGTGCCGAATAGTAATGGTAGTGACGTGAACTTGTCAACAGTTAGTTCCTTGACAAAGAATGACAAACTGCTTAATAAGAAATTTTACAGCAAAAATACTAGAAAATTATAGCAAGCAAATAGTGAAATTACTATGAAAATGTTAGCACATGGAATGTTTTCGTAGCGCAATTCCTAGAACGTTCCAGAAATTCCCTAACACGGGAAATCTTCTGGTTTGAAATAAACTTTAAGAAAAAATGGAAGCGCTAAAAAATAAAACCTAAAATCCTTTCAACAGAATGAAGTAGAGCATTCCTGATAGAACTCGCACCAAAGACGATGACAAGGAAAGCATGAACTTCCTATCTAGTGGGGTTTTTACTTTGTCGAAACGAATGGCGCCGAGAAAAAAACAACGCCAGGAAATCGATTAAACATGTTGGAACTTATAACTAGTGAGCTGCCACACAAGAACTTCATAGTAGTAAAGAAAAGGTAGGGAAGAAATAAATAAGTAAATGGATGAATGGACGAATAAACTAGCGAAGAATGTCTATACAGTGGACTGGGAATACATGATGATCATATGACCACACTCTGGGCGAAGGAACATGAAAGTGGAACAGAACGCAGAGTGGAAATGTAGAAAATTGAGGCAGGAATCGACCTATAAGAGTAGAAATCCATGAAGTTATCTTCTAAAATCCGATAATTTCATTCAGTGCGGTAAATGCGAGAAAATCGATAACAGCACCGCCCAACGAGCGGAGGGAGACAATTGCATGGGGGGCCGGAGGGCTCCCACGAGACGCCGCTGCTCGGGTGAACGAGGATCTTCGTTGCACGGGTCCAGAAAGAGTACTAAACACGGACCTTGGAGTGAGTGAGTGACGATCCGACACACTTTTGTGGTCCGCGAAATCGCAACAATGGTCGGCCGGTTCGGAGGACACTGCCGCTGAGTTCCGATGCTCCGCACATACAGAGAAAAACCGTGCCAACTTTCCGATTGTTTGCTCAACAATCGAGCCGTTTTGATTGCAAAACTACGGCCAGCAGCATGAACAGTATAATTCATCCACAGTTCATACACGGACTGAGCTAGAAGATCATGCAGTCGACAGGTATTCATGGATTATTTATTTTACTATCTTTTATACGTCACCAAACGTCACTTGTATCACATTGTGCGGATCTCAGCACTTATTGCATTAGATTAGTTTCCTTACATCGACCATCCACGAAGATCGTCGAACTTTTTGGATACGGGTTCAGCTGCAGCTTGAGAATTTTGGTCTTCGTCAAGAGTTTCGTGGAAGGTGGTGGAGTCGACTTTCTCTGAACTTCTGATCATGCCGTGATAGGGCGTTTTCTTAAAGATTAAATCAGTTTAACGATACGAAGCATGGGAGGTCAGGTAGGCTTGGCACAAAGCGCAGCCCGTGCCTGTGAAGGTTGGCTCATCGGCGTAATGAACTGCATCACTACCACTGCACTATTTGTCCTCTGTTTGTATATTATCTGTTGATAAAGCAGCGTGCAGAACAAGGAGATAATGAGCCATCGTCGAAGGTTTATCTCTGATAATTTAGTTTTTAGCATATTCATTAACAGTCACTGTTTTTCTTCAAAGACCAAACACGAAGTTGGTATTACGGCATTTATTAGAACACAATAGCTGACGTTTCGACGGTTTCGCCTTCCTCGGAGCTTGGCAAGGTCAAATTGACATCCATTCTACTCACCCAAACACTTTCATAACCTTAGTACATAAGACTTAACACATAAATTTGCATTTGCACAATAAACAGCTTGTTATAAACACCTACCGTTGTAAGTATTATAGTTAACTGGTTGAGACCAGCAGCGCAGAGTCCTATGTGGGCGAGGAATGTGCCTAGGTCAGGTCATTGTTTAAAAGAAGCTGTTTATCACGCGAATGCAAATTTATAAGTTAAGTTTTATGTGCCAAAGTTATGAAATTGTTTGGCTGAGTGGATTGCGTGTCAATCTAACCTTTCCAGGCTCTGAAGAAGGTTAAACCGCCGAAATGTCAGCTATTGTTTGCTAATTAATGCTATAATGTCAATCTCATGTTTGCTCATTGAAGAAGAATAGTGAATTGTCGACTAGTGCGGAGGTTAATTGAAAGTCGGTCTTGGGAATCATTAACCGTCGGTTTAATACCACTTTATCGGACTGCTCAGGAAAAAACTTGGTATATAAGTCAAATCCATACCAATTTCCTGAACAAATTTTTGTGTTACCGAGTGTTATTTCACCTCACTACGCCACTGACGAAATTTGAGAACCATATCTCTGATGCTCAATTATTTCGTGAACTAGTACTTTTGTGATTAGCACTTTGTTGAACACACTAGAAATTCTTCTTTTTTCAACCTCATTTTGGAGACCAGGCAAGAAACCTCTGAGTGCAAAGCTCCACGTGACTTTGCTTCAAATACTTTTAATACAAAGTCACCTCGCTTATTAGTTCATTGCTTCAACCGAAGTTTAACACCTTGAGGATTTTAGCTGTATTGCCATTATTATTGAACAACTTGTAGAAGTAGTAAAGCCATAAATTATGATGACATAAGGATATTTTATGGTTGAATTGCACTTCTTATTATAAAAAATCTGCGGACCTTCGAGGAAATTAGAGCTATTTCGTCGAAAGGCTACCCAGAACCTCTCTGCGGCAGATAAGATGAACATGTACTTGATCAAGATCCGATTCATGCCGAACAACAATGTGCCCATCCCATAAAATATTAGGTTGCTTAGAAATAAGTGAGCGTTATGAACCACATTATTTAAAATGTCATGGCTTGCTTCAGACAAAACTTTATTGATCAAAACAAAAAATATTCGAATCTACACATTTTTTGCCAAGAGAAGCAAGTTCACTTATTCCAGTTGCCCAAAATTCTGGAGTTCTGGAAGCGATTAATTCGTTGCAGGCACCTTTTGCATCATTGTGGTTGATGAAGCATTTCTTGCGTAGGAAGTTGTCAAGATGCTTGAGCAAGTGATAGTCGGTAGGCGAGTGGTCTGCTGAATATGGCGGATGAGGCAAAGTTTCGTATCGCAACTCGTTCAACTTTTGCAGCGCTGGCTCCGTAAGGTGAGGCTGGGCGTTGTTGTGGAGAAGAAATGGTCCTTTTCTGTTCACTATTGCCGGTCGTTGTTGTTGGAGTTCACGGTGGATTTCGTCGAACTCATGGAAGCTCTTGATAGTCAGGGAGTTCCTACTCAGTACACAAACATTCTTCGTGAGTTGTACAAAAATTTCACAACCAAGATATCACCGTTCTACAACGATGTTAACATCGATGTCAAAAAAAGGAGTTAGGCAAGACGATACCATCACGCTAAATTTATTCACCGCCACTCTCTAGAACGTTATGCGAACATTGGAATGGGATAATATGGGAGTGAAAACCGATGGTCGGCAGTAACACCATCTTCGCTTTGCTGATGAGATCGTCCTTATAACACCAAACGTTAGCCAAGCGGAACGAATGCTGGTCGACATTGATAAAACCTGTGGGAAGATTGGTCTTCGACTAAGTATCACAAAAACGATGTTCATAATGAACGAATTGGTTTCGTATGCTCCATTCGCGCTCAACGGAATGAATGTCGGCAGTTACGAACGTGAATGCTCCAGTTACGTCTGTCTAGGTAGGGAAATCAACATGACGAACGACTTGGCACCAGAGTTGAGCAGAAGGAAACGGGCTGCCAGGAGAGCTTTCAAGAGCATGGGGGAATGTGATGACGAGAACAAAGAACACCCGACTTTGTGCCCACCTTTTCGACTCAACGGTACTTCCTGCGTTAATGTATGCCTCAGAAGCCTGGTTGCTGCGTAAACAGGATGAAAGATCACTCAGCGGTATTGAACGCGAAGTCGAAAGGACGACGCTACGAGTATCCCATGTCACACAAGTAAAGGAAGGGATCAGAAAATCCGACCTGCGTCAACGATCAAAAATCAAAGATGCCGTGCTGTACGCCAAACAGTCGAAGATAAGGTGGGCCGGACACGTAATACGTATGAATGACAACCGATGGACAAAAGCAGTTAGTGACTGGATTCCTTGGGATATCAAACGCACTGCCTCTCGCTTCCTCCTGCTCAACCTTGCAGTTAATTCGTCCACTATGTCTATTTTCTGACATAAATAGACATAGCTAGAGCAATCAGAGATATTTGTTCCGTTGAGCGTGAATGGGACACGCGTAACCAACCCGTTCCTAATGAATACCGTCTTTGTAAGATTTAGTCGAAGACCAATCTTTTTACAGGTGTTATCAACGTCGCTAAGCATCTGCTTCGCCAGCCTAAATCTTGGTTACAAGAACAATGAAAAAGAAGACCACTACGGCATCAACAAATGTCGCCCTATATGCTTGCTGTCTGTCGTCAATAAACTCTTCATGCAAGTAATTCTGAATAGAATTGACAGAACACTGAATAAAAGACAGCTAATTGTTCAAGCACTGTTTCGGAAAGGATTTACTACAATGGACTACATCTACATAACTATGATTCAGAAGCGGTCGTAAAATTTCATGCGTTGGTAATCTAGCAACAATCTCAAATATTTGCGCTTGCTATAAATACTCTGCAAAGGCCTACAAAGATTCACTACTCCCACATCAATTCATCTACTTATCATTCCACTGGGCCTAAATCCAGCCATGTCCGTTAATGTACTTGAATGATGTATCCTGTTTAATACCTTGGCTCAAGGGGTGGATAGCACAATGGTAATGATGCCGATCATCACGAGCAAAGTGCCGCTTCGATTCTACTCGAGTCTCACCAAGCCTGTCAAACCTCTGGGGTAGGGGAATTGGTACCGAGCTTGTCTGGGAAAAACCACTCTCGGCAACCCATTTGGAAACGGTCCATCCCCTCTATCTCAATGCTCCAGGAAGAATCGACTCGACCAGCATCCTATGGCGTTTAAAATGAAATGAAAAGTCCTCAAGCAAGAACCGAAGCCATACGTTGGAGTTGGAAGAGCTTCGTGGATGATGGATGCGAGATGCGAGGAAACGAATACGATATGAGAAGTGTCAGGGTCCGCACAGTAGACGTGGAGACGGGTCGTAGAAGAATTTAAAAAAGTACTTTGTCTCTGTGCAGACTGTCTCTGTGCTTCGTGATTGCTAGTGCAAATCCTTCCTGCCCAGTACATCCTGCCTACATAGTGGCCAGGTCAATAGTTACGCTGTTTTTTACACATGTTAGCCTCATCGCATTATTACTTTAAGTTGAAGTTACTACAACCTCACACTTGCGTCCTGCAGTGTTAAACCGTTTGTACGTTACCACGATATTCTTTGTGACACCTGTGCTCCAGCAGTCTATTTGCAAGATGCTGTCTTGTCTCAAGGGTAATTTCTCATCCATCATCTTACTGTCGCTTGTTCATCCTGTTATCGACTCATCGCTTCTACACTTATGGTATTCTCATGTCGTTATTATGATATTGTTACTGATACAAACGGTTTAACTACCTAAGCTTAAGCACCGGTATGCCATGACTCTTGGAAGGGCTCATAACCCGTATAACTTGATGTCAATACGCATTCCGATTGGGGTCCATTAACACACGATCCGTTGGACCTGACATGTGAGAAGGGCTATGGTCATGAAAGAGTTCAATGTGTTGTACGGCAGTAAGATCTAGGACTTTCGTCAAGAATCTCCCAGATTGTGCTTCGAACTGGGATAATCCGAATCCGTGAACGACAAAATCACGGCGTGGCTTCGAATTCAGTCCTCCCATATACTACCATTCAAATTCTTACCGATTCCCGCCAATTACGCTGAATGCACGCGCTTCGCACAAGTTTGCGTCATGTGCTCATTTTTCGAATTTCGAGCAAATTTATTCCAATATGTTTCTTTTTTTTAGCGTCCTTTGAATCATATGTGGGTCATACTATTCAGAACGTTGGTGTTTATTCGGGCAAAAGATAGAAAGGATAAAGCTGTCGGCGTTGATCAACCGTTGAGGGATGCGGCATGCATTCGACTTCATTAAGCATCGTTTGGAGGTGATTGAATATATATCTGGCCTTTACAATGACTCGCGGTGGCCTAGCGATGCATCAAGCTAGTGCTGCTATCCTCCCAGAGAAGTTCGGTGCCAATGCCGATTCCGGAGGAATAGAAGGCTCGGTGAGCCTTGTGCACGGGGTCGATCCTGTGTGTATTGCAGGACGCCGCCAACCACTGAGTTACACGCGCGGCATTCACCTTTTCCGTTTATTTGGATACAAAAAAAACCATTTATTGCTGTCGTCATAATCTCAGAGGTGCTAGAAAAGTCAAATAAAGGTTAAATAAGAGAACTAGGTAGATCGGAAAAGTGCGTTCCGACATTAGGGACCCTAGTGGTTTATGTGATAAGGTTTGTCGTAGAAGCCTTTAACTAGGTGTCTATGTTCTTTTGTCGAAATAAGAGTAATGATTGCTCGTCATATCAGGTCATCTTAGGTTTATCGGGCTCGTCAATGATGGTGGTTTGTTTCGACTACGATGTCGTATGGGGCTGCCACACCGTTGATATGAAGCGTTTAAAGCTTTGAATAGAGCTGATTGATAAGGAAGCTACGAACGCATTCGTCCGTTCTGTTGTACCATCTCATTACTTCGTTTGCTTTACGCTACCGGTTACCTCTCCATAACTGTTTTGTGTACTTTCATAGTCATGTTTGGCATGTGGTGTGATGTTTTCTGCGATTCTTTCAGAAATGACAACAGCGCTCAGTGTTACGCCAGGACAACGTCGCAAGTATGGGATAGATGGTGAAATTTGGCTCTGCTGGATTCTTCCAGGTATCTGAAGTGTTCATAATCCTTGCAAATTAAGAATCTTTGAAAACTTTTTGAAGACTTTTTATTTGTCCACATTGTAGATTTTAGAAGAAGAAAAAACAACATGATATGATAATTTTTTTGTCAGAGAAGTTGTTTCTTTCAGCGGCACTCTGGAAGTGATGGAAAGAGCACGGAACTGCCAGTTCTCCAGGTTTCGGTGAGTCCCTCTGTTATATTTCATCCCTGTAGCAGTACAAAAATAAATAATAACTTGCGAGAAAAATTGGTGGAGGAGTGGCTGGTTGGCCAGAATCTCGTCTTAGTCTGAGCCTAACAGATGGCGCTTTCTACTATTCTGGCAGGTTTCTTTTCCATTTTATAGTGACGTCCATGTCAAAATGGATACGCAGATTAAGATTCTTAGGATCTTGGGGACTTTTTGCTTGCAAAGAGTCGTGATCGTCATTAAGTCTTCATTTTAAGGTTTCATTTCGATTGCTTAGGGATTCTTATTGTGATGTGTTTTTTCGGTATTTTTTTCACAAGACGTTAAGTATTTTTTTGGTTTTAAGGACTGTTTATTGTAAGCAGCTTGGAAGCTGACTGTGATTGACACAACCTGGTTGGCTTAGGCTCCCAATGGTGGTGAATTTATTGCGGTGGCTAAGATGTACGTGGATCTTACCGGATGTGTTACCAAGAAATCGAAAATGTCCCAGGGTGTGTGTTTTGAGATCTTTTTTGCTTTTTGTTACTTTTACAGTATAGGCCTTGTTATTTGGATGTGGTTTATTTTATTTTTCTTTTATTGAAAAGAGTAGTATGTTTTGTCCTCCCAACGGTTTATCGCCTCATCGTGGCTGGTAGGGGTTCCTCGGTGTCGGGCTGCGGCGTGCGGCGCGTACAGGGGGGGATTCATTCCCCTGGCAGGGTCTCCCAAGCTCATAAGGAGTCCGGCGTTTCCGTCAGGAAGCCTAGCTATGAGTAAACCAATACCAGGATCCACCACCGTCCTGATATTAAAGTCGCGTAGTGGCAAATCTCCTCCTGATCCACAAGGGCTGCGACGCCTTGTGGTGGTGAAGACCTGGGGGCACACTTTGGCCAAGCTGATCTCGGGATTCCAGGGAACCACTATGGCTTAACCAGTAAATCTCCGGAAAATGGAGATTATGCTTGGGCTCACACAACCAGTGAATACGGGCCGTTCAAGTATCAAGTAGTATATTTTGTGTGGTATTTTTTTTGAACGCTTTTGGTATTTGTATATTTAGTGTCTAAACAGTGTATACAGTAAGCTTATGCTCATGATCACTGGGTGTGAGTTACCTTCAAGAGGGCCCCCCAGTTTTTGCTCCCGGTATCAGTCACGATGGGGATAAGGTTTGTGAGAATTTGCTATAAGAAGTACAGCAGTGTTCTCATTGCTGTGGTATAATTTAGGACAAGTTCTGTACATTCAATTCCACTGAAGTGTATTCAGTACCATGGGTAAATCCAAGCGTTCTGATTGCGCAAGGTCGAGGAGGTGTACGTGAGTGCTACTGTTTACGTGTGAACGGGTGAATGTGTGTAGGTTTCCCTTTAAATGCTTTCTTTTTTGAAATAGAGATATCTCACCAAGTGTACCAAGAATGCAGTTATGTAGATGTTTATTTAGAATCTGCTCGCTTGTCCTGCAGCTCCACGAAGGCAGCCACAGAGGATCGGCTCTGTAAAGATGACATCGTTAAGTGTGACTAATCCTTATATCATCAAATGGCGTATTTGTGGTCTTCGTACTACAAACGAGGTGTTGAAGACAACTGAGCACAGAAATGGTGCTGGAGACATGAAGGTACTAGTGACGAACCGGTCGTTATCTTTTGATTTTTTCGTTATTAGGCTATGTGAAAATTAATCTAAGTTCGACCTTCAACCTCAATTGGATGCATTGTTCAACCTCATATTACCGCATTAATCGAATTGTTTTTACCCGTTTTCCATAGCTACTGTACTTCATACGTACACATTTAATTGATTTGTGTTCCTGGTATTGTTGTCAAATCTATGCAGGTTAGTTTCGAATGGTGGACTCTTACATGCAGATCTTCAGCGTTCGCCATGCCGTGGTTTGAAGCTGGTACTGAGGTTGCAATATTTGATTCATAGCTACCATAAGGTTGACACTTTATCGTTGAAGAGCATGGAGGCAGTACATACACAGTACACAGGCGCGTACTTGTTGGGGCAGATGGATTGGCATGTGAACTGCAGAAGAAAATTTAGTAAGTTGGCATTAATGCACTTCCTCTTTCCTGACATTTGTTGCAGTGCACTTAATCATCTAAGGTTTGCGTGTTTTGGGCCCTTTCCGGTTCTCGAAACGTGGACTTTAAGTATACAGACACCGTCGATGTCACTCATCTCAACAGACAGTTTCATTTTCGGTATGTTTTCAAAAGTTTGTTGGACGTTTAATTCATTGACAACCGTATAGATTTTAAGATAACTGAGTTGTCTGAGGACTTAACATATAACATATTTGTGAACAAACAACTCACAACCCGCGATCAGCCAGCCTTTCGCGGGGCCTCACATGTTACCCACTCCACCTCTGAGGGCCTTGATTTGCTTTCTGTCAGCTAGCTTACAAGGGTATATAAAATGCAACTTTTACATATTGCTAAAACCTTCATTAAACATTCCATTCGTCGGGATCGTCGTTGCCATGTGGATAAGATGCCGCTTGTTTGATCGTTCACCTACTCGAAATACAAGTATAAGTGAGAAAAAAGGTGAAAGATAAAATTATCTACGACTTCTGGAAGCCTACGATTTCACTGTGGTGGAAAAGGTAGATCTGCCTGTTGTTAGATTCTAGAGCGTACGAAATGTAATCCATCTATGAATAGTTTGCTGTCGTTATGTAATTACATCTGTAGCCACACTACTGTTTTACTAAACGGGAACGTCTTTCACTACTCTTAACTTTCAGACTGGGAGACGTTGGAGGGTCAGAGGCTGAAGTTGCAGTTGTCTTTGTTCGGAGTAGAGTATTCGGCTGCATATTTACTGCGTATGTTCATTAGTTAGTATTTGCTTTCCTTTTGTCATTTACCATCATTTAATGATCTCAAAACTTTGTGGAATGCGTAGTGTGAAGTAGTTGCATTACTTTTCTAGTCATAACTGCCGAATTGAGAACAAGCCACCGTCCTTCTACTGTCAGTTCTCCCTAGTTATTTGCGGACTTAATTCAATATTGGCCAAAAAGGTGGATTAATGGCATGTTTGTGAGTTCTTTAATTAATATGTGGAATATTTTCGAATTCCAATAAACTTAAGTATTATATTGATTATGGCGCTTAGCGGAATGCGTTATGAATATGCTCTTAAGCACATAGTCCTAGTATCCATTTATTTCACAGCAAGGACAACCGCTGCGTTCTTCTCTATAAATTAGCAGCAAATCTGTTAGCGCCCAGAATAATAACGAGTTATTATATCAATTTTATGATATCCCCAGAATATGGACCTGAAATGCGCCACCAAATGATTTGATCGAGGGAGGAGTGGTGCCCATACCAGTAACATGCCGATAGGTCTTATTGGACTGCGTAGCATCATTTGATTAACACATTCGCTACAAGGTGTAATTTTCGATGCCGCCTAATTCATGATAATACGTCCAATTTTTCATCGGTTACCTTCTGACTGCTTGACATTCACCACATGCATCCTCCGTTGTGACCCTCCTTCTACTAAAGAAACATAGAGTGCTTTACTCATTTATCAGCAGTCTTTGTGCTTTCCCACTGAAACGCTACGGGCTGCACTTATCCCCCATTTAACAACGGTCTGTGGCACTATGAACAAACTCGTCCGGGAACAGTTTTCGTATGTTCTTGAATATATGATGTAGTTTTTCTCTAGCATTGTATTCCGCAACATCTGTGGTAAGAACGTGTTGATTGTTTACTAAAGGAAAAGTACGGAAGAAAATGTATCAGTGTGCATCATCACAGATCTACTAAGAAGATACCTCTACTTGCTTCATCAATTCTTTAAGAAGTTTTTTTGGGAAATCACTTTGAAAATTTTATAGCTATTTAAATTCAAAGTGCGATCTGTTGATGATGTAAGATGGGAAAGTGGCCACATGCACAGTCGTACCACTCAGTGATGAAGGAATTTATTTACTTTGGATACTTGAATCGCCATTCCTCACTGTGCAGATCCTAGTATAATTTCAATTTTTTTTCGGAGTTTTGCTAGTTTAGACATTGTGGTTTCCTGGAGTCTCGAAGTCAGCCTAGCCAAAGTTCTGCCGCAGGTCGTCACCACCCCAAGCAGTCGCCGCCTTTGTGGATCAGAGGGAGAGTTGCCACCATGCGAATAGTTTGATAGAAGGGCGGTGGTGGATCCTGGTATTGGTCTACTCTTGTCTGGGCTTCATAATGGAAACGGCGCGCTCTTTCTCAGCTCGAGAGACCCTGCTGGGGGGATGAAAACCCGTGCTGTACATCGCAGCACGATACCCAGGAACACTTCTGAGCCACGATGAGACCCTAAACTGTTTATGGTGGAACTGAGGGATTTAAAGGCAATGCAAGGGTCATCTATCCAGAAATGTCAACTTGCATTGATTGTACGCTGGATTTGTTTCCATTGCAGGTTAGCAACTAGGGCTGTAGGCCATCAATTTTCACCAGTTTTGAAAACAGTTGCTCATCTACTGCTGAAAAAGATGTAAAACTTGGTACAGCACTTGTTGCCATTATTAGGACAGGATTTTTTTCTTACCTCTCGCATCTTTTTTCAAGTCATTTCTTTTTTCCAAAACGTCCGCGTTCACTAGCAGAATTCGGGCATTGTTTGTTTACTTTTTTATGGCCATAGAAATAGTGCTGTTAAATAGCAGTTTACTGCTTCATTGTGGGAAAAAGAGAAGAGGGTGTTTCTGGATGTTGAACTACCTTGTACAATAGGGTAGGGGTCGTACAGGCTGGGAACGAATTCACCGTTAACATCCCTAAACCCAGCTAAGACTAAACCAGTGCCAAGGTTCCAGCGCCGCTCTAGTAGCAACCTAATCGCAGAATGAGAAATCTCCTTTGGATCTGTCGAGGACAGCCACTTCTGGTTATGACCCGAGAAATCAAAGTGCAATTCGTCTGGAAATTCTGAGTTCTGCACGATTCTTTATGAAGACAGGGCATCCACTTATTCAAGCAAGTGGTCTTTCCTAAAAGTTGAAGACCCTGTTCCAGATGAACTTTCCTCTCTGTACTATGGCGCACCCACCATGTCTGCCAGAACTTGCTCACTTGGGTACCGGGAAGGCCAGTCTACCCCACATCGTCACCACGAAAAGCAGTCGACGCTCTTGTGGATCAGAGGGAGATTTGCCGCCATGGGACTTGTTTGATACTGGGACGGTGTTGGATCTTGGTATTGGTTTACTCTTAGTTAGGCTTCCTGATGGAAACGCAGGGCTCCTTTTCAGCTTAGGAGACATTGCGGGGGGATGATGAATCTCCCGCTGTACCGAGGAACACCTCTCGGCCACGATGAGGCTGTAAACCGTTGGGAGGACATAATCTATTGCTGTTGGGAATCCAAAGCGTGCACCATTGTGCTTACTTGCCATTTTTATATGTTCGGAAAAATTCTTAGGTGGATCGATGTTTGTGTGAATACTATTCCTAGTCGTGAACAGGCAAATCCTTTACGATTTCTCATAATTTTCACTTACACAATAGCGGATGTCTGAGCATTGTACTTTTTTCGTGCTAGCAGGCGAATGGTATTTATTTGTTTGGCTTGGGCTTAGGCAAATGGGCACATATACACATAGAGGTGTGTGTAGCGCAGTGGTCGGAGGCGCTCTGCAATGAACATGCTCAGCGATCCCAGCGCCCCCAGGCGTACCAAGCCTTGCTTCACTCCAGACTCCGCAAATTGGTACCAGACTTGTCTGGGAGAATAGTAGCGTTGGCTCGGTGCATCGGTGGACCACCACGAGTCATTGTAAAGGCCAGATAAGCATTCACTACCTGCAACGATGCGAGGAGGTCGAATGCAAGGGGCATCCCTCAGGGATTGATCAACGCTGTAAGCTTTATCCTTTTTCCCTGTATGTATGTATGTATATATATATATATATATATTTATACATATTTCCTGAGCATGTTTTTGAGGTTTCCTATTTGTAGGTATTTGTTATGTGTTTGTGACCTTTTTTGTAGTGGCCTATCACGATCGAGAAGAGCGCCTTTTCCAGTATCTTTTTCTTGTGCGTTAGTTCGTTTCTTCACGTCTTCTAATGTATTCTTCAGTCGGTAACAGGCACTGTGCTAAATTTGTATAGTAATAAGCGCACAGTACCTAATAGCAGCTAGTAAAGAGAAGAATAAGTCCACGATCAATTCGCTTTAGCTAATCGAAAAGAAGCAGATGTACTGCTGATGAAAGGGAAGCTTTATTTTCATCACTGAAGCTCAGTTGTTTTATTTTTTCAATAGTTTTCTTTAATATCTGGGCAAGATCGTCGTTTTGAGTCCTATCACGAAGTTTTTGTCATTGCTACTTGGACTCCGAAGATTCTAGTTGTCTCTTTGTCTTCTGTGATCCTAGAGGACCCTCTACGAAATTTCTCTCGTGGTTGTTATTCTTGCACTGAAAAGCATAAAAATCACTTTATCTATTCAAAATGCCTGAGCATGAACTCGAGTCAAACGCGTGCTAATCGTAGTGCCAACGCAGAACTAAAGAATCTCGGAAGTTTTGTGAGATTAACTCTTGATTGCTTATGTTGGGCGTTTCTTGGTTTCATATTCTTGTTAAGCAAACACGAGGTGTTATTTTTATTCTTTATTCCCGTAAAGCTGAGGTTTCTGTAGGGATGGCCTTCTTCCTTCCCTTCCAGGCTCTGAAGGAGGCGGTACTGCCGAACTTCGTGGTTGCTCAACAAGAATGTCGAGAATTATTTGATCAATGCTGAGGTGAATAGAAAGTCGGTCGTGGGAACTTATACAAGGATTCTTCATCAGCCACGCAGTAGCGCCACATCTACAATCTCTTCTTCCTATGATGACATCAACAGCATCGTTGTCGTGAAGAGAGTGGTCTAACAGGGCTAGACCACTGCGCAGGAAATGTAGGGTGCCATTACCGACTACGCCATGCGAACATTTGAACGGGCCAGTATTATAGTGAAGGCCGCTGGCTGGGATGCACATCACCTTCGCTTCCTCAGTACCGTTATTGTAAAAATTAAAACTAAGTAGAATTAGTGGTGGCCAGTTTCACCAATGCGAATTGAAGGGCTGCTCTTCTGCTGAATATAAAGGGAGCGATACGCGAGGAACGAATTTGTTCATGAAGCTCACTTCACGCCCCACGAAAAATATACCTCTCTTTAAATGCTTCGACTTTATGTTATGTCTTTGTGGAGAAGTCAATATCACAAGAGGTTTTGCTTCAAAACTGAGCTGATGGCAGTGATCGGTTTGGAGAGCTTACAATGGCAAAGATGATGCATTGAAAACGACAAAGAACACTTGGGTTCATGCCTACCTCTTCGTCTCCACCATTCTTACTGCGTTATTAGATGCTTTCCAAATGAAGGAGAGGAGGAGGAAGAGGAAGAAGAAGAAGAAGAGAAGTAGAGATGGAGTGAGAACTTATCAGGAGTTCTGAATTATCTTCACGGTAGAAGATCGAAAACGTTGCGCGAAGATGTTGGAGAACATGTAAACCAGCACATGATTCTTCTGAACAAAATCCGCTGGACAGAAGCTAATAACGACCATATTCAAAGTGGTATCAGATGTAGAACAATATGATCACTTATTTCATGGTCAAATGTCTTAACGAAAACTCGGGGAAAAAAAACGTGATGTATTTCGTATTCCTCAAGCTAGCAGAATGATTGGACAACTAACGGGCGCGCGACAGAGATGAAATCAGATTTTCATTACATCCGCTCGAATTAATTGATGATGAGCGCCAGGGCAGGGCACGTATCCTTTGTATTGCCTTCCTCCCACTTATGAACAAGTAACTCGAACGAAGGCCATTGAAATCAATTCACCATGCCACACGTAAAATTAACTCATTGGGTTCTGCTCGAGCCAGGGGCTCACTGCGCATCATACTCCTTCTAAGAGCTTCATGTCTCCCTACAGTTTACCGCCTCATCGTTGCTGGGTGTTCCTGGATGTCGGACTGCGATATACACCAGAGATTCATCCCATGGCAGGGGTTTCCCTAGCTGAGAAGGAGTCCAGCGTTCTCATCAGGAAGCCTAGTTAAGAGTAAACCAATACCAGGATCCACCACCGTTCTGGTATCAAGGTCGCATGGTGGCAAATCTCCCTCTGATCCGCAAGGGCTGGGACTGCCTGTGGTGGTAAAGACCTGGGGCAGACTTTGGCCAGGCTGATTTCAGGGATTCCAAGGAACCACAATTGCATAACCAGCAAATCTCCGAAAAAATGGAGATTATGCTGGGCCCCACACAACCAGTGAGGACGCGCCATCCAAGTGTCGAGTGTCAAGATCTTCGTGAAGAAATTTGACCGTACTGTCGGTGGTCTTCCTTTTGTCATTTGACGCACCGTGGAATACAGAAGCTAACGGCTTTTCTATATCGATTAAAAGGCTGAATGCGCACTTATGATACCGCTATGATGCATATCGAAGCACAGAAACATCAAATTTTCGGAAATGGGATTGCTTTTCATGAAACGAAGTTAAGGTTTTGAACGAGAATAAAGAGTGATATTTAAAATATACGTGGAAGCGCCGTATCAAGAAGAAACCTACCTGCATCCGTGTCCCTAACATTATCCCTAACAGCCTTCTAAAGGACGATTGTGGGCCAGTCTTTGTTAGCAACCACCAGCTCTTTTTCAGTTTCGGCAGTAAATGGCCGAATTCATGGCGGGATGGATTTGAACGTTAGCTCTGCGCCAGGATGATAGTGCGCGCCTTCATTCGTCCTTACATTCTATCCATCACCTCAGGGCACCCTTATTACTAGTTTCCTGCTCATTCTTGATCATATCGTCGCATGGAAGTGACTTTCACTGATATCCGTTTCATACTGCGTGCTTTTGCTGCGGTGAACTTATCACATCAAGAGATTTGACACGTTTAGTTATTTTTATATTTCGTCCCAACATCACATGTATTACATTTTGTGGATTCCAGCATTTATTGCATCCTATTCGTTTTCTCGCGTCCATCACCTCCCAAAATCTTCGAACTTTCTGGGTCTGGATTTAGCTTCTGTTTGAGGATTTTTTTCGTCGTCACAAATCTCATTGTATGTTGTTCGAGTCGATTCTCTCTGGAATCTTGAGATAGCTGTGCTAGGACCTACCTACGTGTAGTAGAGGGAGTGAGTTTATACCGGACAAGCTTGGTACCAACTCCCCGATTCCACAGGGATGAGGGGTTTAGTGAGCCCGAAGGACGGTCGAACCAGCGCCGGGGCAGATGTCGTCGTTCAGTGACGGTTCACGTAGTTTCCGCTTCAAATGTCAATCTCAGTGGTACTTTAATCACTTCCTGACCGTACTTCTTTCTGTGTTCGAAAGTTCAATTCTGGGATTGTTGATCACTCGAGGATGAATTTGCATGAATGGGTCAAATTTTAAAGTTCTGGGCACTCATAATGAATTGTGGGTCTAAATGAAAACATGTTGAACAAACAGTTCATATACGTAAAGTTCAAACTCTTTGCTCGAGTGGTCCTATACAGGTTTGGCAGAACCTTGGACAAAGGAAAGCCATGTGAGTAACCAGGGGTTTCGTCATGGATGCACCATAAGAGTGCAAGGGACCGCTCTGTCTCACTTCTATCGACTTAAAGAAAGCGTTTGACTCAGTTAAGTTAGAACCATTTCTAGATGTTCTAGAAAATCAGGACGTCTCTACTAAGTATACAAAGATCCTTGAGCTACATAAAAATTTCACATCCTATAACGACATTAACCTTGATGTCAAAAGAAAGTTTAGGCAAGGTGATAGCATCAGCAGAATTATTTACTGCCACGCACCAAAATGTCATGCGAACGTTGGAGTGGACAAAATTTTAGTAAAAGCCGATGGTCGGCAATTACACTATCTTCGCTTTGCAGATGACATAGTTCTTGTAACACCAAGCATTAACCAGGCGGAGCGAATGCTTATGACAAAGACATTCATGAGCAAGGGTTCGTTACATATGCCCCGTTCACCCTCAACTGTACGGATATCTCCGAATGCACCAGTTATGTCTATCTAGGTAGGAAAATCAACATGATGAAGGTCTTAGCTCTAGAGTTGAACAGGAGGAAGCGGGAGGAATGAGGAACTCTCAAGGGCATCGAGTAATGAAGCGACAAGGGCAAAGAACACTTGACTCCGCGTCCACGTTTGCGACTTCACCATTCTGCCTGGCTTGACGCATGTGCCAGAAATTGGTCGCTACGTAAGCAAGATGAGGGATCACTCAGCGTTATAGAACGCGTTGTCGAAAGGACGATGTTAGCAATATCTCGTATCACGCAAGTGAGGGAGGACAACCGAAGCTGGACCTACGTCAACATTTAAAAGTCGAAGACGCTTTTCTGTGTGCACTAAACTGTCGAAAATGAGATGCGCCGATCGCAATGCGTATGAACGGGAACCGAAAAACAAGAGCCTTTAGTTACGACCGCCGACCCGATAGTCATAGTTCTTCACGATAACCGTAAAATAGATACATGATGGTCAACGAGTCTCTAGAGCTAACAGGGCCTACTGGGCTACTCTTGTACGTAACAGGGAGAAATTGAAGGTTTTACTGGCACCCGCTTGAGTCACTCCACGACCAACGGGGCGACTTGTGATACAGGTGATTAAGGGTGAGGGGAGTTTTTGCATGTTGCCGGGTTCAAAGGCTTCTCATACATGCCATAGTATAAACGAAAACATTTCCTTGTAAGGACTGTTCGTCTTTGTGTGACAGTTTGACCTGATGAGCAGCTGTAAACTGTATGTACTTTTCCAAATCTGCCGTGACACGATGAAATTAGCTTGCCGCAAATCTTCACATTTTCGCATTCTTCCATATACACATCTAAAAATTCAATGGTTGAAAACGCTGTGGTTCCTTGTATTTGTACATTTCCATACGTGCAAATATTGCCTAAAATTTACTCTGGCCCTTAGCACTCCAGTTTGCCTCCAGATGGCGAGCAGAAATTTCCAGCGTCCTTCTACATCACCTCGTTATCCCGCTTGATGTTATTTGTCCATTCCTTCGATTTGCATATATTATAAAAAATGTTAGCCAATCAATATGCATTCTTTCATTGAAGAG
Organism: Angiostrongylus vasorum; assembly: GCA_018806985.1. Taxonomy (NCBI): domain Eukaryota; kingdom Metazoa; phylum Nematoda; class Chromadorea; order Rhabditida; family Metastrongylidae; genus Angiostrongylus; species Angiostrongylus vasorum. The sequence continues at coordinate 1,559,095 of JADANN010000120.1, read as the reverse complement.
CTGACACAACTTTGATAAAAAGGACTATTCGGCTAATGTATTGATGAGTTGTGCTGAGATTTAACGAAAGTCGGCTTTTGTAATGTTGAGTATGTCTCGCACACCTGCATCATCAACATTAAAGTTATTGTAAATCCTTATGTAACCGCTATGCGTTGGTAATCTAGCAACAGTCTCAAATATTTGCGCTTGCTATAAATACTCTGCAAAGGCCTACAAAGATTCACTACTCCCACATCAATTCATCTACTTATCATTCCACTGGGCCTAAATCCAGCCATGTCCGTTAATGTACTTGAATGATGTATCCTGTTTAATACCTTGGCTCAAGGGGTGGATAGCACAATGGTAATGATGCCGATCATCACGAGCAAAGTGCCGCTTCGATTCTACTCGAGTCTCACCAAGCCTGTCAAACCTCTGGGGTAGGGGAATTGGTACCGAGCTTGTCTGGGAAAAAACCACTCTCGGCAACCCATTTGGAAACGGTCCATCCCCTCTATCTCAATGCTCCAGGAAGAATCGACTCGACCAGCATCCTATGGCGTTTAAAAATGAAATGAAAAGTCCTCAAGCAAGAACCGAAGCCATACGTTGGAGTTGGAAGAGCTTCGTGGATGATGGATGCGAGATGCGAGGAAACGAATACGATATGAGAAGTGTCAGGGTCCGCACAGTAGACGTGGAGACGGGTCGTAGAAGAATTTAAAAAAGTACTTTGTCTCTGTGCAGACTGTCTCTGTGCTTCGTGATTGCTAGTGCAAATCCTTCCTGCCCAGTACATCCTGCCTACATAGTGGCCAGGTCAATAGTTACGCTGTTTTTTACACATGTTAGCCTCATCGCATTATTACTTTAAGTTGAAGTTACTACAACCTCACACTTGCGTCCTGCAGTGTTAAACCGTTTGTACGTTACCACGATATTCTTTGTGACACCTGTGCTCCAGCAGTCTATTTGCAAGATGCTGTCTTGTCTCAAGGGTAATTTCTCATCCATCATCTTACTGTCGCTTGTTCATCCTGTTATCGACTCATCGCTTCTACACTTATGGTATTCTCATGTCGTTATTATGATATTGTTACTGATACAAACGGTTTAACTACCTAAGCTTAAGCACCGGTATGCCATGACTCTTGGAAGGGCTCATAACCCGTATAACTTGATGTCAATACGCATTCCGATTGGGGTCCATTAACACACGATCCGTTGGACCTGACATGTGAGAAGGGCTATGGTCATGAAAGAGTTCAATGTGTTGTACGGCAGTAAGATCTAGGACTTTGCGTCAAGAATCTCCCAGATTGTGCTTCGAACTGGGATAATCCGAATCCGTGAACGACAAAATCACGGCGTGGCTTCGAATTCAGTCCTCCCATATACTACCATTCAAATTCTTACCGATTCCCGCCAATTACGCTGAATGCACGCGCTTCGCACAAGTTTGCGTCATGTGCTCATTTTTCGAATTTCGAGCAAATTTATTCCAATATGTTTCTTTTTTTAGCGTCCTTTGAATCATATGTGGGTCATACTATTCAGAACGTTGGTGTTTATTCGGGCAAAAGATAGAAAGGATAAAGCTGTCGGCGTTGATCAACCGTTGAGGGATGCGGCATGCATTCGACTTCATTAAGCATCGTTTGGAGGTGATTGAATATATATCTGGCCTTTACAATGACTCGCGGTGGCCTAGCGATGCATCAAGCTAGTGCTGCTATCCTCCCAGAGAAGTTCGGTGCCAATGCCGATTCCGGAGGAATAGAAGGCTCGGTGAGCCTTGTGCACGGGGTCGATCCTGTGTGTATTGCAGGACGCCGCCAACCACTGAGTTACACGCGCGGCATTCACCTTTTCCGTTTATTTGGATACAAAAAAAAACCATTTATTGCTGTCGTCATAATCTCAGAGGTGCTAGAAAAGTCAAATAAAGGTTAAATAAGAGAACTAGGTAGATCGGAAAAGTGCGTTCCGACATTAGGACCCTAGTGGTTTATGTGATAAGGTTTGTCGTAGAAGCCTTTAACTAGGTGTCTATGTTCTTTTGTCGAAATAAGAGTAATGATTGCTCGTCATATCAGGTCATCTTAGGTTTATCGGGCTCGTCAATGATGGTGGTTTGTTTCGACTACGATGTCGTATGGGGCTGCCACACCGTTGATATGAAGCGTTTAAAGCTTTGAATAGAGCTGATTGATAAGGAAGCTACGAACGCATTCGTCCGTTCTGTTGTACCATCTCATTACTTCGTTTGCTTTACGCTACCGGTTACCTCTCCATAACTGTTTTGTGTACTTTCATAGTCATGTTTGGCATGTGGTGTGATGTTTTCTGCGATTCTTTCAGAAATGACAACAGCGCTCAGTGTTACGCCAGGACAACGTCGCAAGTATGGGATAGATGGTGAAATTTGGCTCTGCTGGATTCTTCCAGGTATCTGAAGTGTTCATAATCCTTGCAAATTAAGAATCTTTGAAAACTTTTTTGAAGACTTTTATTTGTCCACATTGTAGATTTTAGAAGAAGAAAAAACAACATGATATGATAATTTTTTTGTCAGAGAAGTTGTTTCTTTCAGCGGCACTCTGGAAGTGATGGAAAGAGCACGGAACTGCCAGTTCTCCAGGTTTCGGTGAGTCCCTCTGTTATATTTCATCCCTGTAGCAGTACAAAATAAATAATAACTTGCGAGAAAAATTGGTGGAGGAGTGGCTGGTTGGCCAGAATCTCGTCTTAGTCTGAGCCTAACAGATGGCGCTTTCTACTATTCTGGCAGGTTTCTTTTCCATTTTATAGTGACGTCCATGTCAAAATGGATACGCAGATTAAGATTCTTAGGGATCTTGGGGACTTTTTGCTTGCAAAGAGTCGTGATCGTCATTAAGTCTTCATTTTAAGGTTTCATTTCGATTGCTTAGGGATTCTTATTGTGATGTGTTTTTTTCGGTATTTTTTTCACAAGACGTTAAGTATTTTTTGGTTTTAAGGACTGTTTATTGTAAGCAGCTTGGAAGCTGACTGTGATTGACACAACCTGGTTGGCTTAGGCTCCCAATGGTGGTGAATTTATTGCGGTGGCTAAGATGTACGTGGATCTTACCGGATGTGTTTCCAAGAAGTCCGAAAATGTCCCAGGGTGTGTGTTTTGAGATCTTTTTTGCTTTTTGTTACTTTTACAGTATAGGCCTTGTTATTTGGATGTGGTTTATTTTATTTTTCTTTTATTGAAAAGAGTAGTATGTTTTGTCCTCCCAACGGTTTATCGCCTCATCGTGGCTGGTAGGGGTTCCTCGGTGTCGGGCTGCGGCGTGCGGCGTACAGGGGGGGGATTTCTAAGTTCTATAGCTATTTAAATTTAAAGTGCGATCCGTTGATAATGTAAGGTGGGGAAAGTGCTCACATGCACTGTCATGCGACTCACTGATGAAGGAACTTACTTACCTGGATTCCTGAATCGACCGTCCTCACTGTGCGGGCCTTAGCATAATTTCATCTTTATTCGGAGTTTTTGCTGGTTTAGACATTATGATTCCCTGAGTCCCGAGGTCAGCCTTGCCAAAGTCAACCCCCATGTGGTCACCACCAAAGACAGTCGCCAACCTTGTGGATGAGGGGGGATTTGCCACCTTGCGACTAGTTTGATACCAGTTCGGTGGTGGGTCCTGGTATTGGTTTACTCTTGGCTAGGCTTCCTGATGGAAACGCCGGACTCCTTCTATGCTTGGGAGTCCCTGCCAGAGCGATGAATCCCCCGCTGTACATCACAACCCGACATCCAGAACGCTTCCCAGCCACCATATGGCGGTAAACCGTTGGGAGGATGTGAATCTGAACGCTGTGAAGACAATACCTGGGTTATCTCCAGAATTTTCAGCTTGAATTGACTGTACGCTGAATTTGTTCCCACCGCAGGTTAGTAACTTGGTTGTAGACCATCAATTTTCACCAGTTTTGAGAACAGTTACTCATCTACTGCAAAAAAAAAAATTAAAACTTGGTACAACACTTGTCATTGTTAGAGACAGTTTTCTTCTTACCTTTCGCATCATTTTTGGCTTACTTCTTTTTCCAAAACATCCGCATTCACTATCAGAGTTCGAGCGTTGCTTGATATTTACTTTTCAAGGTCACAGAAATAGTGCTGTCAATTAATAGTTTACTGCTTCATCGTGGGGAGAGAGAAGAGAATGATTCTGGATGTTGAACTACCTTGTGCAATAGGCTAGGGTCTTAAAAGCTGGGAACAGGGAATCTCGTTCCAGTTCGTTCGGTACTTACAAAGAAAGACCTCTTTCACCTTTCTTTGGCACCATGAATGTATACGCAGGATTCTCCATATCTGTCAAAGTTATTCGTTTGGTGACATAATTCATCTTCAAAGTGTTCGAATTCACGATTCCAATTCAGAGGGTACCCATGTTATGTTCAGTTATTTTCACCCTACTTCGGCTATAGTATCGGAACTCCGTGTTCGTAAAAATCGTGATGGTCCTCAAAGAACTCCGCTTTCTTGTACTTGTGAGAGCCACTGGAAGTGTTTCCTGATCAGATGTCTTCTTTTTTTCATTCAATTCCTTGGTATTGTTAAAGATTGCGTCTTCAAATCTAATTTTGTTCTTTGGCAGTCCTGCGACCAGCGGTTCATAGGTTACATTCAAACCATTCTGAATTTGCTAACCATAGAAGGAATGGTTTTGCTCCGGAGGTCAAGGAAACGTGTACATTGTGGTCTTTTCATTCCTGGGCGTTGAAGAGAGTTTCTTACCTTTTTTCATAATCCTGTCGAATCTAAACTTCCCACGGAGAGGGGCGGTTGCTAGGCCTTACATTAAATAAAGGTATTGGTGTAAAGTATATGGTATATTTTTGTTTGTTTAGAAATGGTAGATCTTCTTGTTAGTTGTGAATGATGCATGTGTATATGCACTACAGCCATCTTGGATAGATAATGTTTTTTTACTTTTTTTCAACTCTATCTCTGATTCCATAAATTCTTTATCCTCCGTGTATGACCTCTCCTACTCCGACGATAATGTTTTCGATAACCGTTTTCTTTGAGTATTTTTTCGTTGCGAATTCCTTCCAACTAATCATGCAACACATCAGGTTCACTCACGTTGAATTTGATGTGACTTCCCACGCCATGGTGTATATGACGAAGTCGACATTTGAGGAGAATATCTCGGCCTTTTCCCTTCGACGTGGACAAAATGGCATTCCACTGGCATATCACAGAGTTGTTTTTCTAGCACTACTACGCAAAACTTCTGTCGTAATATGAAAAAAGTCGCCTTTGTTGTAGAGCTGGAGATGGCTGTGCTATGGCATCCGTTGCTCATTAGCATAAGTATTCGTTGAATTTGGGGAGCAGAATGAAATTTACTCTTTGGAGACGTTTTTATAATGTGGATGATTCCTTCCATATATTTACTCTTATCTGTGTGTCGTACTCTTGAGGAATCATCCCGAAAAATATCTGAGAAGGTAATTCGACGCTAGGGACCATACGGGAAGAGTAAGTGTAAATTCAGAAGAGCAAACACTGTCAACTTTTGCTTGAGGAGAGAATTTGATGTTTATATAGAAACATGCGCGAATATGGTCTGTTACAAATGTATGTGCTCTCATGATGTGGATTTATTGTTGAGGGAAGTGTATCCCAAAAATATTTTTGTTGAAGGTGGCGAAGGTGTGGACCATCGTTTAACTTAATTCTTATTGAAGCGAGTCGTCCCAGCGGTAGCTTCTACGAAATCAGTGGTAGCTGAAAAATGTGCTCTGGAAGCAGTCAATTTGGCCACAAGTCATTTGAGAAATCCTTCTCTTGAGACGGCGAACTAGGAGCTACACATGATCAACAAGCTAATACCTGAGCTTGGAGAGAAGAGCATTGTGACTGTAAAACATCTACTCATAGAATTGCTCTCTCCAGGTGAAGAACCGCCTTTAGGATAGTTATCTCTGGATGAAGAACTTCTGGATGCTGATGACCGAAACCACTGCTGATTAGGGTGGTTTCTACGATGTAGCAGTATCGTTGCAATGTGTATGGGACATTACTCCAGAATTAATACGTAGTGCCCAAATGATTTTATTTATTTGAATTTATGGAGCTCGAATGCCCCATTCAAACTAAACGCCTTTGATTCATCAGCATGTTCGTTAACTTTCGATATGGGTGTTGTACCCGGCAATTTGAATCATTGTACTTAGTTATTTTTTAAGGTGTGAAGCTGTTTCTTTGATGGCTTTTTGTACTGCAACTATCGTGATCAGAGGTCATGGAAGCCATATGAATCGTAAATTTGCTGACATATGAGCTGAAAACACTTGAGCGGGATATGTGAAATTATTTAGGACATGCATGCAAATTATTGAGATGTCCATTTTAGCATTTTACCAATTTTACCACTTCCAGTTATGCTGTGAGAATTCGTTCGTGCATAGGCTAACATATTATTCTGAAAATTATGTTCTATGTTGAACTCCGTCGAGAATTTTGTATTCGGTGCCGTAAAACAATAAATATTTTGCCCTGAACTTAGGGACTAAATTACCAGATGAGGTACTAGTTTATCCTTTGTACTTGCCTAGGTTTTGTATTTCCAAAAAAGTTTTTCATTCTACTAGGCTGAGTACTAGTGACAGTTCGCTGTTGTGTGGATAGGATCGACTGCATTTTCAACGTGGCAGGTAGTCTAGTTTTTTTCTTTTTTTTTCTGTTTCGCTGGCTTCATGATTGTAGGACAAAGTGTTACTGCCATATGGGAAACCGTCAGGTTGACCATGTTGAGGTGCGCCAGGGTGCTCGTAGGACAAATTCGATTTGTTCTCGGACCTTAATTAGATATAACGGGGATCCCAGAAGGCTATCGCCAAGAAGAACTGATGTTAAGTGGTATCTGGGCTAAGATGAATTGTTAGGTTTATTTACCATTGAAACGATGAGGTTTGTCGCTGAAAACGCTTTCATGGAATCATTTAATAGTAATGTTTTGGTAACGGAGTAGTGATGAGTATGACTGTTGGTTTTCCAGTGCATCAGAAAAGAATTTGCATTCTTAATATTTTTTTGAAGTGTTAGACGTGATCTAAACTTGCTTACTTGGATACTTGGAATGCCCATTTTCACTGGTTGGTCGGGCCTCAGTATAATTTCCATTCCTCGGAGATTTGCTAGTTTAGCCCTTGTGGTTTCCTGGAGTCCCGAAGACAGCCTGGCAAAAATCTGCCTCAGGTCGTCACCACCACAGGTAGTCGCCACCCTTGTGGATCGGAGGGAGATTTGTCGCCAAGGGACCACTTTGATACCAGGACGGTGGTGGATCCTGGTATTGATTTGCTCTTAGCTGGGCTTCCCGATGGAAACACCAGATTCCTTATTAGCTTGGCAGACACTGCGGGGGGTGATGAATCTCCCGCTGTACATCACGGTACGACACCCAGGAACACCTCCCCCGCCACGATGAGGCGGTAAACCGTTGGGAGAACGTAATCTATTGCTGGTGGAAATCCAAAATGTTCAGCATTGTGCTTACTTGCTACTCTTATATCTTAGAAAAATTCTTGGTTGGATCGATGGCAGTGCACGTACATTTCTTATTTCTTAGTCATGAACAAGTAAATCCTTCACGATTTTCCTTCGTACCAGTAGGCAGATAATATTTGTTTGCTTTTGTCATAATTCTGCTGTTCACTTTTATCCGGGCATGATTTTATTCCGGACAAGTTTTGTTTCGTGTGAGTTCATCAAAAATACAGTTCGAATGTAGTTCGCGAACTAGATTTAATTTCCTTCTGATTTACGTATTATGCTACCAGAGTTGTGTGCCAAGGTGATGACCATACTTTATGTCTTTGAGACGAAGTCCGATTTCTCTGTACGTGGGACCAATTCGACTAACTTAATCACAAACGCTGATACTGTCAGTTTGGTTGCAAAAAAGTTCGCCATTATTCATTCAAAAAGCTTTGAGTAGCGGATTTGTTACCGATCTGATACATTCAATCAGGAACTGAGGTGCTGCTTCGACTCCCCATGTTCCCTTCCAGTCCACATGGGAACGTCTTAGCTTGCTGTCTCCAAGATTGCAAGGAGTAAAGAGTATCGACTCGACCAGCATTCTAGACAAGAAGAAGAAATCCTCAAGCAGCACCTGAAAGAACACGCGAGGCTTTTGAAAACTTTTGTGGGCGATGAATGCGAGAAATACTAGTCGAGTGGGAGAAACATTTGTGGGCGATGAATGCGAGGAATATCAGTCGAATGGGAGAAGTGCTGGGATCCGTAGAGTAGATGTGATGACGAGTCCTGTAAATAAATATAGAGTTTCTATGAATATATATGCATATGTATTGCTATACGAGTTCAGATTGCTTGTAAAACATAGGAAGGCTAGGAAGATAACCCTTTATTAGATTTTAATGATGTTGAAAGGGGCGGATAGGATTGTGATAGTGATGTCAGTCATCACGAGCATGTGCTAGTTCGATTCAGCTCTGGGCCAACCAAGCCTGTCTTCCCCACGGGGTCGAGAAATTGGTACCGGACTTATCCGGAAAAAAAGCCACTTTTTGCAATCTAATTAGGAACGCTTCAGTCAGGCTATCTCAGGATTCTAGGGAGAATCGACTCGACTAACATTCTACGACATTCAAGATGAAATGAAAATCCTCAAGCAGAAACAGAAGCCACGCGTAAAAGTTGCAAGATCTTCGTGGACAGTGGATGCGACGAAACGAGTCGAATGTCAGAAGTTCTGGGATCCGCACAGTAGACGTGAAGACTGGTCATATAAAATAAGATTTAAAAAAAATGATGTTGAAACGAACGCGAGGAAATATTAATATCAATCACATAGGGTCAGTAGAATGTTACAATGTACGAGTTTTGACATGCAAACAACGTTTCGCTGCACTTTTTTTTAGGTCATACTTAACAGTCGTTGCAGACCATGAAGTTACGTCGTCCGTGTACAGTGTGCGGCATGTGGACGTCAGACATCTACCTGCACATGACTTATTCTCATAACTGGACGCAAGAACAAATAAACGAGCTGAAGGAGACCATTAAAAATGAATACGTAGAACGGAGGGCCATCGATCCTTGCCAAGAATGTAGATTGCGGTTAGTATTTGTAGATTTCCATACATATATTTCGCGATATACCGTGCTGTTAAAAAAGAATAGGCAGTAAATAATAAGTTAAAATAGTGATTTCCATACAGTTTTTCGCGTCATTTTGTCTCTAATTATATCTGTTGTGGTAATACATCTACCTCAATAGACATTTACTTTAATGGAATATACGTCAGAATCGTGACATTTTTAATGGATTTGTGGGATTTCGAGGTACCTTGCTTTACAATGAGGTGATTTTTGCCAAATTCTTATGTGAGTTATCCACTAGCCACTGTTGTAGAATCTTTGTCGTGGGTAGCCACCTTTGACTGTGGGCTATTCAATGTACTGGATACATATCCGTAGCCTCAGCGATTTGGAAATGAACTTACTCTAGAACTATACTGGAATATCTTTAGTTGGTAAACGTTGTAAATTTCGCCCTTTGGTCTCTAAAATTGTAATAAATTCTTCTATTCTTTTCCGTAGTTTATATAGTTACATTTTGATTGGTGTGTAATCGAAACTGAATAATTTCTTTAGGCACACTTCGCTCTACCACTGTACGCATTTGGCGGAACGTCCAGAACCAAGTGAGCACAAAATAACCCGGTTAAATCCATCGAAGATTGAAAAGGAAAAGCCATTCGTATGGTTTATGGGAGAACCTAAGATTGAAAATGATAAGCCACTCAAATGGTCTGTGGTAGAACGTCGTCTAGCCAAAGCCAGGCAACTCCCGTCCCGTCCATTTTTCATGCCCCCGTCTACCAGACCAACTAAGCCAATCGGAGACGGGATCCGTAATCTGTCCTGTACCTAAATGTGCATGGAGGTTTACAAATCACGACAGTTTGTGCTATCACTGCATGATGCAACACGCTGAACTTGGAGCTGCCGGTACTCCTCAGGACTTTGCTGTAAAACAGTATCGGTTCGATAATAAGGAAGAATATAAGGTTTGTACAGTCTTATTTTGACGGGACAGATAGTTAATCATTTCTAGTAGAAGACACAGTTCAGTAGTAGGATAATGGATGGCGTAAATACTGAAGGTGTTCCACGTTTACTCATTCTTAACAGAGGTCGAGTCTCAAAAGGTTTCGGCATGTTTCTGTAGATGTTCATACTGTTAATGAGAGAACGTCTTGTTATTTCTCAAATCCACTCTATCCGTTGTTCTCTCCTTAATCCTGTTGTAACCAATACTGGTGAAAAAGTTACAAAATATACTATACAATACTTACTGGTGAGAAAGTCTTGCAGGAGTGGCTATATAAGCAATGCGAGGAGACTTGTACATCGTTTACTACTAAGACTTCGTACAAATCCGGTTATTCCATTTATCGATGTGATCGTGCGGGCAAGCTCAGGAGTCCGAAGACCATACGAATCGATTACATGTCAAAGAAGGTCCAATCACACTGTTCGGCATTTTTGAGGGTTGGTTTCACATTTGTGGTTTTTGAGGTGTCCTGAGTGCTTTAAATAAGGGTTGTTCCACAAACGTCGGTGTGTGCTAATGCTGAGTGGGTACGATTTCGTTTCGGTTTGCATTTGTGCTTTTTTTTTACAGCTATTATCACTCTTTTATTAAAATGCCAATTTCCAGCATTAATTGGATTTTTTTTGTCGGGAACTCAACGTCTATCCAGTAGGTAGAGCTGTTCTATTTTTGTTATCCGAGCACTTATTGCATTCTATTTGTTTCCTTGCATCTATCATCCACAAAGTCTTCTAGCTGTTTGCATGTGTGTTCGGCTGCTGCTTAAGGATTGTCATCTTTTTTTATGAACGTCGTTAAATGCTACTTGAGTCGATTCTCCTTGCAGTTCTAGGATAACAGGGCTAAAGCGTTCGCTTTTTGAATTGCGAGGACAGAAACGTCTGGTAGCAATTTCCTGATCCCTTACGGATGAGAGGCTTAGTGAGCTCGCCGACTAGTAGCATGCTGGTAATGAACGGCATCACTATTAATGAGCTGCTCGCCCTCTCAAAACGAACTGTTACGAGGACAAAAAGTTGTGCAGTAAAGATTTCGAAGGTGATCGTTCTCTTTTAGATGTACTGCTTGACTTACTGCGATTAATGTAACGAATTTAGACTTGGCTGTAAGACAGGTGTAACACTTGTACCGAAAGACTTATGCTCAGTTTAAGATTTTATAATTTTGATTGTTATACATAATCTCCACGGATCTCCTTCATTTAGGTATCTCATTCCGATTAGTCACAAGGCAACCTGGACACCTCCAGGTAGCCTTCTGCTTCCCTTTGAACACCCTCTTTCTGCTGCTCCGATTTTGCACATACTTTCTGTGTTCACGGGGGTGTGTTCATGCATGCATGTGTGGATGTGTTCTCGTTTATGCGGATTGTATTCTACGCGTTAGTTTGGACAAAAGCCTGTAGTCAAGTGACAGGGAAGTATATGAGAGGTGGTTACGAGTCGCCTCCAACAAATAAGCTCCATGTCCACTCTGGAAGACACTGGCAAGCTACCCGTGAGTATACCCAGCCCTCACTTTCAGAGCTCAGCAAGCAATACGCTGCTATCAAAAAGGTAAACATAATAAAATAAGTGGGACTCATTCCTCTGACGCCGAAAGAGCGCTCATACAGCAGTGTTGGGTTGAACAAATACGGAGAGGCTGCTAAAATCTCAGCACCATTCTAGGCTGCCTAAATCTCAAAGGGAGTACAGTGACGATTTGTACCTACACTGCACGCTCACTTGCATCTGAGTCGTCGATAGAGGGCTTGATCATGCAAGAAAGAAGCATAACCTACGATGTCGTCGTACTGGCTGAGACGAGGAGTTGCTGCCCATTCAGCGCCGTTTGCGACAACGCATGAAAACTTCCTCGGAACATGCGACATTAGAGAAGTCGGTGGCGTTGGCCTCCTTGTCAGCAGGAGTTTGGCCATGGACATCGATTCATTCAAACAACTAACAACCCGAATAGGACGTTTACGATTGAAGAGATGTGGATCAATGACGGAGATCGTCATCGTCTACGCACCAACATCACAATATGACGAAGACGAAGTCGAAGCGTTAAATATGGACTTGGAGACGTACTACAAGGAGGCCATGCATTCTTCAAGCTCATCATTGGAGATTCTAACGCTAAAACTGGACTGAGAAGAACGTCTGGAGAACGACGCATCAGGACACACGGATTAGAATGGAACAAGAATAGAACGGATGAGTGGCTCTCAGAGCTTATTATGGCCACCAAATTCGTTCATACTAACTCACAATTCCAGTAGCTCCGCTCTTAATGCTGGACATGAAAGTCTCCCAATGGAGAATACTATAACAAAAGAGACTACATCATAGTAAATCGAAGGTTTTGCCTAACGAATGTCGCTGTTGTTCTAAATCCTACACGGGGTCGGACCATCGTCTTCTTCGTGGAAGATGTCAGTTCTCAGGAAAAGGAAAAAAAAAGCCTTTGAATTCAAAAAAACGAATTCGTAAACCACCATAAAATGGGATCTGTTCAGTTCATTACTCGCTTCTTGGGAAGATGCCGTTATTGATGACATATAATGTGGAATGCGAATGGCTCATTCAACATCTTCGCGTTAGCGCTGTGAAAGCTGAGGGTTTTGGAAATTACCAAGAGACATCGGTTTCCAGAAACACTTGAGCTGGTACGCCAACATGGATTCAGACGAGCTACAGGCAACCGCCAACTCACGTCGGACCTTATAAAACAATGAAGACAGACAATAAAAGAAGATCTTAAAGAGTGAAGAGGAGCAGTTATGACAGAAACTACAGAGGGTGGGAAAAAGTTTTCGCAAAGCTCAGCGAAGCTTCGCCAATTACGAAACCAAGATGATTGCACTCCGACGCCCTGATGGAACAGTTACAGCTTCCAGAAATGCAATGGAAAAACCATTCATGATTATTACTCGGACCTCCTTCAGTAGCCACGTCGTCCTAGCCTCATGTAAAATAAAGGAGAGTGGATATGTCGTACCACCGGTTCTCGTTCCCGAAATCCGACATACTATTTCGAAAGCCGAACAATACGAAATTTGGAGAGGATGATATCTGAACACCTAAAGAATCATTTGCCAGTCCTCATAAACACTGGCTCGGCTCTTCACACGTTACCTGTTTGAATGCAAGATCCCTACTCATTGGAAAACCATCGGGACCGTGCTGTTTTTTCAAGACGGGCGACCTGCACCACATCAGCAACTATAGCCTAATTTGTTCGGAAAGGATTCAGTGCGATCGACCACATCGACACGATAAGGAGGCTCACTGAAGTATCGCGAGAGTACAAGAGATCGCCTTGTCTTACCTTCATCGATTAAAGGATAGCTTTTGACTAAGTTGAGATTGAAGCAGTTACGTCATGGAAGCCCTGATCAGCCAGGTCCTCTACTCCATGCTTAATTCTTCGTGAGCTGTATAGAAATTTTACAACTAAAATATCAGCATTGTATAACGATCTTTATGTCGGCGTAAAAAGAGAAGCTAGGCAAGGCGATACTATGTCGCCAAAAATATTTACCGCCACCCTTCGAGAACGTCATGCAAACATTTGGAAGGGACATCATAAGGGGGTGAAAATCGGTAGTCGGCAGTTACACTATCTTTGCTTTACTGAAGACGTTGTTGTTATAACAATAAGCATTTTGCCAGGCGAAACGAATGCTGGTTGGATTTGTTAGTGCCCTTGGAGAGATCGGTTTTCGACTAAATCTCATAAAGGCTATGTTCATGACCAACGATTTGGTTACGTGTGCCACATTCACGCTTAACGGAATTGACAGCTACGATTGTTCCAGCTACGTCTATCTAAGTCAATAATTCAACATATTGGACGAATTAGGTCTAGAGTTGAGCATAAGGAAGAGAACGGCTCAGTAAAAGTGCTTTCTCAACAACATCGAGAATGTAGTAAGCAGAAAAAAGGATCACTGGACTTTATTCCTACCTTTTCGACCCCACTATTCTCCTTGCATTCTTGTTTGCGTCAGACACCTGGTCGGTATGCAAGCAGGATGGAAGACCATTTAGCGTTGTGGAACCGACAGTGGAAAGGACATTGCGAGGAGTGTCTCATATCACGCAAGCGAGAGAGAATTCAAAGCTATAAAATGGGCGGGACATGTAGTGTATGTGAACGACAACCGATGGATAAAAACCGTTAGCGATTGAATTCTTCGGGATATCAAACGCACAGCTGGACGACCACCGATCCGATAATTAGAATTCTTCACTAAAATTCCAAAAGAACGATATGATACTCGTCGAGTCTCTACAACGAGCAGAACCCACTGCGCTACTTTTGCACGCGACAGGGAGGAATGAAAGATTTATTAGGGGCCCGCTCAAGTCACTCGACGGTAAACCGGGCGGCAGCTTATGAAGGTGATACTTATTCCTGGAAGGTTTCGATTAATTAAAGAATGGGAAGGAAAATTATAAATGATCACTTGTACGTGTATATTACCTCACTGTAATTCTTTGACTACAGCAATGAACATTTTTTACAAGGTGTACCTGTGTGTCGTAACGATAATTATTTGATGTATTTATATGTGTATTTATATTATATTATTTTGATGTATTTATATGTATATTTATTTATAATATTATTTTGGTGTATTTATTTATAATACTATTTTGATGTATTTATATGTATATTTATATTTTATTATATATATTTATATTTGACATATTTGATGTTTCTAATGGAAGAGGTATGCACATCTTTATCTAGCATTAGTAAATGAACTTCGTTTGTTTATTTGCTGTTTAATGGTGAATTTCCTTTTGGTGAGAGCCAAAATGATGTGCAGGTAATATCGTTGCTAAAGTTAGCACTGCATTATAGAGTTAATGTTTCCTGTTTTGTTTTAAATAGTATAGGACTTGAGTTATCAAAAAAACTGCTTGTGATGGTATCTACCGGTGAGACAAAGTGCTACTTTATGAGTGGTGGCTGATATCCAAGCTGCTTCCATCATTGTCTGATGGCAAATCATGTGAGATTGATGGTCAAATTGTTTATTCCTGTGTTCTCCATCTGTGCTTGAAATCTTGATCGCATCTCGAAGATTTGCGTGAAAAACTCATTGATGGCACTTTTTCTCAGCGGGAATGTACACCTATGGAAAAGTGAAAGGCTTCTGATATGTTTTGTTGTATTTATGAACTCAGACGAAACTATTGTGAAAAAATCTTTATTGTAGCTAATTTTTCGGCGCCGCCTTTTTTTAAAAGTCGCGCTGGTGTTAGTCAAGTGTCCATAGCAATTCTTCCTGCGATGTGTGTATTCGTATTCGAATAGACTCGTATAATGTCGTGTGGATTCTTATAGTTCATAACATTCTACAAACATTCACATGTTCTATTCCTTGTTCGACTTTTCATTCCTATTCTTCTCGGAACGCCATCATCCATGTTAGTTCATTTTAATATACATGGGTTGTATTTGATTCACATCATCCATCTGTTAGTAATAGTACTCGTTTGTCCATACTACCTTCGATACTCTTCATGTGCTGTGTCATCTGAATTGTTCATGTTGCTATCCTACTGAGAAGCGTTCATCTTTGTGAAACACTGCACAGAAAATAATCGCAGGAACATTTTCTATAACAACGAACTCTATGCTATTCGCTCAGTTGGTCAGTATCGAGTTGTTGATTTCTTACCTCTCCAGTTCGGTTAAGAAGTTCGGAAACTGCTTGCTTGCTCATTAGTCCTTCCGCGTTCTCTCGAACTGGATCTCTTTCAGTTGACGCCACTGTATAGTGTCGATTGCCCTTGAGTGTCCTTTTCTTCAGTGATCTCATCTCTTTCACGAAGGTTTTGAAATCAGCGTAGGTGCGATCGTGGAATTGTTTAACGAATGCATACTTGTTGTTACAAGTGGTTTCTGCGGTTTTGCGTTCATGTTTATAGTAATCATGAAAAAATTCGCTAAAATCTGCCTCTTTACTTCAATATCCAAAATTTAACTCAGATCAGTAACACAGGAACGAATTTATGAACATAGAAATAGAGGGAGGGAGAGAGAGAGGGATAGGGAAAGAAAGAAAGAAAGAGAAAGAGATCTGCATGTTAAAATGTTATATAATGCAATTACAAATACTTGAGAACTTGCTTTAAAATGATCGTCAAGTTCCAAAATATAGGATTGAAGCTATTTCGCAGGCGGCCTCATAATTGGACTACCTCGGTTGCACGTACTATGATGACCTAGTCTTATGGGTCGGTAATCAAGATGTATGGTTTACATAAAGTGAGAATTGTAAAGAGAGATTGGGAGAGCCACGCTATGGTGTGTGAAGTAGAGATGGAGGAATAAACAACGTGGAAAACAAAGTCATCAGACTGAAATTGAAGCTCTTATCTGCATTTTGCAACACGTTCTATTCTAATTCGGAACGATAAAGTGCTTCTGTAAAGTGGTATGCTTTACAATGCTGGTGAACAATATTTGAACTGACGTTGTATTTGGAAAAAAAGACGGCTTTTTCAGCTCAATGAGTATAATGACGGAAGCGTGGACGTCACTTGTTGTTTCGGTCACATCTATCATGACCTTGATCCAACTACTTTAAGGTTAAATGAAAGGTACGAACAATGACTTATATTTGCTTCAGAACTTTTTTTTTATATCTGGACAATGTTGGTATGAATCCTTCATCTCATTGATACATACAGTCATGGTTCGATTGAGTCCTTTGCTCTTTGATTTTCTACAAACAATTTTCACACTGAGAGCATATGTTTTCCAATTTTGTGGCGATGAATAACTTATGACCGTCTTGAAACCTTTCCTTTTTTTCAATTGTGGGCCGTCAGGGCTTTAAGTATGTTTTTGTCGTCCGACCATGTTCGATAATGATGAAAAGTGAAAAGTTGACAACGTCGGCTCATGAGCCACTTGCGACCGTTCTACTTTGACGTTGAATCCAACTCGGATATCATGGCTCGAGGTTTTTTACAGCTGTACTTAGTTCGCTTATTTTAATGTGTTTCCCAATGGTAGCATATTATTTCAAGTTGAACCTAGAAACTTCCAAACAGGTCCTGTGTACAATTCTAGACAATGCGGCGTGCTTCGAAAGCTTATTGAACAGGACGTATTCGTTGCTGATATTTGTGCTCAAATGAAGAAAGAATATCCATCAATGAATCGCCTCCATTACACGTCTGAAAATGATGTATGGTTGGTGGAATGCCATGAATTCCTATCCATCTAGTACTGGACCTAAGAAAATTTTTTGCTATTAACTCAGACGACATACGCCTTATTTCCAGTTTCCACTTTTTTGATGACCTCATGTTTCCAGTAATCTTGCTATTCGACTGGGATTGCCTATTCGAATAGGAAGGAAGAAGAAATTTGCTACGTAGCCCTAATTATAACGATGAAGAGTATCCTGAGAACATGCTGAATGAGAAAGGCAGAACAGTGATATCCGATCAATCGGACGATTGCCCGGCACATCACTTAGATCCAGAAGATAAATATGATCTGTCAGATTTTCAGGTATGGTTTAAAACTACATACTGGATTTTTGCATATGTATGTATATGCACATATATAAGTGTATATATATGTATATAAATATATATATGTGCATGTATATTGTACATCGTATTAACTTGTTTGCGTAATTAGTTCATTTTCATGTATACAGTTCATGAAAAATCGTTGGTGCATTAGAAAACCGACCGAGGTAAATGTCTTTCCGATTGCCATATCATTCTTTTGCTTAAGATGATTTTTTTCTTGCTCCATTATCATCAATGTCCTGATAGCACCGTTATAGTAAAAAACTGGCTGAGAAAAAAGAAAATCGATGGCCTCGGTTAGTGTGGTGGATAGCACGTGAGCCGTCGATAAGGGTAATCACGAATTTGAAGCCAACCTGAAGTTCTTAGTTTTGCTTATATGATTCTGAGCATTCTTCTGGTTGTATTAATGGAGTGCCTGAGCTAAAACTTGAGAGTGTAGGCTGGCCTAGGAGAAAGCAAAAACTTCTTTCACATATCCACGTATCAGTGATTTTCCTCAATTATGTTCTACATTTCTTGGAGATTTATATATGCACCATTTTCATTTGTCGTTGGTATTGCAATAGTGTAACCCAATTCGCGCTTTCCATTAGAGTGAAAAGTTGGCTTTTTGCTTCTTCATTGTAACACACTCAATGAGTCGGAAGAGTTGCAAACATTTTTGGCAATTAACTTGTAGCATTCAACATGTGTTCGTAGCGCAATCTCTACTTTTTTTAACGTTCCGCACTTCTATTTTTTTCAGGTCTGCGTCCATGTCATCCCATATAATTGTCCATGATTATTTGGTTTTTATGACCTATCCCTTACTTTTGTGGCCAGGCGCTGGTCGCGTATTGCGTAGTGGTCCGAGGCGCCCTGCAAAACACGCGTGGAATCGATCCCCGTGCCCATGGCCCACCAAACCTTCCATCTCTTCGGGGTCGGCAAATTATTACCAGCCTTCTCTGGGGGGGATAGCAACACTGGCTCGATACATCGATAGGCCACCGCGAGTCACTGCTGTTAAGGGCAGGTATGCATTCAATCACCTTCAGACGGTGCTTAATGATGTCGAATGCATGGGGCAACCCTCATGAATTGATCAACGCCGAGAGCTTTATCCTTTATTTTATCCTTTTATCCCTTACTTTTAATGCTGTTTTGTATATGTTACTCTTCACGTACCTATTTTCTTAATTATTCTTGTTGCCATCTTTCTGAAGGCGTGGAAAAATAGTGCATTCAAGTTTTTGGTGCGTTTTTTTTCGAGAACCGTCTTTGGTTTGACCCCAGCGCCAAGGGACCACTTTGATTCCAGGACGGTGGTGGATCCTGGTATTGATTTGCTTTTAGGTGGGCTTCCCCAATGGAAACGCCGGATTCCTTATTACCTTGGTGGACACTGCGGGGGTGATGAATCTCCCGCTGTACATCACGGTCCGACACCCAGGAACACCTCCCCGCCACGATGAGGCGGTAAACCGTTGGGAGAACGTAATCTATTGCTGGTGGAAATCCAAAATGTTCAGCATTGTGCTTACTTGCTATTCTTATATCTTAGAAAAAATTCTTTGTTGGATCGATGGCAGTGCACGTACATTTCTTATTTCTTAGTCATGAACAAGTAAATCCTTCACGATTTTCCTTCGTATCAGTAGGCAGATAGTATTTGTTTGCTTTTGTCATAATTCTGCTGTTCACTTTTATCCGGGCACGATTTTATTCCGGACAAGTTTTGTTTCGTGTGAGTTCATCAAAAACACAAGCTGGTCTTGCGGTGATCTTTAAAAAATTTCACTTTGATATTCGGCAGCTGTGTTAATAATGCGGGCAGTCCCTAATTTGCATAATGTGTTCGTGAGTTATGTCATGCTGAAATGGGGGCTTGATCATGCTCATGTTTTTCGAGTGGTCAATTTTTGAATTTTTTCGAGCCATGCGCTGAACTGGGTAGACAGTAATCGTTACGGTGATAATGGTTGGCATGAGCTGAGTATAACATTCTACTCTTTCAAGTATTTTACACGTCTGTGTCAGTTAGTGCAGTGGAATGTATGCATTGAATCGGCAAACGCAAAGTTTGTGTTAATTAGTTCAACATGGAATGCTCTTCTTCAACTTACTCCTTACCACTTGTGGTTTGCACAGAGTGAACCTCGAACTGGGTAACTTAACTTACCTGAATATAATTATTCCAGCAATAACAAAAATAATAAGAGCGACAGTATAAAATTTACATAAAAGAGATTTAGAACAAGTTCAATACTACGTCCTCAGTACAAGACTCTGAAGGCACATAAGATTGTTCTGGTCTAGCCAAGAAAAAGAAATGAGTAAGTAGGGTGATGGAGACCTCTAGACGTTGTCTCAAAGCAGATATGACTGCTGTGGTCGTTGTTGTTTCCTAAAGCTGGTTTTTACATGTGTGCAGGTGTTGAGATACAAAACCGTTACAAGCACGCTCCATCCGGCTGTGATTACACGTTCAGTAGATAGTTTTAAGAAATTGGATGTAATAGCATAAGTGTGAAGACGTGGATAGTATTCTCTACGATGTAAAGAATAGTCGTTAGATCGTGCCTCAGGAAAGTTGAGGATATAGATGTTATCTTAACACATACGCTACGACGTAACCTCTCTAGTATTCCCTAGGCGGACGTTGTAGTAGGTGTGACCTCATTTAAGGTCATGTTTTTCCGGTGACTTATTCCAGCGTGCAGATCCATTCCCTTACACTTCTTATAATCTATCAATAACTTATCCATCGCAGATATTGTGGGGGCTTCGGCCGGTAAAAGCTCGGTCATAACCTGGTAATGTACAATCTTGTTTACGTATAAGTCCATTGACCGCTAATTTGTCCGGAATTTGACTGCTGTTTTAATTTTAATGGCCGTAATGTACCATAGTTGTGTGGAATGGGATGGTACGAAATAGTGGAGAAATAACCTCAACATGGGATGCAGACTTCTAAGTGATGACAGCAGTGCGTTTGTGTGTTAAACCGTAATAGCGTCTAATAGCACATGTATCATTCATATCCCTAGAGCGATAGAGCGAACTTTCGTCGTCCAAGCATGGTTAAGCGTCATGCTGAACGTGGTAATGTAACAATTTCCTATAAAAAGTTCTTTCTTTGTGACCAGTGAGATGATGCTTCGTAAATACATTTTTTACCGGAGTTGCAGAAATAATAAGGGCTCAACGTTGCAAAGATGTTTTGGTAGTAAGACTTTTTAGTTTGTAGCCAATAGTGACGTGGATAATCGGGTCATTCTGACAGTACATGAGGATGGAGCAGCTGCTTATTACGATTTTTATAAATAAGCTTAGAACGTGGTACAGGACTTTTATTCCTACCGAGTGAACTCGTCTCAAAATTCACAGCTCAAACTCTTTAACTGATTGGGTATGTTTCATATGTAGTCGCAAATTGTATTATTTCGTTTTCATTTATAAGCTAATACGAAGTTCATAAAAAGATTTATTCCGCTAACATTTTAACGTATTGGTTTTTCTTAAAGGTTCGAGTCGATGGTCCACAGTCATTTCTTCTGCTGTGGGTCTTGGTGATCGCATCGAGTGGAATCCAGAGAAGCACCGCCCAAATGAAGTAATCTCACCCGTCGGTGCTCTTCATACAGGATACTTTTTTATCAAACCTGTGTTAGCTTATCAATAAGGGAATATGTGTTATGTAGCAACCGTTCTGTACGAACATTATGGTCAAGTGAATTTACTTCATTCCACTAGATTAAACTGGATGCGATAAAGAAGACCGATATCAGAAGGACGAACAGACTGTGGACCATTAACTCGGATCATCAGCTCTGAGGAAGACGAAGAAACATTACCCGAATAAACACTTTTATTAACCTTAGGGAAGCGTTGTTACTCAAGGAGTCCCTACTTAGTACATAAAGATTTTTCGTGAGCTGTACAAAAAATTTCATAACCAAGATATCACCATTCTACAACGATATTATCATTGAGGTCAAAAAGAGCGGTTAGGCAAGGAGACGCCATCTCGCCAAAATTATTTACCGCCACCATCCAGAACGTCATGCGAACGGTGGAATGGGATAATATGGGAGTGAAGATCGATGTTTGGCAGTTACACCGTCTTCGCTTTTCTGATTACATCGTCCTTATAACACCAAACATTAGCCAAGCGGAACATATGCTTGCCGACTTTGATAGAGCCTATGGAAGGATTGGTCTTCGACTAAATCTCACAAAAACGATGTTCATGAAAACGGATTGGTTTCGTATGCCCCATTCACGCTTAGCGGAACGAATATCACTGAATGCTCCAGTTATGTCTATCTATGTCGGGAAATCAACATGTTGAACGACTTACCTCCAGAATTGAGCAGAAGGAAACGAGGCTGCTTGGGGAGCTTTCGAGAGCATTGTTGATATAGTGAAGAGTGCAAACAACACCCGACTCCGTGCCCACCTTTTCGACTCGGCGGTACTTCCTGCCCTAACGTATGCTTCAGAAACCCTAGTCGCTGCGTAAACAGGATGGAAAATCACTCAGCGTTATTGAACACGCAGTCGGAAGGACGATGCTAGGGAGTATCACATGTCACACAAGTAATGGAAGGGATCCGAATCCGTTCTGTACGCCAAACAGTCGAAGATAAGGTGGGCCGGACACGTAGTGCGTATGAATGACAACCGATGGACAAGAGCTGTTAGTGACTGGATTCCTCGGGATGTTAAACGCACAGCTGGACAACCACCGACCCGATGATTAGAGTTCGTCACTAGAATTCCAGAAGAACGATATGATACTCATCGAGTCTCTACAGCGAGCAGAACCCACTGGGCTACTCTTGCACGCGACGGGGAAAAAATGGAAGACTTACTGGCTCCCGCTCGAGTCAGTCGACGGTCAACGGGACTACAGATGATCATCCTCATGTTAGCTAATCATTGAAAGAATGCGAACTGGTTAGTCATGCTGAGGTTAAAGGGAAGTTGGTTTTTGAAATATGATCACAAAGTGAACTAATTCGCAACTAGATTTCACTGAACAGAAAGCTTGTTATATGTGTAGTTCGCGAACTAGATTTATTTTCCTTGTGATTTACGTATTATGCTACCAGAGTTGTGTGCCAAGGTGATGACCATACTTTATGTCTTTGAGACGAAGTCCGATTTCTCTGTACGTGGGACCAATTCGACTAACTTAATCACAAACGCTGATACTGTCAGTTTGGTTGCAAAAAGTTCGCCATTATTCATTCAAAAGCTTTGAGTAGCGGATTTGTTACCGATCTGATACATTCAATCAGGAACTGAGGTGCTGCTTCGACTCCCCATGTTCCCTTCCAGTCCACATGGGAACGTCTTAGCTTGCTGTCTCCAAGATTGCAAGGAGTAAAGAGTATCGACTCGACCAGCATTCTAGACAAGAAGAAGAAATCCTCAAGCAGCACCTGAAAGAACACGCGAGGCTTTTGAAAACTTTTGTGGGCGATGAATGCGAGAAATACTAGTCGAGTGGGAGAAACATTTGTGGGCGATGAATGCGAGGAATATCAGTCGAATGGGAGAAGTGCTGGGATCCGTAGAGTAGATGTGATGACGAGTCCTGTAAATAAATATAGAGTTTCTATGAATATATATGCATATGTATTGCTATACGAGTTCAGATTGCTTGTAAAACATAGGGAAGGCTAGGAAGATAACCCTTTATTAGATTTTAATGATGTTGAAAGGGGCGGATAGGATTGTGATAGTGATGTCAGTCATCACGAGCATGTGCTAGTTCGATTCAGCTCTGGGCCAACCAAGCCTGTCTTCCCCACGGGGTCGAGAAATTGGTACCGGACTTATCCGGAAAAAAAGCCACTTTTTGCAATCTAATTAGGAACGCTTCAGTCAGGCTATCTCAGGATTCTAGGGAGAATCGACTCGACTAACATTCTACGACATTCAAGATGAAATGAAAATCCTCAAGCAGAAACAGAAGCCACGCGTAAAAGTTGCAAGATCTTCGTGGACAGTGGATGCGACGAAACGAGTCGAATGTCAGAAGTTCTGGGATCCGCACAGTAGACGTGAAGACTGGTCATATAAAAATAAGATTTAAAAAAAATGATGTTGAAACGAACGCGAGGAAATATTAATATCAATCACATAGGGTCAGTAGAATGTTACAATGTACGAGTTTTGACATGCAAACAACGTTTCGCTGCACTTTTTTTTAGGTCATACTTAACAGTCGTTGCAGACCATGAAGTTACGTCGTCCGTGTACAGTGTGCGGCATGTGGACGTCAGACATCTACCTGCACATGACTTATTCTCATAACTGGACGCAAGAACAAATAAACGAGCTGAAGGAGACCATTAAAAATGAATACGTAGAACGGAGGGCCATCGATCCTTGCCAAGAATGTGGATTGCGGTTAGTATTTGTAGATTTCCATACATATATTTCGCGATATACCGTGCTGTTAAAAAAGAATAGGCAGTAAATAATAAGTTAAAATAGTGATTTCCATACAGTTTTTCGCGTCATTTTGTCTCTAATTATATCTGTTGTGGTAATACATCTACCTCAATAGACATTTACTTTAATGGAATATACGTCAGAATCGTGACATTTTTAATGGATTTGTGGGATTTCGAGGTACCTTGCTTTACAATGAGGTGATTTTTGCCAAATTCTTATGTGAGTTATCCACTAGCCACTGTTGTAGAATCTTTGTCGTGGGTAGCCACCTTTGACTGTGGGCTATTCAATGTACTGGATACATATCCGTAGCCTCAGCGATTTGGAAATGAACTTACTCTAGAACTATACTGGAATATCTTTAGTTGGTAAACATTGTAAATTTCGCCCTTTGGTCTCTAAAATTGTAATAAATTCTTCTATTCTTTTCCGTAGTTTATATAGTTACATTTTGATTGGTGTGTAATCGAAACTGAATAATTTCTTCAGGCACACTTCGCTCTACCACTGTACGCATTTGGCGGAACGTCCAGAACCAAGTGAGCACAAAATAACCCGGTTAAATCCATCGAAGATTGAAAAGGAAAAGCCATTCGTATGGTTTATGGGAGAACCTGAGATTGAAAACGATAAGCCACTCAAATGGTCTGTGGTAGAACGTCGTCTAGCCAATGCCAGGCAACTCCCGTCCCGTCCATTTTTCATGCCCCGTCTACCAGACCAACTAAGCCAATCGGAGATGGGATCCATAATCTGTCCTGTACCTAAATGTGCACGGAGGTTTACAAATCACGACAGTTTGTGCTATCACTGCCTGATGCAACACGCTGAACTTGGAGCTGCCGGTACTCCTCAGGACTTTGCTGTAAAACAGTATCGGTTCGATAATAAGGAAGAATATAAGGTTTGTACAGTCTTATTTTGACGGACAGATAGATTAGTCATTTCTAGTAGAAGACACAGTTCAGTAGTAGGATAATGGATGGCGTAAATACTGAAGGTGTTCCACGTTTACTCATTCTTAACAGAGGTCGAGTCTCAAAAGGTTTCGGCATGTTTCTGTAGATGTTCATACTGTTAATGAGAGAACGTCTTGTTATTTCTCAAATCCACTCTATCCGTTGTTCTCTCCTTAATCCTGTTGTAACCAATACTGGTGAAAAAGTTACAAAATATACTATACAATACTTACTGGTGAGAAAGTCTTGCAGGAGTGGCTATATAAGCAATGTGAGGAGACTTGTACATCGTTTATTGCTACGACTTCGTACAAATGCGGTTATTCCATTTATCGATGTGATCGTGCGGGCAAGCTCAGGAGTCCGAAGACCATACGAATCGATTACATGTCAAAGAAGGTCCAATCACACTGTTCGGCATTTTTGAGGGTTGGTTTCACATTTGTGGTTTTTGAGGTGTCCTGAGTGCTTTAAATAAGGGTTGTTCCACAAACGTCGGTGTGTGCTAATGCTGAGTGGGTACGATTTCGTTTCGGTTTGCATTTGTGCTTTTTTTTTACAGCTATTATCACTCTTTTATTAAAATGCCAATTTCCAGCATTAATTGGATTTTTTTTTGTGGGGGAACTCAACGTCTATCCAGTAGATAGAGCTGTTCTATTTTTGTTATCCGAGCACTTATTGCATTCTATTTTTTTCCTTGCATCTATCATCCACAAAGTCTTCTAGCTGTTTGCATGTGTGTTCGGCTGCTGCTTAAGGATTGTCATCTTTTTTATGAACGTCGTTAAATGCTACTTGAGTCGATTCTCCTTGCAGTTCTAGGATAACAGGGCTAAAGCGTTCGCTTTTGAATTGCGAGGACAGAAACGTCTGGTAGCAATTTCCCTGATCCCTTACGGATGAGAGGCTTAGTGAGCTCGCCGACTAGTAGCATGCTGGTAATGAACGGCATCACTATTAATGAGCTGCTCGCCCTCTCAAAACGAACTGTTACGAGGACAAAAAGTTGTGCAGTAAAGATTTCGAAGGTGATCGTTCTCTTTTAGATGTACTGCTTGACTTACTGCGATTAATGTAACGAATTTAGACTTGGCTGTAAGACAGGTGTAACACTTGTACCGAAAGACTTATGCTCAGTTTAAGATTTTATAATTTTGATTGTTATACATAATCTCCACGGATCTCCTTCATTTAGGTATCTCATTCCGATTAGTCACAAGGCAACCTGGACACCTCCAGGTAGCCTTCTGCTTCCTTTGAACACCCTCTTTCTGCTGCTCCGATTTTGCACATACTTTCTGTGTTCACGGGGGTGTGTTCATGCATGCATGTGTGGATGTGTTCTCGTTTATGCGGATTGTATTCTACGCGTTAGTTTGGACAAAAGCCTGTAGTCAAGTGACAGGGAAGTATATGAGAGGTGGTTACGAGTCGCCTCCAACAAATAAGCTCCATGTCCACTCTGGAAGACACTGGCAAGCTACCCGTGAGTATACCCAGCCCTCACTTTCAGAGCTCAGCAAGCAATACGCTGCTATCAAAAAGGTAAACATAATAAAATAAGTGGGACTCATTCCTCTGACGCCGAAAGAGCGCTCATACAGCAGTGTTGGGTTGAACAAATACGGAGAGGCTGCTAAAATCTCAGCACCATTCTAGGCTGCCTAAATCTCAAAGGAGTACAGTGACGATTTGTACCTACACTGCACGCTCACTTGCATCTGAGTCGTCGATAGAGGGCTTGATCATGCAAGAAAGAAGCATAACCTACGATGTCGTCGTACTGGCTGAGACGAGGAGTTGCTGCCCATTCAGCGCCGTTTGCGACAACGCATGAAAACTTCCTCGGAACATGCGACATTAGAGAAGTCGGTGGCGTTGGCCTCCTTGTCAGCAGGAGTTTGGCCATGGACATCGATTCATTCAAACAACTAACAACCCGAATAGGACGTTTACGATTGAAGAGATGTGGATCAATGACGGAGATCGTCATCGTCTACGCACCAACATCACAATATGACGAAGACGAAGTCGAAGCGTTAAATATGGACTTGGAGACGTACTACAAGGAAGCCATGCATTCTTCAAGCTCATCATTGGAGATTCTAACGCTAAAACTGGACTGAGAAGAACGTCTGGAGAACGACGCATCAGGACACACGGATTAGAATGGAACAAGAATAGAACGGATGAGTGGCTCTCAGAGCTTATTATGGCCACCAAATTCGTTCATACTAACTCACAATTCCAGTAGCTCCGCTCTTAATGCTGGACATGAAAGTCTCCCAATGGAGAATACTATAACAAAAGAGACTACATCATAGTAAATCGAAGGTTTTGCCTAACGAATGTCGCTGTTGTTCTAAATCCCTACACGGGGGTCGGACCATCGTCTTCTTCGTGGAAGATGTCAGTTCTCAGGAAAAGGAAAAAAAAAGCCTTTGAATTCAAAAAAACGAATTCGTAAACCACCATAAAATGGGATCTGTTCAGTTCATTACTCGCTTCTTGGGAAGATGCCGTTATTGATGACATATAATGTGGAATGCGAATGGCTCATTCAACATCTTCGCGTTAGCGCTGTGAAAGCTGAGGGTTTTGGAAATTACCAAGAGACATCGGTTTCCAGAAACACTTGAGCTGGTACGCCAACATGGATTCAGACGAGCTACAGGCAACCGCCAACTCACGTCGGACCTTATAAAACAATGAAGACAGACAATAAAAGAAGATCTTAAAGAGTGAAGAGGAGCAGTTATGACAGAAACTACAGAGGGTGGGGAAAAAGTTTTCGCAAAGCTCAGCGAAGCTTCGCCAATTACGAAACCAAGATGATTGCACTCCGACGCCCTGATGGAACAGTTACAGCTTCCAGAAATGCAATGGAAAAACCATTCATGATTATTACTCGGACCTCCTTCAGTAGCCACGTCGTCCCTAGCCTCATGTAAAATAAAGGAGAGTGGATATGTCGTACCACCGGTTCTCGTTCCCGAAATCCGACATACTATTTCGAAAGCCGAACAATACGAAATTTGGAGAGGATGATATCTGAACACCTAAAGAATCATTTGCCAGTCCTCATAAACACTGGCTCGGCTCTTCACACGTTACCTGTTTGAATGCAAGATCCCTACTCATTGGAAAACCATCGGGACCGTGCTGTTTTTTCAAGACGGGCGACCTGCACCACATCAGCAACTATAGCCTAATTTGTTCGGAAAGGATTCAGTGCGATCGACCACATCGACACGATAAGGAGGCTCACTGAAGTATCGCGAGAGTACAAGAGATCGCCTTGTCTTACCTTCATCGATTAAAGGATAGCTTTTGACTAAGTTGAGATTGAAGCAGTTACGTCATGGAAGCCCTGATCAGCCAGGTCCTCTACTCCATGCTTAATTCTTCGTGAGCTGTATAGAAATTTTACAACTAAAATATCAGCATTGTATAACGATCTTTATGTCGGCGTAAAAAGAGAAGCTAGGCAAGGCGATACTATGTCGCCAAAAATATTTACCGCCACCCTTCGAGAACGTCATGCAAACATTTGGAAGGGACATCATAAGGGGTGAAAATCGGTAGTCGGCAGTTACACTATCTTTGCTTTACTGAAGACGTTGTTGTTATAACAATAAGCATTTTGCCAGGCGAAACGAATGCTGGTTGGATTTGTTAGTGCCCTTGGAGAGATCGGTTTTCGACTAAATCTCATAAAGGCTATGTTCATGACCAACGATTTGGTTACGTGTGCCACATTCACGCTTAACGGAATTGACAGCTACGATTGTTCCAGCTACGTCTATCTAAGTCAATAATTCAACATATTGGACGAATTAGGTCTAGAGTTGAGCATAAGGAAGAGAACGGCTCAGTAAAAGTGCTTTCTCAACAACATCGAGAATGTAGTAAGCAGAAAAAAGGATCACTGGACTTTATTCCTACCTTTTCGACCCCACTATTCTCCTTGCATTCTTGTTTGCGTCAGACACCTGGTCGGTATGCAAGCAGGATGGAAGACCATTTAGCGTTGTGGAACCGACAGTGGAAAGGACATTGCGAGGAGTGTCTCATATCACGCAAGCGAGAGAGAATTCAAAGCTATAAAATGGGCGGGACATGTAGTGTATGTGAACGACAACCGATGGATAAAAACCGTTAGCGATTGAATTCTTCGGGATATCAAACGCACAGCTGGACGACCACCGATCCGATAATTAGAATTCTTCACTAAAATTCCAAAAGAACGATATGATACTCGTCGAGTCTCTACAACGAGCAGAACCCACTGCGCTACTTTTGCACGCGACAGGGAGGAATGAAAGATTTATTAGGGGCCCGCTCAAGTCACTCGACGGTAAACCGGGCGGCAGCTTATGAAGGTGATACTTATTCCTGGAAGGTTTCGATTAATTAAAGAATGGGAAGGAAAATTATAAATGATCACTTGTACGTGTATATTACCTCACTGTAATTCTTTGACTACAGCAATGAACATTTTTACAAGGTGTACCTGTGTGTCGTAACGATAATTATTTGATGTATTTATATGTGTATTTATATTATATTATTTTGATGTATTTATATGTATATTTATTTATAATATTATTTTGGTGTATTTGTTTATAATACTATTTTGATGTATTTATATGTATATTTATATTTTATTATATATATTTATATTTGACATATTTGATGTTTCTAATGGAAGAGGTATGCACATCTTTATCTAGCATTAGTAAATGAACTTCGTTTGTTTATTTGCTGTTTAATGGTGAATTTCCTTTTGGTGAGAGCCAAAATGATGTGCAGGTAATATCGTTGCTAAAGTTAGCACTGCATTATAGAGTTAATGTTTCCTGTTTTGTTTTAAATAGTATAGGACTTGAGTTATCAAAAAAACTGCTTGTGATGGTATCTACCGGTGAGACAAAGTGCTACTTTATGAGTGGTGGCTGATATCCAAGCTGCTTCCATCATTGTCTGATGGCAAATCATGTGAGATTGATGGTCAAATTGTTTATTCCTGTGTTCTCCATCTGTGCTTGAAATCTTGATCGCATCTCGAAGATTTGCGTGAAAAACTCATTGATGGCACTTTTTCTCAGCGGGAATGTACACCTATGGAAAAGTGAAAGGCTTCTGATATGTTTTGTTGTATTTATGAACTCAGACGAAACTATTGTGAAAAAATCTTTATTGTAGCTAATTTTTTCGGCGCCGCCTTTTTTAAAAGTCGCGCTGGTGTTAGTCAAGTGTCCATAGCAATTCTTCCTGCGATGTGTGTATTCGTATTCGAATAGACTCGTATAATGTCGTGTGGATTCTTATAGTTCATAACATTCTACAAACATTCACATGTTCTATTCCTTGTTCGACTTTTCATTCCTATTCTTCTCGGAACGCCATCATCCATGTTAGTTCATTTTTAATATACATGGGTTGTATTTGATTCACATCATCCATCTGTTAGTAATAGTACTCGTTTGTCCATACTACCTTCGATACTCTTCATGTGCTGTGTCATCTGAATTGTTCATGTTGCTATCCTACTGAGAAGCGTTCATCTTTGTGAAACACTGCACAGAAAATAATCGCAGGAACATTTTCTATAACAACGAACTCTATGCTATTCGCTCAGTTGGTCAGTATCGAGTTGTTGATTTCTTACCTCTCCAGTTCGGTTAAGAAGTTCGGAAACTGCTTGCTTGCTCATTAGTCCTTCCGCGTTCTCTCGAACTGGATCTCTTTCAGTTGACGCCACTGTATAGTGTCGATTGCCCTTGAGTGTCCTTTTCTTCAGTGATCTCATCTCTTTCACGAAGGTTTTGAAATCAGCGTAGGTGCGATCGTGGAATTGTTTAACGAATGCATACTTGTTGTTACAAGTGGTTTCTGCGGTTTTGCGTTCATGTTTATAGTAATCATGAAAAAATTCGCTAAAATCTGCCTCTTTACTTCAATATCCAAAATTTAACTCAGATCAGTAACACAGGAACGAATTTATGAACATAGAAATAGAGGGAGGGAGAGAGAGAGGGATAGGGAAAGAAAGAAAGAAAGAGAAAGAGATCTGCATGTTAAAATGTTATATAATGCAATTACAAATACTTGAGAACTTGCTTTAAAATGATCGTCAAGTTCCAAAATATAGGATTGAAGCTATTTCGCAGGCGGCCTCATAATTGGACTACCTCGGTTGCACGTACTATGATGACCTAGTCTTATGGGTCGGTAATCAAGATGTATGGTTTACATAAAGTGAGAATTGTAAAGAGAGATTGGGAGAGCCACGCTATGGTGTGTGAAGTAGAGATGGAGGAATAAACAACGTGGAAAACAAAGTCATCAGACTGAAATTGAAGCTCTTATCTGCATTTTGCAACACGTTCTATTCTAATTCGGAACGATAAAGTGCTTCTGTAAAGTGGTATGCTTTACAATGCTGGTGAACAATATTTGAACTGACGTTGTATTTGGAAAAAAAGACGGCTTTTTCAGCTCAATGAGTATAATGACGGAAGCGTGGACGTCACTTGTTGTTTCGGTCACATCTATCATGACCTTGATCCAACTACTTTAAGGTTAAATGAAAGGTACGAACAATGACTTATATTTGCTTCAGAACTTTTTTTTTATATCTGGACAATGTTGGTATGAATCCTTCATCTCATTGATACATACAGTCATGGTTCGATTGAGTCCTTTGCTCTTTGATTTTCTACAAACAATTTTCACACTGAGAGCATATGTTTTCCAATTTTGTGGCGATGAATAACTTATGACCGTCTTGAAACCTTTCCTTTTTTTCAATTGTGGGCCGTCAGGCTTTAAGTATGTTTTGTCGTCCGACCTTGTTCGATAATGATGAAAAGTGAAAAGTTGACAACGTCGGCTCATGAGCCACTTGCGACCGTTCTACTTTGACGTTGAATCCAACTCGGATATCATGGCTCGAGGTTTTTTTACAGCTGTACTTAGTTCGCTTATTTTAATGTGTTTCCCAATGGTAGCATATTATTTCAAGTTGAACCTAGCAACTTCCAAACAGGTCCTGTGTATAATTCTAGACAATGCGGCGTGCTTCGAAAGCTTATTGAACAGGACGCATTCGTTGATGATATTTGTGCTCAAATGAAGAAAGATTATCCATCAATGAATCGCCTCCATTACACGTCTGAAAATGATGTAAGGTTGGTGGAATGCCATGAATTCCTATCCATCTAGTACTGGACCTAAGAAATTTTTTGCTAGGAACTCAGACGACATACGCCTTATTTCCAGTTTCCACTTTTTTTGATGACCTCATGTTTTCAGAAATCTTGCTATTCGACTGGGATTGCCAATTCGAATAAGAAAGAAGAAGAAATTGCGACGTAGCCCTAATTATAACGATGAAGAGTATCCTGAGAACGTGCTGAATGAGAAAGGCAGTACAGTGATATCCGATCAATCGGACGATTGCACGGCACATCATTTAGATCCAGAATATGAATATGATCTGTCAGATTTTCAGGTATGGTTTGAAACTGCATGCTGGACTTTTTGCATATGTATGTATATGCACATATATAAGTGTATATATACGTATATAAATATATAAATATATATATATATATATATATATATATATATGTGCATGTATATTGTACATCGTATTAACTTGTTTGCGTAATTAGTTCATTTTCATGTATACAGTTCATGAAAAATCGTTGGTGCATTAGAAAACCGACCGAGTTAAATGTCTTTCCGATTGCCATATCATTCTTTTGCTTAAGATGATTTTTTTCTTGCTCCATTATCATCAATGTCCTGATAGCACCGTTAGAGTAAAAAAACTGGCTGAGAAAAAAAGAAAATCGATGGCCTCGGTTAGTGTGGTGGATAGCACGTGAGCCGTCGATAAGGGTAATCACGAATTTGAAGCCAACCTGAAGTTCTTAGTTTTGCTTATATGATTCTGAGCATTCTTCTGGTTGTATTAATGGAGTGCCTGAGCTAAAACTTGAGAGTGTAGGCTGGCCTAGGAGAAAGCAAAAAACTTCTTTCACATATCCATGTATCAGTGGTTTTCCCTCAATTATGTTCTACATTTCTTGGAGATTTATATATGCACCATTTTCATTTGTCGTTGGTATTGCAATAGTGTAACCCAATTCGCGCTTTCCATTAGAGTAAAAGTTGGCTTTTGCTTCTTCATTGTAACACACTCGATGAGTCGGAAGAGTTGCAAACATTTTTGGCAGTTAACTTGTAGCATTCAACATGTGTTCGTAGCGCAATCTCTACTTTTTTTAACGTTTCGCTATCCCCCGTGCCCATGGCCCATCAAACCTTCCATCTCTTCGGGGTCGGCAAATTATTACTAGCCTTCTCTGGGGGGATAGCAACACTGGCTCGATACATCGATAGGCCACCGCGAGTCACTGCTGTTAAGGGCAGGTATGCATTCAATCACCTTCAGACGGTGCTTAATGATGTCGAATGCATGGGGCAACCCTCATGAATTGATCAACGCCGAGAGTTTTATCCTTTATTTTATCCTTTTATCCCTTACTTTTAATGCTGTTTTGTATATGTTACTCTTCACGTACCTATTTTCTTAACTATTCATATTGCCATCTTTCTGAAGGCTTGTAAAATAGTGCATTCAAGTTTTTGATGCGTTTTTTTTCGAGAACCGTCTTTGGTTTGACCCCAGCATGAATGCTGAATATTTTTTTTGTATTTATCATCCTGTATGAAAAAAGGGGTCGGTGTTCCGCTGTGCTGAATTCGACCTGGGGACACTGGATTCAAGTCATGGCGGCTGTGAAGAAAGCGAAGGAACCCAAATGTTGGCCACAATGAAGAGTTCATTCTAATAACCTCGCTTAATCTTATGAAGTTAACGAAGTGTTGTTCTCTGATCAATAAGTCATTCTTTTCTTGATTAACGGACACGAGTTTATACATCGTCCCAGTCTAGTTAATATTCCTAAAATTTCGCCTTCTTCAAGGTTCGAAGGGGTCTAATTGATGAGACACTTTAAGCAAATACTTTCATTACCCTAACAGGTAGAATTCGAAACATAGATTTCAGTCACATAGAAAATGGCTCCTTTAATTACCCATTTTTTTTTCGTAACTTCTTCATTTACTGAGGGTGATAACTGGTGTAAAGTAAGTTAGAAAATGTAGTCCATTTTAGCTTCAAAACAGACGCCCTTGTGGAGACTCCCAACAGCTAGGCTAAGGACATCAGATAAGAACGAAAAAACAAGAAATAGTTCGACAACTCTTTTTCCTTGAGCATTCTTTAGAGAAAAAAATCCTGACGTTTTTCGGACAAAACTCAAAGACTAAAAAATGTATACGACAGGCTCTAGAGCTGATTAATTCCAAAACCGTCAAACTTTGTGAGAAAGTTGGATAATTCATAGTTATTCCTTGTAAGCAAGATGTTGAAATTACGAAATAAGCCGCCGTTGGGAGCTTAACTCTTCACCTTTTTTTTTAACCATTGTTTTCATTTTATCCTTTCCTTACCTCTTTAGGGATTTCCCACGAGTGTTTTATCAAATACTTTTATGTATGGGTTATACGAAAAGTTTGGCATTTTTGAAATTTGCATGTGTTTCGTTATGAATTTAAGCTTAATACCAGCTAGTAACTTTTTCTTCATGAGAGAAACCTTCTGTTTGTCTTAGTTGTTCATTGTGAATTACCTCCACAAGAGTCATGTCATAAAATTAATAAAGTGCTACTCTTAAGTAAAAGACTTGGTAGTCGCCGAAACAGTTTTTATCACGAGATGCCAAACGTGTGTTAAATGATCATCAGCAGGTCGTATGCTTGTGAATGTGATGCTTTAATCTATTCCTCATAATTCCTAATCTCAAGCCTTCGTACTACCATCACTTTGATTGTGACGCGTGAAGTTTAATTCTTCGAAACGCTAAACCGCCTGTAAAACCTTGAACCTCTTCTTGGAAGAGGAATTTTCATTTACTCGAAATATGGATAAGAGGTCGTTGAACAAGATAGAGTATACCTCGTTCAGTAAAGTTTCGTACTGTCTTCGCAGAGTAGGAATTCTTAAAAAATCATGAACTTTCATTCAGTAGGTGTGCACATCTTGGTCGATTAAACTTCTACGGCAGGGGGCTAGTCCGTGCGAGATTGGCTGACACGAGTTCGATTGTTGAGTTCGAGTCTATGTCATCGTTTTTTGACATCTGAGTCATCGTTGAACACTTAAATTCGAAATCCAAGAAAGGCAGAACAGGTGGAAACTCGTTAGTTATAAATTAGGCAAAGTTGTATGTCTCATTCTCTCTGGAAACGAGACTATTGCCTATTGTTCTTATGGTATGGTGCTCTAAACTGCTAGATTTTTGACATTTATTTTCCTATTTGATTATAACTCACGTTTAGTTTTATATGGATTTTCACAGTAGTCGTTACACTGTGGAAGTTGGCTACTTTTGGTTTGTTTTGTGTGAACAATTATTAAATAAAAAAGCTTTCTTTTTAGTTTGAAGAAGACATCATCAGCTCTTTATGGAAGCCACTAGTTCAAAGTTCAGTTTCGCTAGAGTATACAGTGAGTGGTCGTCCACCAAGGGTGAAACGTCTACCTCGTAGATTTATGGACGGCTGAACCAGAATTAAGCACAAATAAAGTATGAGCAAAGTTGTTCTCTGCCCTGATTTTCACTTTCGTACTTATTTTTTAAACAGGGATTCGAACGTAGCGTTAAGTTGTTTGCGTTCTAATGTTGGTTTATTATGATAATTTGTTTGGTTTATTAATGTTTGGATGTTTTTGCAACCAAATACCATCTTTTATCTGATGAAGATACATTGAATGACTAGAAGTTTATTGTAGACGAGATTCTAGTGAAGAAGACTGCCGGTGTCTTTGTATCCTTTTCTTACTTTGTTTGCGATGAAGAATAAAGTTTAAATATAACGGACTAAATTTGTTAATGGATTTTACTCCGAGAATAACGTCTAAGAAGTAATCCAATGTCCTCTTAAATGAGTTGTTGTGACCTCTGAAAAAGGTTGAGTACGGAAGTTACTGGAAAATAGATGGACACATAGGTGTTTGGATGAAACGGTCCCACAACTGTGATGTGATTAATGATTGGTTGAAGGGAACGGTTACAAATAATTCTCGCAGATAACAGAAATGGTTGACAAAACGATGAGGTTAAACTATCGCCTAGAATGGAAATTGTGGATAAGCAAGGATGTTGGTGAGCAGTGAAGAAGCTTAAGGTCGAACTCACTCCGGAGATTTTCCATTGATTCGATATCATGCATTCCGACAGATGACGAGTGAAGGGTCGAGCCAGTGTGTTGATTAGGACCAGTGGAGGGGTTTCGGAAATGTTCGGGTCTTCTCCTGTCCGGATGAGGTGTTAACGCTAGTGAACTAACGACACCGAAATGCGTATTTATGATACGGGTGTGATGTCTATCGAAGCACAGAAACATCATATTTTAGTGTGGTGGCACTGATTTGCGCGAAGCTAAGTTAGAGTTTTCGACGAGAATAAACAGTGATATTTAAAACACACGTGGAACCGCTGTATCAAGAAGAAACCCCTCCGCGTCCGTATCCCCAATATCATCCCCTAACAGCCCTCTAAAAGATGGTTAAGAGCCAATCTAAGTTAACAACCACCAGCTCTTTTCCAGCGTCGGCAGTAAATGGCCGAAGCCGTGACGGGATGGATTTAAACGTTGGCTATGCGCCAGAGGGGACGTGCGCTCGTTCATTCGGCCAGTCCACCGTTGCGTTCTATCCACCACCTCAGCGTATCCACTTAACACTATTTTTTCTGTTCATTCTCGATCATATTCTCGCATGAAAGCGACTTTTACTGCTGGTATCTGTTTTCACACTGGCTGCTTTTCGATGCGATGAACTTGTGAAATCAAGAAGTTTCACATGTCTACATATTTTTATATTTTACTATATAACCCAACATCACATGTATCACACTGTGCAGATTGCAGCATTCATTGCGTTCGGTTCTGTTTTCTCGAATCCATCGTCCACCAAAATCCTCGAACATTCTGGCTGTGGGTTCGTCTGCTGCCCGAGCATTTCCTCGCCTTCGTCACGAATGTCGTCGCACGCTAGTCAAGTCGATTATTCCTGGAATCTTGAGAATGTCATGCTAGGACCTTCCTACATGTACTAAGGGGAGTGAGGTTATCCCGGACAAGTTTGGAACCAATTTCCCGACTCCATAGGGATCAAGGGTTTAGTGAGCCCGATGCAGGATCGAACCAGAGCGTGGGCAAATGCCGCCGTTCAGTGATGATTCATTCACGTAGTTCCCACTTCAAATGTCAACGTCAATGGCACTTTAATCACTTCCTTTCTCCTGACCATACTTCTTTCTGTGTTCGAACGTTCAATTGTGGGATTATTGATCGCCTGAGAATGAATTAGCCTGAGCGGGTCAAATTTTGAAAACTGTAGCCATTTAAAATGAACAGTGGGTCTAATTAAAAACGTGTTGAACAAACTGTTTATATACGTGAAGTTCATCGGATGCTTTGACCTCACTAAGTATAGGGACAACGGTTAAATCTGCAATCTTCCTCAATCGGTCAGACGATCAGTAGCTGGAATGTGTTGTGTAAATTGTTTGTCAGGGTACTACAGAGTTCAGAATCTTGCCATTCAGTTGTAGACAGGAACATCTCATTTACACTAAATTTTACGAGCTGAACTCGTGAATTGCCATTAGAATTTACAGATAGTTGTAAATCAGGTAGACGCTTTCATTGTCTACCACGTTAAAATGTTAGTAATCTGAGATATTTGCAAAACTGCGGACCACAGGTGTCTGCGGTGGGGAACGAACGCGCTATTACCCTTTTCGGGGGCTAACGCGTTCGGGCTAAAGCGTTCACTACCACACCATGCGGATCCTTCGTTTCGCCTGTCTCTCAGCTAGTTCTATCGATTCGTGCCGTCAGCAGTCACCCGTCAATAGGATTGATCTGGGGAGCCCAAATCGGCGTTGAACCCAGTTAAGCTGAGGTTGTAGTTGAAATCATGTTTTAGTTCTTATTTTCCGCCTACTACAGTTTTTACGGCAGGATGTTAAGCGATAGAAAGTACAACATTATGCTAGTTATCTGGAGCTCAGTGTAGTCTTCTTTCGCTTATTTCCGTCGAGGCTCCTAATTCGAGCTATTCGTTCTGACAGTTTTCAAATGTCGGCTTTTGTGCAAGTAAATAAGAATTCTAAACAAATTCGAAGTGAAAAATATGTTAGAAAGATGACACAAACGTTCAGTACGGTGAGGTAAAGTCTCTTCTAGAAATCTATTGAGTTCTCTCCCTATCCTCAAATCGTGATGTCTAATAATATTTGAACTTCAGGAATCTAGGAAGAAGCCACTCTGAGGATAGCGTTGGCGAAAACATCTTAGCCATAGATGACCGATTATCGCGCGTCTAGCACAGTAGTGAAAGGTGCCTTACAAGTGCACACTAATCTTTGGTTCGATCTCGTGCACCTGGCTCACCGAAACCTTCCACCCTTGTGGACTCGATAGATTGCTGCTGGACTTGCTTGGAAGGGTAGCACAACTGACTTGATACCTTCGTACGCCACCATAAGTTGTTGTATTGGCCAGATATGCATTCAGTCACTTCTGACGATACTCGATGGAGTCGAATCCATGGCGCGTCGTTCAGGGATTGCTCAACAACATCGAGAGCGTTATCTGCCCTCCGTGATCGATGCCCCCACCTTTTTTTCTTTTTTAAATATATTTCTCATTTTTTGAGTAGTTTCTGATGAGGGTGCAGTGAGTGCCTTTGGTTCTCTACCATCCAGAACACGTACGAATTCGTCCGATTACTTACGGCGAGCACAGAAATGCCCTGCAAGTTCGGAACCCTCTGCCTGTCCAGGCGGCGCCCGTTGTATCGGGCTGGGGATGCCATGTCCGCCACGCGCCTCGCCGTCGTGGTCTCCCTCACGCCGCTCTCTCCTCCCCCCTCTAATCAATACCGCCGTGAGTCGGCTGAGCACTGTATGTTCTCTCTTCCTTCCAATCAATACCGCTGCGATCCGGGTGAGCACAGTATGCCTTCCTTCCCCCTCAATCGATACCGCTACCATCAGGCTGAGCACTGTACGCTGTCCCCTCAAATCGATAACGCTGCGACCCGGCTGAACACTGTATAGAAATTATGCACGCAAATCCACTAGCGCATTAGCAAATCAGAGGTGTAGTAGTGCCTCGTATAACAAGACATGTGGATCTTTTCCAATTAAGTAGCTTTATTAAGTATTTCTATCGAAGTGATGTGCTAGTGCGTCAGTTTTCTCAGCGACTTGGAAGCTTCTTTTTGCTTTGCTTGCGGAATTGAATAAAATTATGCGAAGCCCTTTATAAATAGCAAATATCGCCCGTACGAGGTCAAGCCGTTGGTCGTTTTTTCTACACGTTTGTCACCTCCGTACTTGTTGAATGCAACCTCTGTTCTGTATAGCGTACTTTTTCTGTATCTGATATCTTCCTCACTTTTTTTATTTGTTTGAAACGATATTCTTACCGTTCAATAACAGTATCCCTCCCAACGGTTTATTGCCTCATCGTGGCTGGAACGTGTTCCTGGGTGTCGGACTGCGATGTACAGCGGGGGGATTGTCCTCTCGGCAGGGTCGTCCAAGTTGAGAAGGAGTCCGGCGCTTCCATTAGGAAGCCTAGCTAAGAGTAAACCAATACCAGGATCCACTACCGTCCTGGTATCAAAGTCGCATGGTTGTAAATCTCCCTCTGATCCACAAAGGCTGCGACTCCCTGTGGTGGTGAAGACCTGGAGCAGACTTTGGCCAGGCTGTCCTCGGGATTCCAGGGAACCACAATGGCTTAACCAGCAAATCTTCGAAAAATGGTGATTATGCTGAGGCCCGCACAGTGAGGACGAGCCGTTCAAGTATCTAGTAGTACAGTTTCATTATTTTTTTCATTTCTTACTTGACCCGTCTTCACGTCTACTATGCGGATACCAGCACTTCTCGAATTCGATTAGTTTCCGCGCATCCATTGTCCACGAGGATCTCCCAACTATTACGTGTGGCTTCGGTTGGTGCTTGAGGATCTTCATTTCATCTTGAATGTCGTGGAACGCTGTTCGAGTCGATTCTGGAGTCCTGAGAAAACAGGGCTGAAGCGTTCCCAATTGGATTGCAGAGAGTGGCCTTTTTCCCGGACAAGTCCTGTACCACTTTCCCGACCCGTGAGGATGAGAGGCTTGGTTGGGCCCGGAGCTGAATCGAACTAGCACATGCTTGTGATGCCACATCACTGCCACAATGCTATCCGCTCCGAGCAGTCTTACTGGGATTATTTTATTTATTTTTTGTGGCCTATGTCCACTAAATATGCTCATAACTTGAAAACGGTTTATTTTCACCGATGTTTTGTCGCCGAAGCGAATCCGCTTTCAGTGCACTTCTTTTGTGATTAAACGACCTGAGTCTTTGGAAGGAAGGAAAACGTCTGTTGCATTAAATTCCCCATTAACATCTTTTTGACTCCCACAAAACTTCAAATAGCATTTACAGTTTTGAAGCGGACTCGAATCTGAGTGAGTAAATTTCAATTGTTGTTATGAACACGGCAGTGTGAGGATTTTACTATTGAATCTCGACAGTTGTAGTGGGTTGTGAAGCCTTCCTTTTTTGGAGATAAGTGTAAATGCAGGTGTAGCGCACTGGTTAGACGCGGCCTGCAATACACACGGGATCGATTCCCGCGGCTATGGCCCACCAAGCCCTCCATCCCTCCTGGGTCGGCAAATTGGTACCAGACTTGTCTGGAAGGATAGCAGCACTGGCTGGATACATCGATAGGCCACCGCGAGTCATTGTAAAAGCCAGACACGCATTCAATCACCTCCAAACGATGCTTAATGAAGTCGAATGCACGGCGCATCCCTCAGAGATTCGTCAACGCCGAGAGCTTTATCCTTTTATCTTTTAAGTGTAAGTATTAGTTAGATGATGAGTTTGTTTTCGATATTGACGGTCATTAAGTTTTCTGGAAGGTGAAACTCTTTCCGTATGATAATCAGTTCATCTGAAGTTTTTGACTGATTGGTCGATGGTAGAACTAAATTTACAGTGTCTGTTAATGGAATAGCAACTAAGCGGTTTTATGTCTTCCTACAAGTTTATAGTTTTCGTTATTGGAAAACACCTTACTAACTTTACATCTTCATGTTATGCTATTGAAAGCTATTAAAGACGATGATTTCTTGCGTACAAGACGCTTGTCGAAAATTACAGCGGCTATTTTTTACCGTTACTATGTTCGTTTCACTATGTATATTCAGGTTCTCATATTTCCTTATCACTTAGGGTCCGACGTGAGTTGTTTTCTACTCATACGATGCGAACATAGTGGCCGCTTTCAAGTTTAAGCTAACATATTTCAGCTCATAGTAAGTCTTACTACTTGAAGTAAGAAGCATTAGAATCCACAAACTCTTGCGTGCAGGATGAAAGCTCTATTGGTTTAACATGATGAAATCCTAGCTTTCTGCAGTCCACCGAACATGTTTTGTGCACTTTTTGTATCGTCGAGGCTTGTATTTCGAAAGTGAAAGAAGTTGAACAAGTGGTAGATCGTCGAGTAGAACACGGCGATGTCCCCCAAAGTGTCTCACTGATGTCTACGGACACCAGGATTTTATTTGGAATTTTGAAAACTTAAATTTCTTTCGGGAAGCTTAATTCTAAGCTTTTGATACGGTAATTGTTAAATTGTGACACATAACAAATTCACCTCTAAAAATAAACAAAGCACTATCACCTGTATCACCTGTGGTCTCGTTGATCGTCGAGTGATTCGAGCGTTCACCATAGTAAATCTTACATTTTCCCTGTCGCGTGCAAGAATAGCCCAGCGGGTTCTGTTTACTCTAGGGAATCGGTGAGGATCATATCTTTGTTCTAGGCTTTTTCGTGAAGAACTCTGACCATCGGATCGCTGGGCTTCCTGCAGTACGTTTGAGATCCCGAGGAATCCAGTCATCAGCAATTTTTGTCCATCTGTTACCGTTCAAATTCATCGTTTTTGAGCGATTTCGTTGCGCGGGGGCCCCACTTCTCCCCTTCCTCACCCCCCTGCCCCCCGGGTGCCCGGCGCATCTTATGTTCTAAAGTTTGGCTTATAGAACGACAGCTTTGATTTTTTATCGTTGAAGCCGGTAAGAGCTTCGGCTCCCTTCCCGCACTTGTGTGACATGAGATACTCCTAGCATCGTGCTTTCGACTGCGCGTTCAATAACGCTGAGTGATCTTTCTTCCTGCTTACGCAGCGACCAGGTTTCTGACGCACACGTTAGGGGCAGGAAGTACCGTTGAGTCGAAAAAGGTGGGCACGGAGTCGGGTGTTCTTTGTCCTCTTCACTACATCTTCGGTGCTCTTGAAAGCCCTCCAAGCCACTCGTTTCCTTCTGCTCAGCTCTGGAGCTAAGTCGTTCATCATATTGATTTCCCGACCAAGATAGACATAGCTGGAGCATTCGGAGATATTCGTTCCGCTGAGCGTGGATGGGGCATACGAAACCAATCCCGTTTTCATGAACATCGTTTTTGTGAGATTTAGTCGAAGACCAATCCTTCCATAGGCTCTATCAAAGTCAGCAAGCATATGTTCCGCTTGGCTAATGTTTGATGTTATAAGGACGATGTCATCAGAAAAACAAAGATGGTGTAACTGCCTACAAATGATTTCACTTCCATGATGTGCCATTCCAGTGTTGCGTGACGTTGTGCGGGTTAGCAGCAAATAATTTTGACGAGATGGCACCGCCCAAAAAGCTTTCCTTAAGTCGTTGAAAGTGACAGAGAGTGGTCTGTTGTACCTTCGCGATACTTCAGTTAGTTTTTTCTGTATGAATGTGGTCTATCGTATTGAATCCTTTCCGAATGTCACATGATTGTCCTTAGTGAAAATTTTGTTGACGAAAGATAGTAAGGCAGGTTGAGCGATAGTTGCCGATATCGTGGAAGTCACAATTCTTGAACAACATCACGGTCTTGTTGACCTTCCACTGAGTAGAGACTTTGCATTCTAGCAGGTAATGTGTGAAAAGCTGAGCTAGTGTGTTTATGAAGACTGGCGAAAGGTTCTTCAGGTGTTCAGATCTTATCCTGTCCTGACACCGTGTTATTCGGTTTCTAACCGACGAAATGGCATGTCGGATTTCCGAAGTGAGAACCGGTAGGGTGAAATAGCCATCCTTCTTTATTTGGTATAAG
This sequence comes from Angiostrongylus vasorum, assembly GCA_018806985.1. Classification (NCBI taxonomy): domain Eukaryota; kingdom Metazoa; phylum Nematoda; class Chromadorea; order Rhabditida; family Metastrongylidae; genus Angiostrongylus; species Angiostrongylus vasorum. The sequence goes on along the minus strand of JADANN010000120.1, from coordinate 1,515,704 downwards.
AGCAGGAATACATGGCTATTGAATAGATCTGAGTAGTAATCGTGAATGGTTTTTCCATCGTCTTTCTGGACGCTGTGACTATTCCGTCTAGACGTGGAGTACAATCATCTTGGTTTTGCAATTGGCGAAGCTTTGGCGGGCTTTGCGAATGCATTTCCTAGCCTCTGCAGCTTCGATTATAACTATCTTTCATAGCGCAAACGTTAAAATGTTGAATGAGCCAATCCTATTCATCGTCGATGTTGTCGACAACGGCATCTTCCTAGCAGCCGACTAATGAGCTGAATAAGTCCCAGTTTATAGTCGTTTTGGGACTTAGTTTTTTGAACTTAGTGGCTTTTTCTTCTTTCCGCGAGAAATGAAATCTTGCAGGAAGAAGGCGATGGTTTGATCCCATGAAGAATTTTTGGGACAGTAGCGACATCGCTTAGACAAAACCTTCAATTTACTTTGACATGGTGTATTTCGTTATGATACTCTCCACTGAGAGGCTCCGACTTTCACTGTTGAAACTGGGGCTTCTGAAATTACGAGTTACCATGAATAAATGGTCTTGGTCGTCATGATAAACTCGGATAGCCGCTCACCCTTCTCGTTCCATTTTAATCCGTGGATCCCAATGTGGTTTTTCTTCTGACGTTCTTCTGGGTCCAGTCTTAGTGTTAAAATCTCCAATGATGACCTTGAGGAATGTATGGTCTTCATGACCATGACCAAACTCGTGTTGACAGGAACACCGAGACCGCCGACTCCTCTACTGTTTAGAGGAACAGTTGTTCTCCGGTGTCATAGACGACGCTGAATGGGTCGCAGCATATCGTTTTGGCCAGGCAGATTTCGTACTTTATCTTTCTTGCTTGCATGATCAAATCTTCTATCGAGAACTTGGATGCAAGTGTGCGTGCATTGCAGGTACAGATCTTCAGCTTGGTCCTTTGCGATTTGAGCAGCCTAGAATGACCTAGAGGTTTTAGCAGCCTCTCTGTACTCGGCATACCCAACGCTGCCGATTCATGTGCTTTTTCGGGGGTTGGAGGGAATGAGAGCTACTTAGTTTTCTGTGTTTAGCATTTTTATACCCACGTATAACTTGTTGAGCTCTGAGTATGGCAAGTCGATATACTCAAAGGTGGCTTGCCGAGTTCTCCCTGACTAGACGGGGAGAGCTTCTTAGTTGGAGGCAACTCCTAACCTTCTCCCATATGCTTCCCTCTCACTTGATTGCAGTCTTTTATACGAATTGATTCGTAGAATACAATCTGCATAAACGAGAAAGGTCGCTTTAGGTCCGTGATTATTCTTCTACGCGCCACCACCTGTGGACGCGCCACGTTGTCTTGCGACTAACCGGCAGTGGATCTCTCTGTGAGAGAGATCAGAGGTTAAAGAACCGTGGGGGACTCTTAACTAGGTAGAGCAAAATCGCCTCTAGAATCTAGTCGCGTTGTAGACTCCTTAATTATCCTAAATGTCAAAGAATCATCGGCAGTCTACGAATAATCAGCAGCTTCGAATCCCAAGTGTTAATGACGATCACTACTTAAATTCAGTATGCTTGTTCAAACCTACAGAAAATCTTTTTGTATGTAGCACATTCGTATTATGTTGTGTATTGTGTTGCTCATGTTTATTTAAGAGAGAGACAGTACCTGCATCGTATTTTTTCTGTATTATTTATTTAAAGTGTGAGACGACGATTTTTTGCTAGCTTCCTTAGGCGGTGAAGCGTGGCAAGACCAACACCCAAGTGATCGCCATTATGAACCATCGGAAGACAACATTCTGCTTTCATTCACAGTAGCCGTTCTGCTTCACGGTGAGATCAAGGCGTTTGTATTGCCGTAAACTTAAGAATTCTTTATTATAAAAGTGCATTTCCCATTCGTTTTTATAACATACGTGTTTTAACGGCACACTTGAACACTTAGTTGGTCCGTCTTCTGTGGTTGTGCGGATTCCAGCATAATTTCCACTTTTTTCGGAGTCTTGCTGGTTTAGTTATTGTGGTTCCCTGGGTTCCCGCGGTCAGCCTAGCCAAAGTCCGCCCAGCTCGTCACTTCAGCCCGTCGCCACCTTTGTGGATCAGAGATGGATTTGCCACCATGCGACTTATTTGATGCCAGGACAGTGGGTGATCTTGGTATTGGTTTACTCTTGGCTGGGTTTCTTGATGGAAACGCCGAACCCCTTCTCAGCTTTGGAGGCCCTGCTGGGGGACAAATCTCCCGCTGTACATGACAGCCCGCCATTGAGGAACACCTCCCAGCCACGGTGAGCCGATAAACCGTTGGGAAGGTTTTAACGACACCATCTGTTATTTTAGATGCAAACATGTGTATATCATCTGTTGGATAGCAAAAGAATTGCTGATTTATCATTATTTTCCAGTGTTTTAGTAAGAAAACACTTTCGATTTTCGTCGTTTTGAATGCTGAAGATTTTGACTAATTCATGACATGTAACATGCTATCTAAGGATGTGTATAATAGCAAAGTACATTTATTACTAAAGCATGCGATTGGTAACGTGGACATGACGACTGAATTGTCATTATAAACAAACCGTTTTTTTATATAGTTGTATTATTATATAAACTTTTATAGGCTGTGATATAGGATGTCTACGGTGTCGGCAGGCGGTCGTCGTGCTCCACCGAAGGATTTTCGCGGGCCTCCTAGAGGTGATGTGAGACTGATGAAACCTCGTGCTCGAGGCTATTCTCACTCTGACGTGGGCGAACCATTCATACCACGATTTTCAGCTGTAGCCAGTGAGGGAGTGAAAATGGCACTGCCTCCTGAGGAATACGGTGAGAATACGACTGTATTAACGGGTGTAACCAGTGAGCATTCTTATAGTGGGGATGACCGACCTGTGTACGACCCTCCTTTGGGTCGTGTTGTCAGTCGTAGGTATGTTCAAGTTGTTTACTTCATTTTATTTCTTAACATTATGGGAGTTCTTTGAATAGTGTGTTAAATGTGACTGTGTTATTGATAGAAAAAAAAATGAGTGTCCTTTTGTTTAAATCTGGTACAATTCCTATGTATTTCTGAAAACACCACATACGGTAAGCCGTATAGTTTCTTTCTCTTACTTATATGTGAGTATAATCATAAATATTTGGACAGATTTAGTTTTAGAGGGTTTAAAAAATGATGAAAAGTTGCTGTTAACCGATCTTTTTCGTAGAGGTGTCTGAAAACATATTTGATCCATAAAGTGACGTGTGGGTGTCGACTAACGTATCTATCGAGTGAGTGTTTCTATTTTTCCCAGACAACTTAGCTACATATTCTTGCAGGGATGGAGGGCTTGGTTTGTGTGGGGCCCAGCATCTAACTAATGACCACATTTGTATTGGAGAGCACCTCTGGCTGTTGCGCTTCTAGATTTAAAGACATGAAAAGTGGCCGGTGTTACCTCACTTCCTTCTTTCAGATGTTCGCGAGTGTTGTGGCTCGGCGCTGCTGGTTTGATATCAATCATATCGCTCATCTCGGCTCCGTTAATGTGCTCATTACCGTTCGCCATTATTTATCTCGGATACCGTTCACCTGAGATTCACTGTGAGGTGAGTGCATTTGTGTCGACATCGCTTTCCCTTTAAGTCCGAATTTCATGTGTTCAATGCTGTTAGGTGGACTGCCAAGGATACCTATTGCTACTAGGAATTAAGACCGTTTTACTCATTGTTGCAATTTGGGCAATATATTGGCGGCGGGCCGCGGCCGACCTTCCTCGATTGTAAGTGGTTTTTTTAGAGACGTCCCTTCATTCTTTGTTGGTAAATAAACCCAATTATCTTTCTTTTTGGTAACTACTAGTCGAAAATTTGCCATCGCCTTAGGCAAGTTTGGTTTTTTGCTTCGATGGAGAGACTTGAACTAAGTGTGCGTATCGAAAGAAATCAATAATCCTTTTAGGTATTTTTGCTCGTGCGGCTTTAAGCTTTTTTGTATTATTCATACTATTTGCATTTTGGTTGTTCTATACAGTGCGAATATTCCTAGAACAGCATAGTAACTACACATATGTGGTATGTTTAGATTTTCTTTTTTGAGTTTTGACTGTTTGAAACATACCTCATCATTATGGTATCTCTCCACGGGCTTCCTCTTGGGACATAAACTTCTACGAAGTTTTTAATATCTGTTAAATCGTTTCCGTGTAAAGGTTCAATGTTGATGCCGTGGAAGACTGTGGTGGAACGGTGGGAGCCTCTAACCCGATGCATCCTTATGTCATTCTGAAGCCAATTGTCGTTGACTAAGTCCCTGGCATATATTAGAATGCTCGTGTGCTCGTTAATGTCAATAAATTGCTGGAAGAACTGCTTGTGAGTTATAGGAACATAAATCAAGATTTAACATTTTGTGACTTAAATGTTTGGCTGCGTAGATTGCGGTCAACTTGACCTTTCCAGGCTCTGAGGAAGGCGAAATCCGCCGAAACGTCAGTTTCATCGCAATAAAAAGTAACGTAACACCTTGTGTTTGCTAGACAACAATATAAAAACTTCGATCAATGCCGAGGTTAATAGAAAGTCGGTCGTGGGAATTACTTCAAAATCTAACCCTATTTAATGCAGTGAACCTTCTAATCAGTATCATTTCTTCACGCAATTATTTTGTCCCGATCCTAACTGGGATTGCCTTAGCCGTTTTATTTGAAATGGCTAGGAAATCTAGATAGGTTATATCCAGCATCCACTGAAAGAAATATCTTTCTAAGGGTTAGGTACTTGTATTGACTAGGTTAAGTACTAGGTTAGATTAAGTACTTATATTGAAGTTTTACTTCACTAACTTCGTCTTTGTCGATTTTGTCCCCATTTTTCTCAAGTACCATATCGAGAGCTCACCAGCAGTCTCTCTTCGTAACAACATATTCGGTTGGCACAATCAGGTTCGAAAGCCCTAGAACTTGTAATCCTTCGTAAACATTGCTGTACTTGACAAATCCATCCAATGAATTTCAGGTGACATATGCACTTTCACTCATAGATGCCCTGTTGTATACGCACTATATCTCTGTAATTGTACTCGAGCTTCGGCGGCTTCGTCAAGAATACGTCATCACTATCGTTCGAGATCCAGACGGCGAATCTAAGACAATGTCAATTGGTTCGTCCTTGTGTTTAATATTTAAGAAAAAAAAGTGTTGACGTTTTTGGAACGACGCTTTAGCTTGAGTTTTAAAGTAGCCTGATGTATTGTAAGTCCTTTAACAGTGTGTTTTGGATCAAGCTGGATTTTTTCTGCAGGTATGATGTCGTTACAAGAGGCTGCCATTCAAGCTTTACGCTTTCATGAAACATATTTTCCTTCGTACAACGTTTTCCTTGACAAGGTAGCATATGGTTTTTTAGTCCTGAATGTTGTAGGTGGCTAAAAATTAATTTCTCCTCTGTTTTTACTCTATGCTGAAAAACATCTTTTTAACCAGTTTCAGGCTCGTCAGTCGAGTCATCGACTACGCAATTCATCTCAACTTCCAGGATTCAAGATGTACGACATAGAAGGTCTTGGAGGAGGGACAACCGAAATCAGTCAGGTTCGACGAAATCTCTCACGTAGTGGATATTTTTTGTAGTTATAATTTCTGCTATAATTTGTAGAGTAACTTGCGTGCTCTTATGGAGGCCACATCTAGACGTCGCACTACGAATTATAACGATATCTTGCAGGAAGAATGCGAGTGGGAAAGACGAATAAAGAAGAGAAAGTGAATATTTCTTAACAACGGTTTCGTTTTTTTTCAACAACCACTTAACAGTGTTTTAATTGGAATCGTTGTCTGTTTTGATCCAGGTATCGACTTATCGCATCAGCTGAAGAAGCATTCGCTCAAGTACAAAATATCGTGGACAGTCATACAGGGCAGAAGGTACGCCTTTTGTATCTGTAATGTCTATCTAGGGCGCGTGTGGCGCAGTGATCGGAGGCACTCTGCAATACACATGGGGTCGACTCCCGCGCTTCAGGGTCACTAAGCCTTCCGTCCTTTCGGGGTGGACAAATTGGTACCAGACTTACATGAGAAGATAGCAGCACTGGCTCGATAAATCGGTAGGCCACCGTAAGTCATTATGAAGACCAGGTATGCATTCATTCACCTCCAGCGTGGTTAATGAAGTCGAATTCATGGCGCATCCCTAAGGGATTGATCAACGTCGAGAGCTTTATCCTTTTTATCCTTTCATGTCCATTTAGTCACAGTTGTATCCATGATCGTGTAATGGTAATTGGTACACAAAGCACTCTTGACGACTCTCACATTGTTTGGAGCTCGCAGTTATTGCGAAACGACCTTACACTTCCTTGAATCTTCTCATGAAATCTATCCATTTCTCATACATAGATTTAAACGGAAATCTTTACTTGTTCATTCCGCAATACTATTCTGACACATTTGTTTTTTTTTCTTCCTTCTGATGCTCTATGCAAGGCCATAGCAATCTGCATGAATTCCAGAATCTTTGCGACGCCATGGATTCCGCAACTGCTGCTCAAGGAGTTTTTGCGTGTATCATGCGTCCGTTGAACAAGTACCTTAGGCAAACACGACAACAACCTCGACATCCGGCAGAAGCAGTTACTCATCATATTGAGAGGTCGGTGTTTACCTCTATGACGGTTCCTTACTCGTTAGCATCCATATGCTTAGAAGTCTGTAACTTCAATGAAGATGCTCTGTGAGGAATTTACCTCCTGTTTCTAAAATTTTCGATTTAATGAACTTGCTAGAATTCTGGAATAGAATACACCTAAATGTAAATGTATATGTATAAATGTATATGCATCCACAATGTTGGCTGAAAAAATCTATTGTTAGTCGATCCAAACCCGATGGTGTAAGTCATTAGACCCCAGCATGATCTCTGTTTTTCGGAGTTTTGCTGCCTTAGCCATTGTGGTTCCCTGGAATCTCGAGGTCAGCTAGACCAAAGTTTGCTCCAGGTCGTCACCACCACAGGCAGTCGCCGCGTCAGTGAATTAGAGGGAGACTTGCCACCATGCGAATAGTTTGATACCAGGACGGTGGTGGATCCTGATATTGGTTTACTCTTAGCTGGACTTCCTGATGGAAATGCTGGACTCAGTTTGGGAGGTCCTGCCGGGGATGAATCCCCCCGCTCTACATCGCAGCCCGACACCCAGGAACACCTCCCAGCCACGATGAGGTGGTAAAACGTTGCTTGCTGATTTATTTCTACATCAAGTCCTTAAAGCCTCCAATGCCATATTTTCTAGGTTTTACGCCTTATCATTTTGTAGTTTTTCTTCATCTGGCCTGCCGTATGCTGGTTAATGTCTTGTTCTTTTTTCAGCACGTAGATCCAAAGAACAACTAAAAAATTCGTTTAGGTGTCTCAGTATGCGTATGAGCTATAGAACATTCTTGCAACGATTCTTCAGTAACAGATTTCCCGCAAAGGATATCGTCTCGGAATCGAAATGGTCTATAATTTCTGATGAGCAGGCGTCAGTTTCGATTCAACATGGAACCACGTTCATACTTCGATCTCACAATAAGGCAAGTCTGTGGTGTTGCAGTAGTCTATAACGTTTTTCTTCTTTTTTTTGAGAATTTATGAAAGAACAGAGCTATTACGTAACTAACGACTTTTTTCTGTTTCCCATCATGTCACTTACCGTATCAAGCGATAGTTTTCCGATGCGTGGCTGTGTTATAACCCAAGGGTTTTCAACTTTTTCATGTCACACAGTGTCATATTAAATTGATGATTGTGAGAAGGTAACGATTGAGTAGTGTTGCAACCTCTTTAGCCGTTTTCTTCAAAAGGGAATATGTTAGCAATGAAGACCATTTTGAACTTGTTTTTTTTCATATTGATTACATAAATTGCCAGGGAAATCTGGCCATTGTTAGAGAGAGGGCCCAGTTAGCTTAGTGTAGCACTACCCAAGGACATTGTGCCATCTACAGGATGGTTTCTGTGTAATGTCCTCACTATTTGCTGTTAAAAAACGCTCATAAACTATTTTGATTATCTAGAAAAGCACCGCGGTCGAAAGATTGGCTTTTAGTTCGTGTCCCACGTAGCCTTATATCTTAAGGAGTTGTCATTTATGTTGCTTATATTCTGTGACGTCACCGCTCATTCTGGTTGTAGTACTCACTCATTAATTGGGTGCCATTACTGCAGTTGTGTAGAGAGCTTATTAATAAAGTAATATCCGTATCTTTGAGTAAAATACATGAAATCATGAAATTAAGGACGACGATGCAGGAGTACAACTGTTATGTACAGTCAGTTCGCTGCCGTTTTTCAACCTAACAGAACAGTCTCGGTCGTCAAATAACAAGTTTGCCCTGAAAATTAGGAGCGAATCGTCCGTGTAATATGTAAATATTGGCGTATTTGAGCTTCTTTCGTCCAACTTTTCCATCAGCCAAATTTCAAAATAGATTCTTGACTGTCACTACTGTTCTGTGTTTTACAGTTCCACAAATTCACTATTGAATAATCTGATGGATTGAGCTGTCTGTGCTTTCGAGACTGCTCTCCTCACCCATTTTAATCGTTCTTACGGTGTATTTTGTTGTCATTCCTATGTTTTCTAGCGTTTGAACGAATTAAAGCTAGACAGTTACGGTATATGTGTAGCACTTGCCCATTTTCGCTTTTACCAACATCTTTCTTTTGTTTGTAAATAATTGTTGTATTGTACTATTAACATATTCGATGGTACTCGTGTGTTCTCACGCATATTTTGTTCAGCCTTTTTGCCTATTCTTCTCTAATGTTCTCAATTTCATGTGATCACCTTCTTTATGGGATAAACTTTTGATTGCTTTTGCACTTTATGGCTACGGCTTACTCTAGGTGATATTATACCTCCTGAAAAAATTAGGTTTATAGTGACAGAATGAGGGAGAACACCGAACTAATGCGGAGCCTTTATCAGTTGTCATTCAGTCATCGTTGTATAGAATAGGAGTGGAAAGAGGCCAACTTTCAATTCTCAACGAATGAGCTTTATGCAATTTTTTAGAACTTGGATGTTTGGATAGCTTACTATGGCAAGTGCGGATATTTTCTGTTAATTCCGTTCTTGCCCAATTGTGTATGCTTTGTCTATTTCGAGTGTGATCGCGTTTGTGGATGTTGTCCCGTGATCAGCAGTCCTCTCTCAGCTGCGGATGCAGCAAGATATGCAATAACCGGGGTCATATTGCATAAAGGTGGTCATTCGAAAAGTGACCTCAGTCGTGAATGATACTATATCGTTCTCGTCTATCTGTTGTCAACTGCTGCATCGGAATTATCCGCCCTATCTATGGTTTAGCTTCCTACTTTATCCTGGATCTCGAACATCAGATGACTCTGAAGCACCTATTGTATTCCCCCATTTCTGTTAGTTTCTGCAGTGAACTGATGAGTTGAAGAATTTTGCACTCGTCAATGCGCTCAGTCCGCGAAAATTGTCGCTAGAGAAATCTGTTCATGGACATGAGCGATGCTTTGGCACACAGTGTTTTTGCTACTTTTTTCTACTCGCTGGATTGCTTCCCCATTACAGTTGTTGTTCTCCAGGGCAGGCCAATGAGGGCTATTTTCAAGAGGATAGATTCAAGTTTTGCGAACGCTTCCACGAACATGTTTGTTGGTCTGGTTCGAATCCCACGACAACCATTGGCCTTTTTCGTGGTGGTATGGACACTATGGTGTGTATACATGGCGGCGTGAATGGACAGTGTGGACTATATGGTGTCCATTTTCCAGTTTATTGAATTTCAGAACTGGTAAATCAGTATAGTTGGTGGGGGATGAGACCAGAAAGGCCAATCTCAACACTTAATGATCTAAAAAAAACGATTTTCCGAAGAAGTTCATTGACCGGTAATTTGACTGACAATTAGCTATTATTCCATATTTTACCCACTATATTTATTGTGTTGAATGTGCGAATATAAAAACACTGAAGGAGGTTCGACGTGAGCTGCAAAACACTTCCAAATGCTGACAGTTACATGCTAACCTGATGGACCATATTACTATGGTCGCACAGTTAGTAGTGGCATCCATACTATTCATACCTATAGAGCGTTGGATTAAAGCATCTTCTACAAGCATGTTGTGTTCACCATCGATTATGTTTTTATAGTTATCGAAATGTTATTTCTTATTGTCAAGAGACCAAAAATCCGCAGGCAACGAGAAATTTCTTATACTCCATATAGTGAAGCACAAAATGGGACGCCGTCGTCTTAGGAAGATCCTATCGCGACGGTATTATGGTAACCCATTGAGGGAACCTGCGCAGAATTGCTTGTAGTATGTCGAAGACTATAGGGGAACACAGTGTCGATCAAGACATAAGCGTCAAAGTGGGTAATGTTGCTTGGCCGCTGTATGGGAAGACGCCTAAGTTCATATCGCTACGGTGTTGATGTTCTTTCAGCAATAGATAATACGTCTTCGATAAGTGAAGGACTTGAGAGATTGAGAACGTCATAGTATAGAACAGACTCCGCTGTTGCGCATTAATGCTATGCATGACATGCATGTTACCTCGTGCTTGAGGTAACGGTGGTCATCATACGAATATGTTGCTGTCAGCACTTGGAGGTGTTCTGCAGTTTATATTGAGCATATTTCTGTATTTTTTAAACTTGGCGATTCCATACAGCAATTATGACTTATCGTAGTGATTGAAATGTAACAACGGTCATTTGTTAGCTCAAGAATCGGTCCATGAGCTCGTTCAAAAAAAAGCTTCTTACATTATTAGCTGTTTTTGAACAGCTTTGAATGGGCTAGGCGTAACACAACATCTGTGTTGGATACATCGCCTGAATACAAACAGTGTAGGGATGACAGCGATGTATGCCAAAATGGACAGCCGGAGAAGAATTTACCAATGCTCCACCACCCATACCCCTCGCCCCACACAACACATACACACAGGAGTCACGTCGTCGTCTAGTCAATGCATGGAGTTCGTTTATGGAAAGACTGCCTCAATTCATATTCTTATCACGCTTCGCTGAACTTGTAAGTGTTGTACTGGCTGAATGGTGAACTATAGTAACATACTGTAAATGTTAATGTAGATGACACTAGATTAGAGCAAAGTTTTATCTAGAAGTAGCCCCAGTTCGCAACTTTTCAGGTTGTATAGTTGTCGAAAAATTATCATCCGTAATCGAAAACCAGCGCTGTCCACTGTGCGCTGACAGATATGTGTTTGAAAGATTGACAAGTTTAATAAGTACGCAACTGACGATCTTCAGGCTCTATTTTTCATAGGGATTTCTCGGACCCTAAACCAGATCGCGTTTCCAGAGGCGGATCTCCAGCGATAGTTTTATACTAAACCTCTTACGATAACATTCACTGCTATACTTTTTTTTACCTTCCGTTATTCTTATGTCTTATGTGATATATCCTATCCTTTTTGTACTTTTGACTAACAATTTCTTTCACTCTTTGACATGGACATAGGCGGTATAACCCTGTAGTTTGTTGCCATATCCATCACATCGTCCCTAGGTCCAATTTTTTAGAGTGTTGCGTTTGCTCCAATGGATTAGTTGCAATATTATTTTGAACATTTTTTATTAACAAACTGGTTCCATAAAAAGCGACGTTAATTCCACTTTTCAATCACCTCTCGACATCATTTTTCTTACAAAGTGCTTCTGCCGCCTAAATTCGGAGATTTTAATTGGTTTTAAATCTGTACGAATTATAGATTCATCACATTGTTTTTGCTCAAAGTTCTTTCGGAAATATTCATGTTTTTTAAAAAAACTGTGCTATCTTACATGTGCATTCTCCTTTCTGCTATTGTATCGAGTTGTGCCTTGCAGTAAGGACAGAGATAGACGACAACAAAGGCGCTTTGCTGAAGTAACCCATTAAGATTCGTCGAGTTACACCGAGTTACAAAAACCAGAAAGAAGCACTTCGGTAGAGTAGAGAATGGGCAAAGGTTTGAATAATGGCGAAAGTTTCTAGAAATCTTTACAAGCATCAAACAAGATGTAATGCAAGCAGGATAAAGGGTAAAGGATAAAGCTCTCAGCGATAACCAATCCCTGATGGTTGCGCCGTGCATTCGACTTAATCGAGCATTGTTAGCAGTGAATGAATGCATATCTGGCCAAAACAGTGACTTTCAGTAGCACACCGATGTGTTGAGTCAGTACTGTTAACCTCCCAGACCGGTCTGGTACCAATTTGCAGACCCTGAAGGGATGAAGGCTTGTTGAACCTGGGGCACGGGATCGAACCAAAGGCCACATATGTATTGCAGGGCACCTGTAACCATAACGCTGGATCCACTCTTTATATATCGTATATCACATTATTCAATATACAAAGCTTAATGTTGATGTGACTCAAGTCTTTGCTGTAGTTTATTCATTTGCTTCAAGGAAGTTTGACTTTTTCCTATGTAATCTTATCAAGATGATGTTAAGTGCAAACACGTCCGCCAATACTGTAGACGCACGTCTTTAAGGATTATTGCATCCTTTTGCTGTAGTCGACTGTTCTCTACTTATTACGGGCTTATCAATGTTTCGCTTTCGTTGTATATTGGTCTGGATCAAGTAGACAAGACAATTTTCGAAGGTCTGAACTATGTGATCATAGTTTCATCTACCCTTTGGATAATTTCTAAAATTCTTGACGTGAAAGAACCAGGAATTCACATCTTAGCTGTATAGCAGAGCGTCATGAGATTTTTTTTCATACAGAAAGGCAAGTACTGAGTTCGTCGGTTGAGCAGCGCCTCTTCTGAGAGTTGCTAATGCGAAGCATGTTGCTGTTTTTGTTCTACGGATTTCTTCTGCATGTTGTTTTCTACATTCACAGAATGGCCTAGGTACACATAGGGTGTAATCACTATAATCAATCACCATGCATTTCTGTTCTATTTGTTTATCATCATATTGTCAGTTTTTCATGAGCTGCTTTTTTCTGCTAATTTATGTGCACTGATGTTTAATTTATCCTTCTTTCCGTTCGTTCAGCATCGGCTGTGTTTCATTAAAGGATGTACAGATGACAAAAGTATACTTACGAAGCAGTGAAGTGTAAACTGCATCCTGTCGTTGCTCAGGAAGCTTACTACCGTTCTCACGCTTTGCGGTAAGTGTGGTGTAGGCTTAGGTCCTCGCAACATGCTAGTTGTTATGCCCTTTGTGCCTAGGGAAGCTTTAATCATTAAAAGAAAAAATTAAGAAATCTGAAGAATGAATAAGACGAACTTCAAGTGGCCTGCGAGTACGTGTATATGTGATGAAGTCACTACTCGCCGAGTAACTAATAGCGAAGTGAAGACACACCACCACGAATTCACCGGATGAAAGATGAAGATTATGTTGTGTCTGATAACGAAACGCAATCACCCGCTTGTCCACGCATATCATCGTTCATGATAGTTGGGCGAATGTGTGCATTTCTATTAAACGTGTATTTTATTCAACATAGCTATAGAAAATGGCCGAGTTATCCAATTTACATTGACATTTCTACCTATAATAACCTGAAATGCGAGATCTTCAGTGTTGAATTACTGTGAAGAGCTTCGTTTTGTCAAGAGTGTTAAGGCGTTCCCACTCATTTCCTTCAGTGGAATAGACTGGCTTGAGATCTTGTAGTCACACATCATCATACTTTGCGGCAATCACTATGCTGCTGTTCTCTAGAATATACAGATAGGAAGTACATTCATTTCATCTCTGTTATTTTCAATGGCACCCTCACTATCAAATAAACACTTTTATCTCTAAAAACATCACAGAGCATACCCTACAAATATTTTCCAACTATTAGGCCTATCTTATGCTGCATGAGCAGATTCATTTTCTCTGTTACATCGTGCTCGTTCGGTCGATAGACTAGTTGTCTCTGGAATAGTTGTTCGCTTTGTAGAATTCTAACTACAAAACATAAATCTTCCTCCGATTCACATGGGCTGAAGACTACACATGGTGGAAATAACACTCAACCGGTAATCAACATGCTAACGATGAAAGAGGACGATACATCGTCAGACCGCTGCGAATCTCTCACACGAAATATCTGACATCTTTCATTAACGGTGTTCGTTTTAGTTACTGTAACTTCTTTTACAGTTTTAAGGTAGAAATAAAGCTGTCTGTGTACTGTACCGTTTCCTCAGGTGACAATATTATGGCGTTCTAAACACTGCTGATGATTCACATGCAGAACAAATGACAATAATGTTTCCTCATTTGCGAGCATTTTTAATGACATGTACAGTAGTATACTGGATGATTATGTAGCACTACATTATGCTGACTAAAGCCAGCAGTGGGTGCTTTCATATTTGTGGTGGTAATCTTCCAGAGTGACTGCGAGTGGAAAATCACTAAAAATCTACTGCGGTATCTCTTTAGCTTTTTCTCTTTCGAACCATTTCGTGTACAGCATCACTGATGTGCAAAACAACGGCTTCACCATGTGGCGAGTGTACCTGAATCGTTTTAATTAAGTGTAGTTCACAAATATTACATAGTTTTGGTCATCAGTGCCCAGACAAATATGACATCGATAATGACGGCGCCTCGGTCAGTAAGTTGGTACGTCTTGAAGAGAGTTGAGCAGATTTTAGCCTAATTTCTATTACATGTGTGACTAGACAATGCACGTCAACGCTGGATCGTTGGTTCAAACTTGTAAAAATAACGGAATGATGCGGTCGAATCACATGTTATAAAAAAATTTGAAAAACATTCACTAGGCCACACAATGCCAAACAAGGTAAAACTTATGTAATTTTCGTACCGTAGAATAGGAGACATAATTGTTGGTGAAGATGGCTACTTAGGGGGAAAAAACATTCTTTTCTGTAGCAGCAAATTTTCCGGAAACCTTGCTAAATACAGTGTTCGATTAGGAGACGAGCAGCGTAGGGCAGTGATGCCGTTCATCACGAGCAAGGTGCTGCTTCGATCCCTTCCCCGGACTCACAAAGCTTGTCATCCCTCTGCAATGGGGCAAGGGCAATTAACTCCAAATTTGCCTGGGAACAGTTCAGTCTTTGCAATCAAAGTGAAAATGCCTTAGGACGGCTATCCCAATAACCCAGAGAGGATTGACTCGACCAGCATTCAGTGAAATCCACAAAAAAGAGAACAATCCTCAAGCAGCAGCCGAACGCATAAGCGATTAGTATGAAGACCTTCCTAGACGCTGGATGCGACGAGACCAATCAAATGCGAAGAGTGCTGGGATGCGCACAGTAAATGTGAAGATGAATAGTTCAAAAGAAAAGCGTTGGAGCAACGATTTCATGTTTGCGATGCTAAGCCGGCTAGTCCACGAGCTAGGAAGGCCGCTCCCATGTTGCAGATAGGCGGTCAACTCCGCATCGAAAGCAGGCAATGAAGTTGTAAACCAGAAAAAAGAGGAAAGGTAAGGCTTCTTGTCGTTGCTGCACCGGATTAAGTAATATACGCCAATGGATTACTTAATCTATCCATTCATGCAAGTCGAATACATGTAAGCAAGTAGGGTAATTGAAAGCGGTCCAGAATTCGCTCCAACAATTAGGTGCGACCTACATCCTGGAAGATAGCCAAGTTACTCGCCAGTGTATCCGGCGTAAAATGCATTTTCCGACTTCTTACTAATAGACGTGCGTGCATAGATCAGTCAATAGAGGTACGATACATTACCCACAGGATCATCGGTTAGACACCGTCCCCTAAGTCAACCAATCCAGTTGTGTCTTCGCAGTTCAGAATTTGATACCAGACTTGTTCAGGAGGATAACAAACATAAGCCTAATACCTAGTATGCTCTCAGAAGTCACTGTATAGGCCAAACACGCATTTAGTCACTTCTAATGAAGTTGAATGCATGGTGCATCTTTAAGGGTTTGATCAACGCCGAACGGTTAATCTCCCATCATTTTATTTATAAGCGAAATTTTCCCAAGTTAAGTGAAAGCAAAACTCCTCATGTATGCTGCAAAAATCTCGGTATTGTAATAAGCTACAAGATCGAGGAAAACTACGAAAAGCTTTTCGATAATATGCGACATTATCGAGTTGAATACGACGAGAAGGCATTGTTGATCAAACGCAGTTTATCGCATCCCCTCAGAAACACGCAAAAGCGCAGTCAGGGGAGCTGTTTTTTTCCGAAATAACAATGAGAATCTAATGCTTACCTCTAAGAAGATGCAGTGATCAAGAAAACCAATGGTGGTTTTTGAGAATAATTGTTGTTTACCTCCCTAAGTAGCTCTCCATTTAATGTTGGACATGGGAATCTGTCAGTGAAAAAGTGCTACGGCATGAATGACTGCGTCGTCTTCAGTCGAAAGTTTTGCTTAATGTAAACCGCTGTCATCACATTTGTTCTCCACTAGATTGCATCAAAGCGCTCTTTGGGTGATTTGTTGTGTTAAAAAAGAATTACAGGTTAACCATTTCCGAGAGAAAGTGTGAGGAATTTTACGAAAAGTTGGAACAGCGATGCTGGATAAAGTTGCGGATGCTAAACAGATCATTTACAATGTTTTGAGAGAATGCTAACTGCGAAATGAAAATGTCCGACCTTTAGCGCCAACAATGGACAAACACACTTTCCAAAAAATGTAATTCTTTCTGAAGCTAGCATTCCAATTTGTCTATTAAAATTTTAGGAATCATTAACAGTCGTTACTGACGAAGCGATCAGCGATCTAATCTATGAACAAGCCGTCATATCCCTTAGCTCAACGGCTCAGTTTTAACTTTGTCCAATACATGTTTAACTATCGTTATCGAGAAAATGGGTGAGTAGGAGGAGGGGGGAGGACGTCGTGCACGTTCATCCTGCCTGTAATGGGTGACCAAAGGAATTTTCATAATTATCGCCCGATATCCTTATTGAGTGTGCTCTACAAGCTGTTCACGAATAACATCTCTTTGTGCAAATCAGGGACATTGGATGAGGCACAATCAGCTCAAAGCGAGAAAACTCTGAAGGGAATTCTGCTCCAGGAGCCATCCAAGCCGTGTCAAAGAAGACTATTGGTAGTAGCAGCTGCCCCCTTTTCTAACTTCTGTCGACTACGAAAAAGTCAGCGCTCGTCTGAAAGATTGAACCCATCCTATCTAAGGACTCTGACTGCTATTACCACAGTAGTACAAAAATATTAGGTTGGTACATATGAAATGTCCGATGTTATCGTTTTAATTTTGCGTGTAATTTTTCAAACAAAAATGATGTTTTTTATGTATTTTTTAATATATATTTCTAGAGCGGAAAGTTTGCTTTTTCTACCATAGCATTGGTTTTTCTCAAGGCTTATTATTTTCACATTTCTACAGGCTTTAACTTTAGTACGAATCAACGTGATATTCATGTTTTTTTTCTTGTAAGAGTGGGAGCGTGGGCATAATGTTACAGCAGGAGCTTGGAGTATCATCAAATTTAAGGTTAGGATAGTGTTGGTGAATCAACAATGCGAACCTGGTTCCGGAAATCCCGATTTGGTGATTTCGATCACGAAGTTAAGGAAGCCCGCGGACATCCCAGTGAACCTGACGACGACGAATTGAAGGCACTAGTGGAACCAAACACGCGAACAACTGTTCGATAGCCTGCAGGACAGATTTGCGTAAGCACAGGAACAATTTCCCGCGATTTGAATCGCATAAGAAAGACAAAAAAAGTATACAAATGGGTGCTGCACGAATTAAACGATAACAAAAAATCTCTGTTTTGAAGTGTCGTATGCTATTATTCTGTGCAACAAAAAACGACCTTTTTCTTTATCAAATTGTGATGTGCGACGAGAAATAGTTTCTGTACGACATCCGGCGACGTTCAGCTCAATGGTTGCATTGCGATCAGGCCGAAATTGCACCAGCTATGGTGATTGTTTGGTGGTCTGCAGCCGGGTTGATTCATCGCAGTTTTTTGAATCCGGGCGAAACGATTACGGCAGGGAAGTATTGCCAATAAATCGACGAAATGCACCGTAAACTTCAGCAACAACGACCGGCACTAACACAAAAAAGAACCAATCCTTCTCTACGACAACACCTGGTCTCACGTTGCGGAACCAGCGCTGCAGAAGTTGAACGAGTTAGGCTACTAAACTTTGCCCTCATCCGCCATATTCAGCAGACCACTCGCCTACCAACCATTACTTGTTCAAGCACCTTGACAACTTCCCGGACGAGAAATGCTTCACCAACCACGACGACGCAAAAACGCCTTCAACGAATTTATCGCTTCCAGAACTCCAGGTTTTTATAAAACTGGAATAACTAAGCCTGTTTATTATTGCCAAAAGAAAGTTGTGGTTATTAAAGGTTTGCACTTAAAATCAGATATTTCATATATTACAACCTAATACAACTTGTCTATTCGCACTTCACCATTCATATAAGAAAAAAGAGTTCGACCAAGCAGTGCTATCCCGCTAGAGCTGTTTACTACTCGATAATGAAGTCATTCGTTTGCAACGAGAAACAGACAATGGTAGCTAATACCTGTCAAGTTTTCGTTTTCCTAATATCATCGTAAGCCCTTAGGAAACAGCTGTGAGGAAGAAACTACTATCATTGAGCTTCATCGGAGAAGGAGAAAAGATTGAAATGCATACAATGAGAAAAAACCCAGTTCATGAAGAAAGAATGAGACGAAGGTTAATAAATCCAACTCGATAGTTCCTTCAATATAGGCGCCACCTACCACGTGTGCATTGAGCGTTCGATGAGCATGTAGAACAACATGAAAAAAATTATGCAGGAGAAGGACAGTACAATGAGCAGCATTCGGGCCGCTTAAAGAAACCAGCGTCCAACTAACAGTCCCGAAACTCTATGCTCACGGTTCTCTTACCATTCTTTATATATTAGAGAAGCGGTTTGATAATCCCACCACTTAAAAAGGACTTCACTATTAGAAAATGTGCCCAGAGTACGTCACCATTTTCGAAGGTGACCAGTACCAAGGACGACGACTGTACAAGAAAGAAATGAATAGGAAATGTGCTGGGGGCCCACACTACTCTCGCCGGGTTTTCTAAGTGAGTTTAAAGGGTGGTCAAGCGTATATTTGACATTGCATTTTGTTGAACACAGAGATTTTAGATGATCTTTGCAGTTTCCTGAAGATTCAAGTTTTATACAGTAGCCGTAAACACCTATATCATCTCTCTTCTTGCAGATCGTCGAGCGACTCAAGCGGGCGTTTGTAAATGTTCCATTACTTCTTGTCGTGTGCAGAAGTAACACCGTGGGTTCTGCTCGCTGTAAGGACTCATTGAGCATCATATCTTTCTTCCAGGATTTTCGTGAAGAACCTCACCATTGAGTCGGTGAAATTCTTACTGTGCGTTTGACATCCCGAAGAACCCAGTCGTTAACGGTTCATGTCTATCTGTTGTCGCGTTCACACGCATTACGTGTTTGGCCCACCTCATCTTTGCCAATTTAGTGTATAGTGCAGAAAACGCATTAACATAGAACAACGTCTTTGGTTTTCCATTGATGACGTAGTTTGGAGCTTCGGGACCGCTCTCTGATGTGGAATACTCCTAGCATTGTTCCTTCGATAGCGCGTTCTATAACGCTGAGTGATCTTTCATCCTGTTTACGTAACGACCAATTTCTGACGCATGCGTTAAGGCAGGCAGAATGGTTAAGTCGAAAAACGTGGGCAAGGAGTCGGATGTTCATTGTTCTCTTCACTACATCCTCGATGATCTCGAAAGCTCCACAAACCGCTCGCTTTCCTTCTGCTCAACTCTGAGCTAAGTCGCCCATCAATCATGTTGATTCCCGGACCTAGATAGACGTAACTGGAGCATTCGGAGATATTCCTTCCGTTGAGCGTTAATGAGGCATAAGAAACGAATCTTTTCCCTCATAAACATAGCTTTTGTGAGATTTAGTCAAAGACCAGTCTTTCCACAGGTGTTAACTAATCTAGTAGGCATTCGTTTCCCTAGCTAATGCTTGTTGTTATAACAACAATGTTTTCAGCGAAGCACAGGTGTAACTACCGACCAATCATTTCACTTCCATAATGTGCCATTCCAATGTTGCGTGATATTCTGGAGGTTAGCAGCAAATAATTTTAGCGAAATAACATCGCCCCTAAAGCTTTTCCTAAATCGGTGAAATTAAGACAGAAAGGTCTTTAGTACTTTCATGACACTTCAAAAAGTCTCGTCATCGTGTGGATGTTGTCCATCGTACTGAACCCTTTTCGAAATCCTGCTTGCTCACGTGACTGTCCTTCGTCGAATGTTCTGCAATTCTTGTTTAGGATGATTCGAGTGAAAGGTTTGTAGACGACAAACAGCAAGCAGATCGACGGTAGTTGCTGATATCGTGGAGGTCGTGCTTCTTGAACAACAACACAGCCCCCTGGATTTCCACTGAATAGGGAACTTCCATTGTAAGAGATAATATGTGAAGAGTTGAGCCTGTGTGTTGATGAGGACTGGCGGAAAGATCGTTCAAGTGTTCAGATATTATCCTATCCGGACCTGGTGTTCGAGTTTTCACCAACGAAATACCATGTCGGATTTTGGAAGGAGAACCGATAAGACAATACACTCCTGCTCCTTGTATACTCCTGCTCCTTTTTTCTCAGATGTGGGCAGGAAGATGTGGCTATTGAAGCGATTCAAGTAGTAGTTATGAACGGCTTTTTTTCATTGCTTTTCGTGCTTTTCGGGATCTGTAACCCTTCCGTCCGCGTCTCAGAGTGCAATCACCTTAGTATAATTGGCGAAGTCTCGATGGGCTTCGAAAATGATTTTCCTACTGGGAGCTTTCTTGAGGTTAGGGGAATGAGGCCCACTTATTTCACTCTGTATAACATTTAACACCAACGTATAGCTTGCTGAGTTCTGAAAGGGGGGAAGTAGATACACTTATGGGTAGCTTGCCAGTCTCTTCCAGAGTAGCTGGGGGAGCTTATTCGTTGGCCTCGCCTTCTAACGGCCTCCTTGGTTTTCCCAGTAGCTTGATTGCACGCTTTTGACCAAATTGTCTGGAAGAATACGATCTACATAGAAGAGAACACACCTGCACCGCACGCATGTCTATTTCTTCGTAAACACTGAGGACACTCGTATATACATACATACATACATACATACATACATACATACATACATACATACATACATACATACATACATACATACATACATACATACATACATACATACATACATACATACATACATACATACATACATACAGCACACGCACACGCACACACACACACACACACACACATACACACACACACACACACACACACACACACACACACACACACACACACACACACACACACACACACACACAAAGATAATCCCACCAGCTTTCCTTGTTGGCTAGGCACTGGCAAAACACACGGTCAGCTTCTTCCCTAGCAACATGAAGATCATCGATAAGCACGTCATGCTCTGTGCAACAGCGGTCCACACCTAAAAAAATGGGGGTGAGTTCAAAATTTATTCAATATTAAATGTAGCAAGCGTTTATCGAACGGCATTCGAGTCTTGTTGATATACCTACTGGATCGCCTGGAAACGCAATCAGATATGAGATTGCACTGCTTACTGGTCCAATACCACAATTCCATGCATCGGTTTTTTTTCATTTGCACCAGCATTAGTAAAGAAGTTATGTATAAATACATTAAATCTGGAATAATATGTGTTTAAGTTGTGGAACTATGCAAACCATTGTGCAACATCATATGTGGAAGTGTCTAGCCGAGTACGAAAAATGCTGCCGACATTGCCTATCACGAATAGAGTAAGCTCAGCTACAAAGCGATGCTCGAAAACAGCCGGTCAGTAGAAATCGGTGGCAGTCATTGAACAACCATCGAACACTCTAAGTCATCAGTTCGCAATCGCTTAAGTGATCGTCTATGTACTACACAAATTTGTACGATTTGCCAGTGACGATGGTTGCATGAGTTTCGGTACAGTGTACCTTATCTCCTGTTAAGCATGCGCAGTCGACCATATTGTCTAAAGCGAAAAAACCACTTTGTATCAGTATAAACGAATGCCAAGATGGAAAATCTAGACCCAAATAAAGCAGTCCACGAGACAGACAGAGGAGGCAAAGGAATTGCGTAGAAGATTTTTAAAAATAAAAGTCACGATCCTCACACAGGAACCTAGAAATTCACCAGACCTGTAATGTGTCTGAACAACCGATGAACAAGAGCCACTAGCGACTGGATTCTTCGTGACGTCAAACGCACACCAGGAAAATCACCGACTCGACGGTCAGATTTCTTCACGAAAGTCGTCGAAAAATGATATCATAATAAGCGAGTAGAATCCATTGGCACCCTCTTATATAGTGCTAATTCTGGCACTGAGCACACAAAATTCTTAAGGCATTTTGGATAAAAATCCAAAAACCCAAAGGTTAACCACATGGAGGAACGCCCTGTAATCACATGTGACCTCGTCCCATATCTCAGGATGATTTTTTTTAACTGATGCAAGGACATTCCTCACCCATGTAAACTTTGTGCGGTTGTTCTCAGTTCACGAGTAGAAGACAAAAAAAGACACGATGAACGCTTTGCCGAGGCTGTTTACCAAGTAATTAGAAATCACATTTAAAAATTTTTTCCATTTATGTGATGAAGGGAGTTGGCTGAGTAGAATGCCTATCAGTACGACCCTGTTCATGCTCTTAAGAATATCAAATCGGGCGAAACGTTAGTCCTTGAGCAATAAATACTTACTTGATACTTGAGTGGCCCGTCCTCACTAGTTGTGCGGGCCCCAGCATAATCATCATTCTTAGGAGATTTGCTTGTTAAGCCATTGTGGTTATCTGGAATCCCGAGGTAAGCCTGGCTAAAGTCTGCCCCCGGACAACAGACAGTCGCAGTCCTCGTGGATCAGAGAGGGATTTGCCACCATGCGACCTTGATACCAGGACGGTGGTGGATCCTGGTATTGGTTTACTCTTAGTTAAGCTTCCTGATGGAAATGTCGGACTCCTCAGCTTGAGAGACGCTGCCAGAGGATGAATTCTCCGCTGTACATAGCAGTCCGACACCCAGGAACACCTCCCAGCCACGATAAGGCGGTAAACCGTTAAGAGGATCAATAAATATTATGTCAATAACGTCATGTCTGCTTATGAAGGAAACATATGCTCTCATCACTAACTTAAATTACACCAGAACAATTCGCTTTTAAGCGCTTTCCATCTAATAAATACTATTATAAATCAGAAATCTCAAAATGCTCACTCTGGAGCACAGTAAAGGACGATGTCTCATATACTGATAGACACTATCTACGTAACACGAGATGATAACGTTTCTTTTGGATTTCCAGCGCCTCCAACAAGATCGTAACGTTGTAGGCATACAGCAAGTTATCAACTCTCAAACCAAACCAACCTTGAAGATGGATCCTGGTTCTTTTTTCAGCTTCCGAAAATGTTTTATTTTTGTCTTCAACTCCACTGGTGTTTACCGTAAAAAATTTAATCCTATTTTCATCGATCTCTGAGGTTCTATTGAAGGGCGATATTCAGAATAGGAGAGCAAGCTAGCACAAAAAACGGTATCTTGTAAAATATTAAGTGAAAAGCGTGCCTTTTCCCAGTCGGAATAAAATCTGCATTGAATAACCTATGGAACTGCTATAAAAAAGTGTACTGAAGAAATATCAAATTATGTTGCCATTAAAGTGGATCGCACCAGCACCATCCTGTTGGAAAAAAAACTTAACGGATCGAAATTTACAAAAAATGGCTATTGATCGAAAACCTTGTGGGTTCCATGTTGTCCATGGTGTGTACGTGGAAATGACACAGTGCATCACTTCATCTTTTGCTTGGGTGATGGCGGAAAGCCGTGAACTTATTCAGAAGGTGAAGATCGGAGATCTTAGTCAGGTTTTCGATTACTTCGTCGCTTTATCTCGTGTTCAGTGTAGTTAGTGTGCTATGTAGTTAGTGCAATATCAATTCTAGCCAACATCACAGATAACTGGACCGGCATTCAGACAGTTTCCGTTTCGGACTTTTTGGCTTCCAACATATAAAAGTCGTTTGTAAACGTGTAATATGTAATGGATAAGATGGAAGGTTATGTGATATCAATGTTATTCCGTTGGTATTATTTCTCAGTGATAATGCATTTGCGGTCAAATATCTAAAAAAAGGCAGAAAATTCTCTAAAGGTTAATAACTGTGAGCCGGTCGTAGTGTGGACACGCCTTGAATAAAAGACTACTGTGAGTTTTTCTTGGAAGCACTGTCATCGAAAAAACATACAGTGAGATGGATGAAAAACCAGTGGTTCCGGCCTTCTACTAATGTTGCTGAGACGACGCATACAGGAGAGATATTTTGAGAAGATGTGATTTTTTTCCTCGGTTTTTTCCTACTAAAGGGGCATTCCTTAATAAAGTGTGTGCCGCTTGTGCGACGCTTTCAAGCTCATCATTCACGCAGATGTGAGTCATTTTCGTTGTTCTCTTAGGCAGAACAAGCATTTAGACCTATGAAAGAGTCTTGAATTATGGATTCAGATGAGTACGGTAGTCATGGCGAAATTTCGTGGTCTTACTAACAAACGTGCCGACGTCTTTCTCATAGATGATCTATCGGCATTGGTTTTTGTGGAAAATCCTTAACGAATAATAACAGACACTCTAACAACTTACATGCATGACAACATGATATCTGTACAATTAAAGTTTTGTAAGCTTCAAGTGTGAACAACAATATCATCGCCTCAACCAGGCATGGTATTGCAGCGGATATTTTGAAATAAAAATATCATTTATTTCAGTCATGGATAAAGGGACTTTCTTCGTCATAAAATAACACTTTACATTCTCGCAAACTTCTGCATACTTCTCTTTGTGATAATCAATCAATAGTGAGAACTGTAAAAAGAGCTGACATTATCGAGTCAGCGAAACCACTTCGATATAGTTTTAAATAGCTTCAATATCTTTTTTTAGTAAGCAGATATCGGTAGAATTTAAAACAATGACAAATAAAACATAAGTTTACTTAGAAAATAATTGCTGGAACGACGAGATATAACATAAAATCCTGCTTTCTTGGTCAGCGCAATGGATGATATCCTCAATTTTACACTTGAAGACGCGAGCATCAGTTGTTATGGGATATCGTCAATGAAGAATAAATCATTCAGTACCCCACCTCAACCAGTGGTCCCTTAACAAGAGTTTGAACGAGCAGTTACAAAGCCTATAAATACCTTTCTGTGAATGGGATTAAATCCTTCCGAATTTAGTAGGAATTAAGTGCATGATTTACTAAGCTGACATTGCGGAAAAGATTTGTCCTCATCGAAAATAGGAACAACTTTCAGTGAAACTGGCAGATGCCTAAAGTGTTGAAGTAAACGAGCTTTCACAACTCTGAAAGCGCTTGATCTAAGCGCAAGAAAGAGTTTTCCAGGTGATGTACATTCAGCCGAGCTCGAGCGAACAAGTGAAAGAGTGAACATTCAGTGAAACAATATTCGAACTTCACACACTTAAAACCGTTCGGAGGTAGGAACGAAACAATGTCTCAAATTTGCATAAGTCGCGATGACTGTGTGAATGCTTAATAGAGCGAAAATAGCATTTGAATGACATCGAAAACATTATTGAGCAGATCTAGTTTGCAAAAAGGCTGACTGCTGTAATGAGTTCGTAATGAACCACACCACGAAATCTTTTGCTACCGAGTTTTTTTTTCAAAGAATTTCGCTTCCTGAACTAAAAGCATAATTTCTTCATTTCTGAATATCTAAATTACCAAAGCATCCGCTGGGGCTACTCGCTTGAGCAACGCAAAAAATCATCGCAGCTTTGGCAAAAGGCCCGAAAAATTTTCTTTTTTTTGTTACAAGTTATCCATGTGCACCTCATCGAAATCCTGTCAGGGTGTTTCTATGAGTAGCTTATCCACTTCTTCCAGAACCCACACGGCACTCCTTTGTTGGAGATAATATTGAACCAGTTCTCATCAATTTCACCAGCTGCTCAATTGCATGCTTTTTGTTAAACTGATGTGCACGATATAATCCGCTTAAACGCAGGCACGCCCACACATTTACGCAAGCATAAGATTACGCCTATGCGGAAAATAGCAATAAATCTGACACAACAAAAACCGAAAACGCGTCCACCGAATCCATCATCCCACTATAGCAAGGACATGATCGTTTCTATGCAGACGTGAAGATTGGTCAGTTAAAAAAAATTTTACGAAATCTTTTGTTTTCTTTGAGGAATACAGTTTTTTGGGAAAACTCATAGAAATCTGAAAGAAATTGTGCTAGTCTCGTACGCCCGCTGCAGCTAGAAACTGCTAGTAATTTCTTAATGAAAAATCCCTTGAAGAATTTTTTATGAGATTATATTATAGACTATAATAGACTATAGGTCAATAACACGGCTGATAACGAGGAGAAAAGAAAGACTTGCATGGTGTGGTGGTGAACGCGTTAGCCGTCGAAAAGTGTACTAGCGTGTTCGGTCCCCACAGCAGACACTAGCGGTCCGGAATATTGAAAATATCTCAGCAACACTATGGTTGTTACAGACTTCGCCCATTTGCTTTAATAGTGTGGACAACTTCTCCAAACTACTACCTTCATTTCAGGCTTTTTAAAAAATTTCAGCCTTGCAGGTCGAAACACTAACGATCTATCTGAGGACATCACTGCTGTTGCTGTTCAATGTCTTCAATCCAAAAAACCGAAACCAATGGGGTCAGTTACCATATCTATTATTTCATGCAACTACCACAGAGCTCTTCTTCTGAATTATAACCGACAAACACATTTTGAGTCGGATTGCACAAACCAGACTTCGAAAATCATCTCGACTTTGAGATCAAGGAGAACACTCTTGGGAATCGAAACCTTTACGGCCTGCAGAGAGGTTTATCACTTCCCCAAAGACCTATGAGGAGAGCAATATGTAGCGGATTTAAGGAGCGAGCACGCGTCCTTCTCGACAGCCATATAGCAGATGCACAAGCATGTTTGTGGGTTACGTAGAGCAGCTTTTAGTCACAGGTAAAAATGACTTCTCAATCAAATACGAATAATAAGTTAGTACTTGGTTCTGGTTCATAACATCTAAATAGCTTCAATTTGAGCACACTGTAGAACTCACTGATTGAAAGAAAGCTATTAGAATATACTGATTCCTAAGAAAGAGCTACAAACCTAGTAATGGTGAATTCGGCAACATTAATTGTTGGATGGATACTGAAATAATACACAAACGTCTAAAAAAATGTCTATCTTCATTGTCCACCCTCTGGAAAGAAATTTGTATATGACTGAAGACCTTCCAACGGTTTACCGCCTCCTCGTGGCTGGGAGGTGTACCTGGGTGTCGGGCTGCGATGTACAGAGGGGTATTTGTCCACCCGGTAGGGTCTCGCAAGCTAATAAGGAGACCGGCATTTCTATCAGGAAGCCTAGCTAAGAGTAAACCAATATCAGAATCCACCACCGTCCTGGTATGAAACTAGTCGCATGGTGGCATATCTGGCCCTGATCCACAAGGGAGGCGACTGCCTTGAAGACCTAGGGCAGAATTTGCTTAGCCTGACCTCAGGACTCCAGAGAACCACAATGGCTAGGCCAGCAAAACTCCGAAAAATGATGATTATGCTGGAGCTCCGAAAACCAGTGAAGATGGACCATCCAAGTACATGACTGAAGTGCTTCTATTAAAAAAATATAGATACATGCCATAAATTTTCATTCCATTTGATTTCCAATACTAATTCACCAAGAACTATCCGGCTTTAAAAAAAGAGTTGCTTACTTACTAACTTCCAAAGAGTCACGCCTTTTCGAATTATTGATTTTGTTCGTTTAAACAACCTGTTAGTCATGAGGTTCGGCGTGGCTGTGAAGCACGATTTTCTTAGAATGACGATTTTCACTACGAGTTCGTATTTATCCACTAAATACTACAATGTGCTACTGATTATTCGATATTGTCAACTTACTGTTCACTTTGGCATCCTATAATTAGGTATGGAATATGAAGCCCCTTACATTAGCACATCACAATATTACTGCTTTAGTTACGTGAATTTTCTGCTGTGAAGACCTGGAGCGTTTAACAGCGCCTTGAAGGAGACCTATATTAAGCAATTGCGCCGCATCTAAATGCGCGACCATGAATGGTAGACATGCATTCTTAACTAGCTATTAGTATCAACAAATTTATGACGGCTGCATAATGACTACCTAATGACGAGTGAGGAAAGACTGATCATTGGACTCTGAAATCATTGATCAAGGTCGATAAAACTGGTACCGATAGTGTACCTTCAATGAGAAGTAATAAGGAGATTAAGCTAGGAAAATGTTCAAAAGAATTAGATAGCAACGATCAAGACGTAGTCGATGCGACCAGGCCTCTCATCTGGTGAATGTGCCTTGTCCTCACAGACTTCAATGGTTCAATTCCGATAAAAAGAAAAAAATATTCTTCAATATATCAATATAAGAAACATAAATGTCTACAAGATAGGACAATAGAAACGCTGCGACAAGATTATAACAGAAGAGAAAAATACAAAAACCACTTGGTAGACGAGTTAAGAAAGACAACTGAAGTTAGTCCCATCCTTTTTCAGTGCGCTTGCGCAAGCATGGAAATTCTGATTCTTGACGTCAGTGACCCATGACATTCCATCATGGTACAACATTGTGTTAAACATGCTG
The DNA here is from genome assembly GCA_018806985.1 of Angiostrongylus vasorum. Classification (NCBI taxonomy): domain Eukaryota; kingdom Metazoa; phylum Nematoda; class Chromadorea; order Rhabditida; family Metastrongylidae; genus Angiostrongylus; species Angiostrongylus vasorum. Next base: position 1,486,960 of record JADANN010000120.1, on the reverse strand, counting down.
GTGTAAAGATGTGGCATTGTACCAAGGACAGAAGTAAGCACAGTTCAGGACTCGTACTGGTCCGGAGTCCTCCCAACGGTTTACCGCCTCATCGTGCCTGGGAGGTGTTCCTGGGTGTCACACTGCGATGTACAGCTGGGCGATTCTTGCCCCGGCAGGATCTCCCAAGCTGAGGAATCCGGCGTTTCCGTCAGGAAGCCTAGCTCAGAGTAAACCAATACCAGGATCCACTGCCGTCCTGGTATCAAAGTCGCATGATTGCAAATCTCCCTCTGATCCACAAGGGCTGCGACTCCCTGTGGTGGTGAAGACCTGGAGCAGACTTTGGCCAGGCTGTCCCTCGGGATTCCAGGGAACCACAGTGGCTTAACTAGCAAATCTCCAAGAAATGGAGATTGTGCTTGGGCCCGCACAACCAGTGAGGACGGGACGTTCAAGTACCAAGTATCAAGCATATATATATATATATATATATATATAATGTAATGTGTACAGGATTAGTCTAGAGGTCTTTATTCATGCCACAGGGTAGCGAATATAAAGTTGTCCTCGTGGAACAGCCTTTTTGAAAACGTCAATATTAGGCTTTCCTGTGCCGAACATTAATGATAATTATTTATGAAGGGTTATCGGACATGTAATGAATTTTGTAATAATGTAAAGAAATAAGAGATCTATCCAATTGGGACGTGATAGAGGCAGTTGAGCGCCCATATCAACCTAAAGCACCAGCAACCCATGTCAGGCGTCATCATTCATCTTATTCTCATGATATAGCGCGTTCGTTCCCCCACCATAGGCACCTGCGGTTCAGAGTTTTGCAAATATCTCAGCTTCGTTGGAGTTATATTTCGCATTATACCCTGCCATCAAAAAGAGTAGGCAGTAAGTAAAAAAAGGTTAAAATTGTGATTATAACTATAGCCTCAGCTTAACTGGGTTCAATGCCGATTTGGGCTCCCCAGATCAATCCCTTTGACGGGTGTTTGCTGATGGCAAAGATCGATAGAACTAGCTGAGAGACAGGCGAAACGAAGGGAGCCGCATGGTGTGGTGGTGAATGCGTTACTCCCCGGAAAGGACAATAGGGCGTTCGTTCCCCACCATAGGCACCTGCGGTCCAGAGTTTTGCAAATATCTCAGCTTCGTTGGAGTTATATTCTCATGATAGTTCTTTTCAACTTTTGTAAATTGAGACTACTGGCATAAGTTGTACATTACACATAAAAAGTCTATTCCAGGTAGCACTCAATTCCAGTGCTTGTTGAAGAATTATTTTGAGCAAGAAGAGGTGTTGGACAAATTGACCATTACGTCTTCATTTTCTTTTCTAGCCTACTTCCTTTGCCGCTAATTCCCGCAAGAATCACATTTGGTGTGCAATCCAATTAGACGTGGATTAATGCAGGAAGTAAAGAAGTACCCATTTTCCTTCTGCGGTGGTCTAAGTATGATCATTAAAGTGGTCCATCGTGGCTGTAGCTTTCAAGGTTCACAATTTTTTCCAACTTCAGTTTAGTATTTCCAAATGCTTCAGTTTACCCTCTACACGTGGTTGACATGTGTGTGTGTGTGTGTGTGTGTGTGTGTGTGTGTGTGTGTGTGTGTGTGTGTGTGTGTGTGTGTGTGTGTGTGTGTGGGTGTGTGTGTGCGTGTGTGTGGGTGTGTGTGTGTCCGTGGGTGTGGGTGTGGGTGTGTGTCATTCACACTACTCCAGCGATATCAGTGCCAAATGTCTCCATTACCACCGATTCAATTTTTCATTACTTTACATATGCGCGAAGCTTGGAATCATATATGAACCATAACTGGAGAAAAAGAATAGTGGCCAATGTCAACCATATATAATTTATTTCCTTCCCGACTATTCATCTTGCAATATTTTTTTGTCTCTGTTCCACAACTTGCTCATTACAAAATCTTGTGACAATTCTGCCTGAAACGAGCTATTTTCTACACTTGATGGAGAGCTAGAAAATTTTTTCTTGAAAGATTATGTTCTTTTCGCAGCAGAGACTCTTGATGGAAGTGTGCAGAAATGATATCCCCGTTATCTCACAAAGTTGCTTAATCAAGCAATTTGCAGGTGTTACGCAGTCTGGATTTCAATCTCTAGTTCATCCACGCTCTAGAACATTCGAGCGTCAGAAGCTGGTTTCCAAATAATCACGTTCAAGATCGTGTAACTCCCTTAAAGTCTGCCAGATGTCCAATGCGTTGGCAGACATATTTATTTCGGATAGTTCCACATGTGCACTTAGCTTGACATTGTTTCCGGAAAAAGTTCATAAGTGTTTTCGAAGGTTTTTTCTCAATGTTAATGAACTGAGATTTCCAGGCTTACTAAATGGACAGCATTCCAGTTGCTATTTTGTCGCTTTTGATGACCGCTGTGGTATTTTCACAGGTAATCTGCCTTACAAAGACATCTATAATAAATTTTTTCCCGTAGATGCAAAATTGAAGGGCATTTGCCTTCTGGGTTCATTTACTGCTAGATGAAATTGTCCACCACACAAATCATCAACTGCACCACCATTAAACTTTCCGTGAACGAAACCCGCGTTCTTATTGCTTTAGTAAGTTCATAAGCAGCAGATAATTATTTTGGTTCGCCTCAATGAATCTGATTAAAAGCGAAAACATCGTGCTTCTGTTGCACATTTGCTTAATTGAACTTGAACGACCCGTCCTCACTAGTTGTGCGGGCCACAGCATAATCATCATTTTCGGAGATTTGCTGGTTAATCCACTGTGGTTCGCTGGAATCCCGAGGTCAGCCTGGCCAAAGTCTGCCCCCAGATTTTCACCACCACAGGCAGTCGTAGCCCTTGTGGATCAGAGGGAGATTTGCCACCATGCGACTTTAATATCAGGACGGTGGTGGATCCTGGTATTGGTTTACTCATAGCTAGGCTTCCTGACGGAAACGCCGGACTCCTTCTCAGCTTAGGAAAGTCTGCTGGTGGATGGATTCCCGGCCGTGCGTAGAAACCCGACACCCAGGAACGCCTCCCAACCACGATGAGGCAGTAAACCGTTGGGAAGACATTTGTTTAATATGTATTACATGGAAATGAAGCCATTGTACAGATGTTCCCCATAACATCATGTGTCCAAATCGAATAAGGACCTGCACAAACTAAAGTCGTTGGTCTCAGTGCTGAGTTTCTGAACGTGAGATCCGTTTCAATGACCACACACTAACAAAAATCAGCCAAATAAGACGTTGTGGCACCTATTCAAACGTCATTGTTTATTCATAATTGTAGTGTTACTAAAGCACAAATAACTGTTGCCATTAAATTTGCCCTGTAATACCAAATTTAACCCTAATCAGTTAAGCTGTACAAACTTGGACGACGTGTAATGGCTTTGAAATTACATAGTTTCGATAACCGCTAGCTTGAGTTTTTATGTAGAATGAATGTTAACTTAGATGACGAGTGCGAATAGGACTGCATTCGTTTCCACTTTGCGGGACGCTTTTTTCGCAGTCGAGAGAAGTTAGAAAGCGGAGAAGGTGGCACTCCCGACAGAGAGCTTTGATGCTGTGTCTCTCTTAGTGGTTTCTATCGCGAGTAGAGCTTCAGGAGAAAGATTCCAGTGGGTTCTCTTTCCAGCGGTTGATTGGGGGTCCAAGACGGAGACTGCATAAAGGAAGTGATACCTTCATGAAGTGCCAATACGGTGGAATATGGGGGGCGAATTCACTGTGCCCAACTGGAGAGCATGGATAATTCACTAGTGCTGAATTGGCAAAGCCGGTTCCGGGGTGTCCAACATGACAAGCGGACGGTGTTCCATATTCTAGAGATATAATTTGTACGAAATTGCCTACTCTGAAAACCGTAGCATGTGTTTTATCAGCTGCTCATAGACAAATATTTATGGCGAAGAATCTTTATAAAGTTCCCAGGATCGACTTTCTATTAACCCTTGGCATTGGATTATAAATGCGTCGTTTTCTTGTTCAGCAATCGCGAAGTTGTTATATAGATATATTTACTTCCACGCAAAAGCAACAATACAGCAGTAGCTGACGTTTCGGTTGTATCACCCTCTTCTGCAACCCTGCAATGAATAGCAGGGAGGAATGCCCAGAGGTCATACACGACCTAGCTCCGTATGTTCGCATCAATTTCTGCTGTGGGATGGTGCTGTCATCAACTATATGCGACTATAATCAGTTGTTCTAATCATCCTCATTGGAAGTCACGTAAAAAGCGGTGAGTGTTTCGAGAAGCTGTTGATCATGTAATTGCCATAGAGTTTTTCATCTTCTTGTATGGTTATTGGAACGTTTGGCCTAGTAAATTGTATATCAGTATACCCTTCCAGGCTCTGAAGAAGGCGTTACAGCGGAAACGTCAGCTGTTGTTATATTGTGTGTTTTGATGGAAGCAAATGTATGCTGTTTAACAACCTTGCGATTGCTGAACGGAAAATGAAACATTTACAATCTTTGCAGAATTTTATAAAGTCACGTCGAAAGGTGGAGTAGAAAGAAAACGGATTAATCTTTTCATGTTATAGCTCCTACATTGTTCGTATCCAACGAGGTACCAAGTTTTTCCACGTAAAGAATGATCATTCAAAGGATGTTTGTGTATTTAACAATATCGCTCAGATCGTTGTTTTCACTAGTCAGCACGCGACGTTTTAAGCTCGACGAATGAATGACCTTGTAAAACGAACAGATTTTATTGGACTGCTAAATTTATTTTTCAAAAAACCTTCTACTAAACCGACGGCCAGTGTGCTCACAGCTTTATCATCTAGAATATGTGTTTTGGAAATAACCATAAGCAATATCTGTTGTTGATTTTTAGTGAGTTTGTCAATGAAGACCATTGTACTAACAATTTTCAGAAATTGGAGAGTTATATGGATAGCAGGTATGCCATGGAACCACACGCTTTTCGCATAGGATTCGGAAAACGCTTCGAAGGGTTTAAAATTGATCCACATCAATTTCGTATGAGCTTTGGGGAAGCGAGGTGTAAGTTTAATAGAATCGTCAACAAGACCGTAGCTATTTATTCGTAGAAGTAGAAGTCTTTTTTGTTCATATCTCTTCTTCGTGATGCAGCTCATTCGAGTGCTTTACATACTTGCTGTCACGATAGAAAGTTCGTGAGTGGAGACATTATTATATTGCAACAAATGCTCAGATTTACACCAATCCAGCATTACAGTTAGGGGTCGTTAAGTGTTCACCATTACCCTTCTAGCAACAACATGTACCACTTTTCTCCGCGTGAAATTTTGTTCAGATTGAATAGCGACAACTAGTGATGACGTTGTGCCTAAAAATAACATGTGATAAAGTTGAAAAATGAGGTGGGCTTAGCGCAGTAGGTAGAGATTCGAGGTGCTCTACAAAACAGAATGGATCGGTCTCTGGTTTCATCCCGTACTTCGAACCAGGCCATTCAACCATTTGGGGTCAAAAAACTGGTACCAGAATTGTCTACGAGGGTAGCAGCACTGACTTGACACATCGGTCGGCCATCCCACGTCATTGAATAGGCCAGCTATTCATTCAAGTTTCCGTCCTTGCTTTGCCGTTCGGTGATTTTATGCCATTTATAAAGTAATCGAAATGGTTATTACAGATTGATACAAGATCGAACGCGGAAAAATATTTACATCAAGGAAATGTTCAATAGGATGAGAACGGACAGCTACTACGGAGATGCTGGCACACGCTAACGTATGAGCGTTGCTTCAATTGCTGCACACTAATCCAGCTGTTGTATTTCACACCTCCCCTCGTAATCTCTGTCGTCCTACCTTTTTTTGTACTGTTACTAAATTGGAACATGAATTAAGTTGAATATGTCTACATTTTTAATGCAACTCTGAGCCGAAACAATAAACGTTGGTATGCTGGTGTTGTTTTTCAGCGATAGTCGTAGTGACTTCCTAACTGTGTTATGGCGTTTGAAGAAAAAAACCAAGACGAACTTATACATGAATAAGGGATATCAAGCTGTCGAGAACAGGAACTTAAGACGACCCAACATTATAACCACAAGGATGCTGAGATATCAGTAAAACTCGGACACCATGCGTGTCCTTCGTTTCGCCTGTCTCTCAGCTATTTCTATTGATCTCTGCCATCAGCAGTCACCCGTCAGCGGGATTGATCTGGGCAAGGCCAATAGCGCGTTCGTTCCCCACCGCAGACACCTATGGTCCGGAGTTTTGCAAATATCTCAGCATCATTATAGTTAAATTTCACATAATACGCTGCCGTAAAAAATTGTAGTAGGCAGCAATTAAAAAGTTAAGATTGTTCTCTCTTTAATTAAAACAGGACCGAGCCATTGCCTCCTTGGCACGTGATTCTCTTTCCCTCTCAAAAAAAGAGATAGAGCCGCAAAATTCTAGAAACGAAATTCCAAAATTACCGTGAATTGGAGTCTATTTGGACCGCTAGCCGTTTTCTGGAAAGACACCGTTAGAAACAACATCGATAAAGAATACGATCCATGTCCATATTCTCTCGTTACTTCTACGGAAACGAGAGTTGAGAGTTACCAAGAAACGTCTTTATTAAGGAACACTCGAGCTAACAGATAACGTTGAATAGCTTATGCCGTATTGAAGCTAACTCATGCCTGAACAGCCAAAATTCTAAAGAAAGGCGACATATTCTCTTAAAGCATCAACTATGAAAACAAGACCAATGGCTGAAGGTGCAGCTGTCGTAAAAAAGCACGCTCAACGCCCGTCGAAACCTCGCCAGTTATAAGGGTAGGATGATTGTACTCCGATGTCAATGCGGAAGAGTTACCATTTCCAGAAAAGCAATAGAGAAAATTGTCCACCATTTCTGCTCTGATCTATAAAACTCCCACGTTCTCCAACCTCCATATAAGGTTAAGAGATGGATATGTCTGCATACCTGTCCTCCCTTCCAAAAAATCAACACGCTATGTCATTGATGATGAATCGAACAACACCTGATTTGCAGAGGATAAAACTCAAACAATTGAAAAAACCCCGCAACACTCCTCATCAACATACTTGCTTGGCCATTCACCTTTTAAATATCATAATTCTATCAGAATGCAGAGTTCTTGATCAATAGAAGACCAATCAGACGTCTTGTTGAGAACGAAACAATCACAGAAGCTACGGATAGCCAGGGCTTAATTACGTGAAGATTCTTAGTGAGCTAGTTCTTAGTTCTTAGTGTGTGACAAAAGTTTCGTAACCAAAATATCACCACTATTAATGATACTAGCATCGACGTAAAAAGAGAGCTTAGTCAAGGCGATACCATTACGCCAAAATTATTTCCCGCCACCCCCCCCAGGACGTTTTGTGAATGTTGGAATGGAACAACATAGCGATAAATGTCAATGCGCGGCAATCACACCACCATAGATTTGCTACCGATGTAGTGCCACAAATACCATGAAACCAAGTAACAGAAACGCTGAAACAATACTAGTAGACTTCCACAACGCCTGTGAGAACAAAGAACTGGTTTTCGCTGCTCCATTCACGCTTAACGATGCTATTATGTCTGAATGCTCCAGCGACATCTATCTAACTATAATCAGGATGATAAGCAGCTTAACTCCATAGTTTGACAGGCGGTATTGAACCGCTCGGAGAGCCTTGAACATCATCGAGAACGAAGAATGCTTAGCTCGTTGCTCATCTTTTGGACTCCACGATTCTTCGTGTTCAAAGGTGCCATTTGGAAACCTCTTTAATAAGTATCAAAAATAAGAGGAACAGTGGTGTACTTGGAAATGTAGGAAATTAGGTGGTGTCGGAACGTGAAGCGTTTGAGCGACAAACAGGCTGGGTGTCTAATGCTCTGCAAGAAGACCACCGATCCGATTATCATACTAGACTACTTTTGCTCGCCACAGAGGATAGGATTATAGTGGAGACTTTAACGAAGCTGAGATATTTGCGAGACGAAGGACCCGCATGGTGTGGTGGTGAACGCGTTACTCCCCGGAAAGGACAATAGGGCGTTAGTTCCCCACCATAGGCACCTGCGGTCCAGAGTTTTGCAAATATCTCAGCTTCGTTGAAGTTATATTTCGGAGAATACCCTGCCATCAAAAAAGAGTAGGCAGTAGGCAAAAAGGTTAAAATAGTGGAGACTTTAGTGGCTCCCGCTTGAGTTATTAAATGATCGAAGGAAATACTAGTGGCACAGGTCATATATATTCAAGTGATTAAGGTGATATAAATGAGATATATATTGATATATGCTTGGATACTTGGATACCTGGACGGTCCGTCTTCACGAGTTGTGCGGACCCCCAGAACATTCGCCATTCGTTTCTATCCGTCGCAACCGTCGTCCATGGTGGCAGTTTTATTCGAGCATAGTGGCGCGTGCAAGTCTCACACCGTGATCTCTAAAACAAATGCAGCTGTGAGTATAGCCGATCGACTCTGGTTACGAACAAGTCCTCCCAACGTGTAGTCGTCCAATCGTCGTCTGTTACTCTCACGTCGTAACCGGCCATCTGCGTTTCGCTCTCGCTGTGTGTCGTTCTGGATCCCGAAAATGCGACATATTTCGAAGAACAGATCTTCGCATTGTGGCTAGATACGAGAGTGCCTATTATATTTCAGAAGACATCGCCCAAGCTCTCTGTGAGTAGTGAGGGGTGTTCTTGACGTGGTTGAAGTATCAGTCCACGTCTGTGCTGCATTACAAAGCGCTTTGAAAACCGTAGAATCGAAAAGGTGAGGGCGGATATTCGGGTCCTTCTTTTGGTTGGTGGCTTCCTTGAGAGGCCCGAATGCAGCACAAGCTGCTCTCCTTCTTTTGCCTAGTTCCTCCTTCATGTTGTTTTCCATGTTCATTCATCGCCCAAGGTTCATTCATATGTACGAGGTGGTCTCTGCAATCAGAGAGCCATCCAGTTCAATTTGTTCGTCTTCGCACCATGAGTTCTTTTATGAACTGGATCTTCCGATTTATGCGAACTCCGATGTTTTTTTTTCATTCGTTGGGCTTATTAATTATCGTCTCTACTTCGCTGGTACTTTTTGAAAACATGACGATGTTGTCTAAGAAACGAATGTTTGATGGGAATTTTCCATCACTACGTGTGCATTTCTCAACTCAATCGAGTTCGTTCTTCATCCACTGTATTGCGGCACCAAACAGCTTTGGCGATATTGTGTCTCTCTGTCAAATCGCTTTCTATATATGTATGGTAAGAAATCGATGGAAAAGCTGTATTTTCGTAGTGCTGCTCCGATAATAATCATGCCCAGCTCTCATGTACGAAGGGTCCACTCCTTTGTCGACGAGCACTGATAGGTTCGCATTCGTTTCGACAATTTCAAACGCCTTTTCATAGTGGACAAGGGATAGAACGAAGAGCAGATGGGATTCCTGAAAAACTTCAATGACCCTGCACACAGTATGGATGTGGCCCATGCAGCAGAATCCTTGTCGAAATCCTGATTGGTTCACTGGTTGCGCCTCATCCAATGTCCTCTATATGCGGTTGAGGATAATCATCGTGAAGAGTTCGTAGAGCACACTCAGCAAACATATCGGACGAGAGTTACGAAGATGCCTTTGGTCACCGTTCTTTGACATGACAACCGCCGCGACGTCATCCACCGCCCAGCGATTTTTTTCCTTTTGATGGAAGGCTGCATATGGTTCGCGAGAAGTACATGTAAATTGTGGCTTCTAGCTCTAAGGAAATCGGCAGTGATATCATAGGGCCCTGTGTCTGTGCCTCTTTTCATGCTTTCTTTCGCATCTCGATCCTCCGACGGATGAATTCTAAGTGGTTTTTCTCCAACAGGGATTTTAGGGTCCGGGACGGAGATTGCGGAAAGCAAAAGGATGGTGTAGAACGTATCCGTTATTAATTCCATATAATAGTGGAAAATTTCGATGATTCCATCTTCGTTCATCAGGGATGACAGCGGAACATTATAATCACACAAGTCCCGACGACATTTTTTTCAGACTCCTTCTTTTCTCTGCTGCTTCCCGTAGTTTCTTTTCCTTGGACCGAGGATGATGTTCCTGCAAAGCTCTTCAGAACCGGCATTTATCATTACCCGTGTTAAATGTGTTGCAGCGGGATGTGGCTTCAGTTTCTTTTTTCTTTTCTAACAACTTCTTAGTCGCAATGGAGATGCGATCCGATCTTCCTCATTGAGGAATAGAGGCGAATTCGGCGCAACTTTTCAGTCCTTCGAGAAGAAGCTCGTAGTCTTCAGTTGCGCCTTCTTTAATCTTCCAGTTACGTCTGGATAGAATTTTTGTTCAGAATATTCTTGTTACGTACGAAGAATACACAGCTAGCATTTCTCCTCGTGGTTTTTAACATGGATTCTTTAAACCAGTACGGAATGACGGGACTACGTGCCAAATAGGCGCCATCTTCTGTTTTCAGAACACGGTTGATCTATTAGTCGTGCCGTTAAGAAATTTTTATGGCCAGCGATAGTTTTTTTTCCCATATAAAAGAGCTTCCATAAAAGAGACTTGCTGCAGACAAGGGTCGCGCGAGACGGTTTCCATTCTCCCTTTGCCTCCTAATCCAAAATTTCCGATCCTGTATTCACTCTCGTTGACCTTTTTTATCCTTAAGTTTAAATCCTCACAACAGATTTATAATGTGCTTTATCATTGCGGACAAGTTCTTTCTAATGATAGTAGAACGAATTCGCTTTGTACTCATTAGCTGCATGGGTTGGTGAGTAGCAGTTGGTGATTACGACTTTCTCATGATGCTTCAGTTGAAGACAGAGGATGGCAATTCGAGAGGAGAGAATCTCATACCAGTTGACGAGATGGACAATGAACGGGTGGATCAAAAAGCCTACACTGCCGACATTTAGTGACGGGAGCTTTTGTCCACGGATGACGAGGGTCCCATCACTTAGTTGGCATATCTAGGTCTTCCTGATTTTTGTTTCTTGCTTTGCGATCGTATGAAATTTGATGCAATTTGCAATAACAGCATTAAGAGAGGCATAGCTCCAAGACCACACAATATCACAGCACGGCCGATTTTCTTCGAGAGAGGAGCTCCTAGATAAATGCGCTTCCTGTAACCCACATAACATTCTACTTTCCGAAAGAACGGATCCCACACAACTGGATGACAACAAAAAAAATCCACCCTTGCAAAAAAAATGCGACTAGATGGAATTTTATAACTATTGTCCCAACTGCTTATTGGATATGCTCTGCAGCAAGAGTTTACGAAGAATGTCCAGTCAGGAAAACCAGTAACTTTGGATGAGGGGTAACCAGCCGATCAAGAAGATCTCGACAGAGATTCTGGTGCATGGACCAACAAAAAATCACGCATCACATCAACCATGGTCAAGTAAGCATGTCGGAATGAAGAACAACACGAATTGGTTGTTAGAAGACGAACAAAAGCACGATCTGCGTTTAGACTGCGCGGAGATGCCACCGACTAGGTAGTGGAACCGAGACTCGACGCTCAGTTCTTCAATTCAACGCTCCACCCAGCGCTCTGTTATACGTTGATAGTTAAAGATGTAGAATGCTTAATGTACACCCACACTGCATTAGAACGATGTCTTAGAAAATATAATAGTAACAATAATATATATGGAACAGGAGACGACAGAAGAACGAGAAGAGACGAAGTTCTGACTCCAAGATTATGTATGCGTCCACTAGGGCCACTACCTACAAGATGAGGAGATGTATTTGTGGCCTTGTCAAATAATTGCATTCGTTGCTCCATACGATTTGTGGTCCGTAGAATGGCGTCACGGGCATCACCGTGCCTGAAGCAACTGACCTCCATGGAGGACGATGGCACTGGAAATAAACGAATGGATGATATGTGCGTACAAGGAAACGTTGGTGAGCATAAGAATTTCATAACACAAAGCACTGAAGTCATTTCATATTGGGACAACCTACATCTACCTCAACTCTATCACACTTGGTGCGGAAATGTGTCTCTACTTTAAACACATGAAAGGCTTTAGATTTTGTTAAGCGCAGTTTTATAATCACATATTACGTTTACATTACTGACACTTATTCTTGCTGGCAACTATAATATTTAGCTGCAATCTTTCGTCGTTGAAGAATTGCAAAAGAGCCAACGAGATCGCCCTCATGCTTGCTTATTTATATTGGATACTTAGTGAAAACATTCCATTGCGCCACTACGTTCCAAGTTAGGTAAAACTTTCTTCTAACCAGACGACAAAAAAAACGAATGCCAGGGCGTTTTCAGGTGGACATGGTTATTATCGGCAAAAGATGCGCTTTGTGGATAGGAAGCATGTTCGCGACTAAACTCGTTCTAAGATAGTAGTGATTACTAGCAATATTACTCTCAGTTGGGAACTCCAATGATTGAACTCCTGAGCCACTTACCACTAGTCTGCAAAGATATGAAACATACAGTTTACCGCAATTCGACATCCAGAAATGCCGGAGCCACGACAAAACAGCGAACCACTGACAAAAGGAGGAAGAGGAAAATGCTAATTTCAGGAGAACAACGATATTATACATCTTTATCGCATTCCGTGATAAGCTCTATATAAGTGCAATCAGCGATGCAGCTCATCAGGTAGCAGAGTTCCAGCGTGAACCTCTTTCCAACGTCTTCCTCAAATCCAAGCGGGAACGCCTTAGTTCGTTCATAAGGGAATAGGAATTCCTCACGCAGCAGCCGAAACAAAACGAGTAATGTTCGAAGAACTTTGTGAACTATGATAGCGAGAAAAAACGAATCGGGTGCAAGAAGTGCTGGAATTGAAATGTAGATGTGACGATGGCTCCTAATGGTCTATCGCCTTATCGTGGCTGGGAGGTGTTCCTGAGTACCCGGCTACGATGCACAGCAGGAAGACTGATACTCCAGCAGGATCTCCCCAAGCTGAGAAGGAATCCAGCGCTCCCTTCAAGAACCCCAGCAAAGAGTAAACCAATATCACGGTCCACCACCTTCCTGGCGTCAAACTAGTCGCGTGGTGGCAAATCTCCCGCTGATCAACGAGGGCTGCATGTGGTGATGACGGCCTGGGGCAGACTTTGGCCCTGGCTGACCTCGCGACTCCAGTGAACCACAGTGGCTAAACCATCAAAATTCCGAAAAAATGGGAACAATGCTGAGGATCGCACAACGAGTGAAGACGGACCGTCGGAGTACCAAGTAAGTGAGGTGTGATAATGGATCATGTAATAAATTCAGGAAAAACAAATAGAGGCCACTTTCAGTTCAGTGCGTTACAGAAACTTTGCGTTACATTAGAAATACTCATTCAATAGCTAATCAAAATAGGAGCGGTTAGAAAAGTACTTTAGTAGTATCCGTCCTGCCTTCCAAAAGCCAACGTGCCATCTCATTGGTGAAGAATCGAACACCTGATTTGCAGAGGATAAAACTCAAACAATTGAAAAACCCCGCAACACTCCTCATCAACATACTTGCTTGGCCATTCACCTTTTAAATATCATAATTCTATCAGAATGCAGAGTTCTTGATCAATAGAAGACCAATCAGACGTCTTGTTGAGAACGAAACAATCACAGAATCTACGGATAGCCAGGGCTTAATTACCTGAAAATTCTTAGTCAGCTGTACAAAAGTTTCATATCCAAAATATCACCATTCTATAATGATATTAGCATTGATGTAAAAAGAGATTAGTCAAGGAAATACCATCTCGCCAAAATTATTTGGCGCCATTGTTAAGAACGCCATGCGAACACTGGAATAGAACAACATGGCAGTGAATATCGATGCTCGGCAGTCATACCATCTTCGACTTGCTGCCTGTATAGTTCTCATAAAACTAAGTGATAGCGAAGCTCAACGAATGCTAGCCGACTTCCATAACGCCTGTGGAAGGGTTGATCTCCGATTAAATCTCACAAAAACGATGTTCGTGTGGAGCGAATTGGTTTCGCATGCTCCATTCATCGTTGACGCTACGAATCTATCTGAATTCTCCAGCTTCGTCTATCTAGCTGCAATCAATATTATGATCGACTTAGCTCTGTAGTTGGACAAGTGGTATAGAACCGCTTGGAGAGCTTTTAACATCATGGAGACGAAGAATGCTTGACTCGTTGCCTATCTTTTGGACTGTGCGATTCTTCGTCTTCTTAGGTGCTACTCGGTCGGAAACCTCTTTCCTAAGTATCAAAAAATAAAAAGGAGCCATGGTGTACTTTAAAATGTATGAAATTAGGTGGGCTGGACACGTGAAGCGTCTGAGTGACACGCACTGCAGGAAGACTACCGATCCAGTGATCATTCTGCCCGCAGCAAGGGGGTTATAATGGATACTTTGGTGGCTCCCTCTTGAGTTATTCGGTGATCGAAGGGGTGTTTTCATAAAAGACAAGGCGTGCACCATTCTGCTCATAATGTTAGTAGTTCCGTTTGAAGGATGTTCTGATTGATTTCGAACGAATTTTTTTCACATTCTGAACTTGTTCATTGGCTTTTGGAAAGAGACTATCTAAGTCCACCTTATAATGAAGAATGTAGTTTCGATTGAGGTCCAAATTTGCAAAAAGCACCCAGCTCATCCGTCATTGTATATTCCCAAGAATCAGTTCTTAAAAACATATATGCGAGGTACTGGCTCCACTTTATCCACATAGAAGAGAATATCACTGACTCATTACATCGAAGTTAAATAATTCGTACTAATTTGATTAACTTAAGGCATTTATATTAATTTTATCATCAGATTCAAAATACATGCAAATCACATTATTCTCTGAGATCTGACCACCAGAACTTCAATCGCTGAGGAAGATGAGAATCTACGTTCGTTGATAAAGCAAAACGGAAAGCGGCAACTCTTCTACGAATGATGGAAAACTGGAGAGTTTAGTGGTGCTCACTTCACTCAAGTAGCAACAGGAAGATGCTGGATTCGAGTGATCTGAAGGTTAACTTAGCTTAAATGCCTTATGATTTTTTCAAAGGCTGTTTCAAGGAAAAGTAACAGAAATTATCCGTTAATGCGTGGATGTTTTTCGCTCACATAGTTCTGAACTCTTTCGACACTGCGGACGTGAACAGATTACGGGTATTTTACAGGTTCTCAAAATATTTCCATCGTCCGATATTTAACTTCTAAGTTTCTTCCCATATATTTCCACATTTCGCAAAAAAACAAAACTCTGGTTGTAAATCTCTCACTAAATAGTTCAGGCGTCCCATAGAATCGTCTATTCAGATGCCAGAAGAAATAAAAGAAGATGAGTAAGGGCTAGTGTAGAAGGTTTGAGTGGCCCTCTCGTTAGTCATGAGATTGTTATACGAGAGTGGTAGTGTCAATCAAACTTATTTGGAGGGTTACAGCGTGTTCTTTTTTAAATTACAATTTGTGTTCAAAGAACGACCGATTTACTCATGAGTAATCTCCGTCAGATTTCTTAAACACTTGCATTAAAGACCACAACGGTGTACTCCACGAAACTTAAATCCATGAATAAAATGTCTTTTTTTTCTCACGAATTTTTAGATTCCATCAGGAATGAGCGTAGTCCGGGGAAAGAATTACTTTATCTATTCCGACATATATACTGCATTGTAAAGCAAGCACACCTGACTGTCACTCGATATACGAGTTTTCGAACAGGTCAGAAACGATTTCTTCACCAAAGAGTGCATGAAACTGAGAATTCATTAACAATCGAATGCGTAAATGATGTAAAGAGATGTTAATCATTATAGTGAATATAACACAAGCACAGGGTATGGTGAGAAAGCATCACTGAGTAATAAGTAAAATTAATAAACCCAGGTAAAACGAATCTCCTAAATAAGCGATTCGTGAGAGATCGAGTCTATTTTGCCCAGCACTTCAGCCACGTACGAACCAACCAGCTCAGCCAAATTATCCATCGAATTATAGTACTGATAAAAAGGCGTGTTAGTCAGGTCGGCAAATGTCGGTCGGTTGTTTAGATCTTTCGTCAAACTAGAAACCACGCTGGTGAACTAATTTTGCAACAACAACTAACAGTAATTAGTAGACACCTGCGGTCCGAAGTTTTGCAAATATCTCAGCATCCACAAGATTGCTGAGATATTTGCAAAACTCCGGACCACAGGTGTTTGCGGTGAGGAACGAAGGCGCTATTGTCCTTTCCGGGGAGTAACGCGTGAGACAGGCGGAACGAAGTACCCGCATGGTGTGATGGTGAGCACGTTACTCCCCGGAAAGAACAATAGCGCGTTCGTTCCCCACTGCAAACACCTGCGGTCCGGAGTTTTGCAAATATCTCAGCAATCTTGTGAGTTGTATTTCGCTTAATAATAACCTGCCATAAAAAAGTATAGAAGGCAGAAAATAAAAAAAGTAAAAATATCTCAGCATCATTGGAGTAATTAGATACTTTGTGAAAACAGCGAGTAATAAAATCTTACCAGTGATTAATAAAATTCTTTGTCCGCGTAGAGTACAGTGGATTAGAGACCATTGGCGCATCACCATGAACAACGAGATCTAGTTGAGCGAATAATGGCATGGAACTGAAGCCAGGATATGGAAATGCAAAATTCGCAACTTCGACCTGTTGTAATCGTACAGATCATTTATCATTTACAGCCATTCCCAATGAACTCAAGAAACACAAGTACCATTGAAATTCCCAGAGACCACACGTCAGATCTAATATCGTAGCCTTTCGAAAAGGCAATGAGGCGCTCGGGCTGAAACTTTACTAAATATGAGTGATTTGCACGTCAACAATGAACGCAACACAAGGTTCTACAATTTGTTCTTCCATACACAGTCATTTATTCAACTTTTGCGTACATTATACATGGAGGATAAAAGGATAACGTATTCGGAGTTGATCAATCCTTAAGGGATGCGCCATGCATTTGTTAGGTAGTTGGCATCGTTAGAGATGATTGAATGCATATCTGGCCTAAAAAATGACTTCCGCTGCCCTATCTATGTATCAAGTTAGTGTTGCTATCCTACCAGACAAGTCCGGTAGCAATTTCCTGAACCTGGAGGGATGGAAAGCTTGGTGAACCCGGAGAGCTGGATAGAACCAATGACCATGTATGCACGGCGAGGCATCTTTAACCACTGCGCTACACGGGTCATTATATACCTGTATACATAGACGCATGTATACATATGTATATACTTACGTAAAGACCAGGGATCTCCCTCATAAAGAGATCTTGTAATTACTGTAATAAAAAGTTTTTTTTGGTTAATGCAGTTGATGTTTTCGGAGCTAAGGGGAGTACATTCCCTACTTTTCGTTTCGAGAAACGCCTGTCAAGAATTGGTACCTTCAACCCTGCAGCTACAGCGCGAGAGTTTGATTAATTCATTGAAAACTACCTGCAGTATTTTATTGATGAGATATTTCATTTCAACTCAAGGGTACTTCACTTTTTACATCACAAGCACAAAGTTTGTTGTCTGTCTTAATCTTATGGTCTCCCATGGATCCACATCGCTACATTCAAGGATGTGTTGCTATGTCGTGTAGCAGTCACCCAAACACATCACATGCAGGATTTTGCCTAACACTGAAGTAGTGGCTTTACGAACTTTTATAGAAAACAAGCTGTGGTCCACTTACGAAGAAGTAACAGTAATGATAAAACTTCTATAACTAGTAATTAATAATAGTACCAATTATTAGTCCACCACCTTCCAACCGTTTACCGTATCATGTGGCTGGTAAGTTTCCTGGGTGTCGGGCTGCAATGTACAGCAGGGAGATTCGTCCCCACCCCCCTGAGCCTAGCTAAGAGTGAAACAATGCTACGATTCACCACTTATCAAACTAGTCGCCTGGTGGCAAATCTCCCTCTGTTCCACAAGGGTTGCGACGTCCTGTGGTGGTGATGACCTGAGGCAGACTTTGGCTAGGCTGACCTCGGAACTCCAGAGAACCACAACAGCTAAACCAGCAAAACTCCGGCTCCGACAACTGGAAATTAGCACCTGCACAAGCAGTTAAGACGGGTCATCCAAGTATCCAAGTGTCCAAGTATTAGTCCACCAACGTTCTGCATTAAGGGACCTCATACCAGTTAGTCGCGAAACAATTGTTGCGCGTCCCCAGGTGAGAGACAGAGGGATAATCGCGAATGAAAAGCGACACTATGCTTCCCTGAGGCGCACGTGGAACCAGGAGTTGGACTCCTTGTTTCTGTTACCCCAAATTGACAAATACCCTCTGTATTTACGAAGGCATATTCATGCATGCGTGCACTGGTGTGTTCTCGTTTGTGCGGGTTGTAATCTACGAGTCAATTCCGCCAAAATCCTGCAAGCAAGTGACTGGGAAATAGTGACATGGGAGGCAGTTAGGAGTCTCCCCGAACAAATAAGCTCCCATGTGTGACCTGGGAAAAGTGGGAAGCCACATGCGAGTATACATACTTTGCCTTCATACCACAGCAAGCAATACGTGGCCATCAAATGTTAAGAAACTAAAATAAGCGAACCTCGTTCGTTTGACTACGAAAAAGAGCCCCTGATACGGCAACGTTTGGTAGCAGGCAGTATATCTAGAATGCCTAAATTTCGAAGGACTAAAGCGACGATTCGTACCTACACCCTTCGCCCACTTGTATCTAAATTACCTAATCATAGAGGTAAGAGGGGTGACGTACATCATTGGACTGGCTGAGAGAAAGAGAAACCATCCATTCAACGCTGCCTATAACACCGGAGAATAGTTGTTTCTCTTAACATGCAACAGTGGAAGAGTAGGCAGCGTCGGCGTTCCCATCGACATGAGTTTGGCCCTGAACATCAGTTCATCCGAACAACTAACAACCCAAATCAGACGATCACGACTAAGGAGATATGGATCAATAAAGGTTTGAACAATCTTCGTCGTTTACGCGTCGGCATATAACTATGACGAAGACGAAGTCGAAGCGTTATGTATGGACTCGGAGAAGACTTACAGAAAAGACTACGCATTTTTCAAGGTCATCACCGCAGATTGTAGCGTTAGGGTTGGACCCAAAAGAACGATTGAAGAATGTCACTTCGGAACCCAAGGATTATAACGGAACGAGCAGGATAAACGGCTGTCTGAGATGATCATGTCGGTCGACCAAGACCACTCAGGGTAACTCGGAAATCCAAAAGCCCAATCTCAACGCTAAACGTGGGGATGTAAACAGTACCACAACGAAATAGACAACAACATATTAAAATGAAGGCTTTCCCTAATCGATTTCGCAGCTGCTCCAAAATTCGACCATCGCTTACTTCGTGTAAGATTTCATTTCGCGCGCAAAGAGGAAAAAAGCAGCGAACTTCAAAAAACGAGGTCGCAAAACCACCATAAAGGATAAAGCTCTCTACGTTGATCAATCCCTGAGGTATGCGTCATGCATTCGACTTCTTCTCATCGTTGGAGATGATTGAATGCATATCTAGAATTTGCAATGACTCGCGGTGATGTACCGATATATCGAGCCAGTGCTTCCATCCTCCTAGACAAGGCTGGTACCAATTTGTCGAGCCAGAAGGGATGAAGGGCATGGTGGGTCAGGGGGCGTGGGGACCGATCCCATGTGTATTACAGGGCGTCTCCGACACAGCCCTACACGCACCACTAAAACTACCATAAATTGGGACTTATTCGGTTCATGAGTCGGCTGTTGGGAAGATGCGGTTCGCGATAACATCGACGAAAAATATGATCAAATCATTCAACATCTTCACGTTAGCACTATGAAAGCTGAGAGTTCCAAAGTCACCAAGAGACGTCTGTCTCCAGAAACATTCGAGTTGATACGCCAGCGTGGAATCGCACGAGCTGCAGAGATTATACCACTTATTAGATGTTTCTGTGGTCTAACGATGACCTCCACGATACCGGCAACTATCACGCAATCTGCTTGGTGTCTGTCTTGTATAAATTCTTCACTTAAATCATCTAAAAACGATTGAGGGAACACTGGAGGAAGGACAGCTACCTGTGCAAGCATGCTTCAGGGCACGATTCAGTACGATGGACCACATTCACAAGATAACAAGACTCAGCGAAGTATCGCGAGAGTAGAAGAGACCGCTCTGTCTCACTTTCATCGATTTAAAAAGTGCTTTTGCTTCAGTTAGGATGGAAGCACTGATGGAAGCCCTGGACAGACACGAAGTCCCCGCCCAATATACAAAGATTCTTCGTGAGCTGTACAAAAAATTTCACAACGAAGATATCACCAATCTGCAACGATACCAACATCGATTTCAAAAAGAGGGGTTAGGCAAATGGGACAACATGGGAATGTAAGTCGATGGTTGGCAATTACACCATCTTCCATTTGTTGATGACATCGTCCTTATAACACCAAACATTAGCCAAGAGGAACGAAGGCTTGCCGACTTTGACAAAAGCTGTGGACAAATTGGTTTCCAACCAAGTCTCACAAAAAACGACGTTCATAAGGAACGGATTGTTCGCGTATTCCCCATTCATACTCAAAGGAAAGAATACTCCAAATACTCCAGCTACGTCTATCTAGGGTGGGAAATCAACACGATAAACAACTTGGCTCCAAATTTGAGCAGAAGGAATCTTGGCATAGGTAACTTTTAAAACCACCGGAGATTTAGTGAACAGAACAAAGAACACCCAAGTTCATACCCACCTTTTCTACTCAACGATTCTTCCTGCCTTGACGTATGCATTAGAAACATGGTCGTAGGTAAGATGAGAGATCACTCAGCGTTAGAGGACGCAGAGTAGAAAGGACGATGCTGGGAGCATCCCGTATCATGCAAGTGAGAGAAGGGATCTGAAGCTCCGATCTATGTCAACCATCAAAAATCATAGATGCCGTTCTGTGTGCCAAACAGTAGAAAATACGGTGGGCCGAACACGTAATGCGGATAAACGACAACCGATAGACAAAAGCCGTTAGTGACTGGATTCCTCGGGATATTAAACGCACTGCAGGAAGTTCACCGATCCGATGGTCAGAGTTCTTCGCGAAAAGCTAGAAGATAGATACGATGCTCAATCTCTAGAGTGAGCAGAACATACTATGCTAGGCTTGTACGATGCTAGGCTTGCACGCGACAGATAGAAATGGAAGATTTCCTGACGCTCGCTCGAGTCACTCGACGATCAACAGGACAACAGGTGATACAGGTGATAAATATGATT
Source organism: Angiostrongylus vasorum (assembly GCA_018806985.1). NCBI lineage: Eukaryota > Metazoa > Nematoda > Chromadorea > Rhabditida > Metastrongylidae > Angiostrongylus > Angiostrongylus vasorum. The sequence goes on along the minus strand of JADANN010000120.1, from coordinate 1,465,809 downwards.
TACGCAAGGAATTTCACAATTGGTTGTCCACAAACGATTTACTTATTTATAGCATAGTCTGAAGCAAATGTGGTAAATAAGCTAGTTAATGCAGTTATTAGTGAAACTTTATGTTAAGTCAAACATACAGCCATATATGGGCGACATCCAGCATCCTGAGTTTGAGCAACGGAATCCTGAAGATATCCACAGATTCCAAAATCGCATAATTTCACTTCACCTTTCTCATTTAACAAGATATTTGAAGGCTTGACGTCTAGAGATCACAAATATCAATAGGAGCATGAAGAACGAAATTGAATACCAATTACCTCTGTGAATAATGTGATGCTGACTTTTCATATGGTTCAATGCAATGATCGTCTAAAATTATTGGAATTTAGAAACTGCATAAAGCTCGTTGGAAAAGAAGGACTGTGTAAAAATGACTCTCACACTAATTGCAACGCTACCAAGCGTATTTTCATCAAAAGCAGGATAACCTAATTGGTGTACGGCGATGTAGAGCCTCTCCAATGAGATGTCCATGAGTTCCATGCAAACCAAGGCATCGCCCTGTTAAAAAATCTGTTAGAAAATCGTCCAAAAAAAACGTAATCAATATGCTATTTAGAAGCAATGCCAGAAGGAGAAGGGAGGTTTCAAACCATAGAAATATGGAGTAGAAATTAAGAGATTCAAAAAAGATGTCAAAAAAGCTTGGGGATTTCACAAGCAGTTTCTATGCGGTTCGTCACATGGCAATGTCGTAAAATCTGTTTCTCACTATCTCATTATGTACGTTGTACTAGCGAATTTAATTAAAACTAACGTCATTATTTACAGGAAGCAACTACATTTCAAATAAATAGCTTTAGACAAGAAAGGACTAAAAAGTCCTGAGCACCGAACTCTCTGAATAAGAAAGAAGGCATCAAAAAGTCCAGACAGAGTGAAAGTCGACTATGTGGAAGAAAAAACGCAACTTTTAAAGAGACAAGTCACTATTGCAAAGAAAAAATTGCCATCGATTCGACTCATTTCTTGGTAAAAATGGGAGCGTTTCAGTAGGCCAAGACGTGTTGTTCGATACCGATCGGCTAGAAATGCCATTGAGATGAATGTATGTCGCGGAAAGCCTTTCATAGCTTTGCTGTTCTTACTACGGCACAACGTTATCGATGTGGAAATGCTTGTTCGATAGAATCGACGAGTGAAGAAGGATCTCAAAACGCAACTACATTTAGACAACAAAATTTTTTCTCTAAATATGGCTGAATAGCACTGGTGATTTTTTAATTGTAGAAAAGTATGGAAGAAAAAACCAAGTTAAACAGAACCAAATTACCACGAACTTCATGGAATGTTATTCCGTAGAACTGAACGATCTCCTTGCAATTACTGGCGGATTTTATGGCATCCACTTCGAGTTTTAGACGCTTCATCGATCGATAATTGGCTGAATCGTCAAATCCCGAACTTATAATCCGCACACGCTAAATATTTCCTATTTATATATATATATATATATATATATATATATATATATATATATATATATATATATATGAACAAATATTTGTTTTTCGAATTTGTCGAAAACGTCTCGAGAGTTTTGCTCGTCGAGTGAGGACAAACAGTACAATTGTAGGTCCGGTCGTAGCCGAGATGTAAGCGGTCACGAACCAGACATATGTTGCAGGCATGACTAACTTCACCGACTACGACCGATCACTCTAGAATGGCACTTTTCAGAAATCTCCTTATAGCTGTTCACTTCGTTGGAAATAAAGCGCATGTTATACCTTACATGATTACCGCTGAAGCTAACCTTTTTAGGCATGACTTAGCTGTAAAGGCATTCTTAAATGCTATTGTGTTTCGAAAGACATCGAAAATGGCTGTATGGCGACCGGAGTGGTTTCCCCTTTCTGCTCTCTTCCTGTATACATTCGTAACTTCTTAAAACGTATTTCTCACTAGCGCTGTCTGTCTTTGTGTGTAAAAGATGAGGAAAGAGGCGATGCATCAGTGCTTCTTCTTGATTGGCTTGCGGTGCTACTTTGCAATGTAGTCATTTTCTAGACAGTATGTTAAACGCTTGACTCATAGCGTCCAGCATGCAATTTCTTCAATCCATTTGATACGAAAATAATGGCTGTTTCCTGCACAAACCAACATATCTGGCAATGAACTTTATCAAATATAATAGGCATCATTAGAATCTACACACCTCTGCCGACAAGGTGCAGATTTTCTACTTTCACCTCGGCGGAATTCCTATTCTCTGAAACTCACGGAACGTTTTGTTATTTTTTGTCTTCTGTCATGAGTCGTGGTTTGAACGACACAGCAATTGAGCAAACGAAATTTCCTCTAGCAGGGCTCAGTAGTACTACCCACCGTCGCTGGCGATTGTGACTGGCTCAAATGCGTTGAACACTTTGAGAATTTAGATTTTGTTCTGAACCTTTTGAAAAATTTTAATTCTAAACGATTCTGAAACTGGTAGAATATATTATAACACTGCCTTGCCTCAAATCTGTAGAGCAAAGTTTCTTTTCTACGTTTGTGGGGTCCTCAACTCTCAAATGCTCAATGACTGAACTATCATTCTGTCGTCGAAATACCGGGTGTGTTAAAAATGGGGGTCAACCACCTTTACGTTCAATGATGCTGAGATATTTGCAAAACTCCAGACCGCAGGTGTCTGCAGTGGGGAACGAACGCGCTACTGTCCTCTCCGGGGAGTAACGCGTTCACCACCACACCATGCGGGTCCTTCCTTTCGCTTGTCTCTCAGCTAGTTCTATCGATCTCTGCCAACAGCAATCATCCGTCAGCGGGATTGATCTAGGGAGTCAATCTGGGTCAGACACCTGCGGTCCGGAGTTTTGCAAATATCTCAGCATCATTGAAGTTATCTTTACGTTCGTCTCTCTAACGGTTTCTATATTCTGACTGCCTACTGCATAAGTAAAACCATGTGTGCATCTCCCTCCAGTGCAGAGTAGGTAAAGGAACAGTCACCGATTTGTAAGCAGTCACCGATTTGTCAACAAGAATACCATCCAAAAACGAGACTGGGAGCTTTTATTCGAGACAAGAACACGATGGCAAGATTCGCCGAGAATCGCTGTTTTTTTGGCAACCTTCTGGGCTGCGCGTGGTATTTTACAGACCACCTAAAGACTGAACGGTGACTCTTTGAAGGAGTCACACATGTTTAATTTCTCTTCATATTGTATGAGAAGTTCGAAAATGGCATCCATTGCGCACTCATTGGATACGATTGTGCATGCATATCTCCAAATCAAATGGACGGCGTCAAACTGCTGTGAAGAAGGAGAAACGGAAACGATACACAGCCAGATGTTTGCATAATAACACTCGGGCTCGAGTCGTACGGTTGATTTCCGAGATAAATGGAGAAGTCATGCAGGACTATAGCACTTCAGAGATCATACAGATCAAGCATGTCTTCAGCTGTTTATAGCAGCATACTGCTTGCGTCAGAAGAAGAAGTTTAACAACTGCCACAATCTCAAAAATGCCTATGCTCACTTCTTGAAGACACAAGATCCGTGTTTCTGGGAGGAAGTGTTCCAGTACCCATATAAACACAATATGTTTTCCTTGATAATGATGGACAGCAGATTGTAGACTATAGATGAAGTCTAAACAAATGCAATAAAAACATGAAAACGTGGTAGAAATCGACGAGAGCTTAGAACAAAATCAAAATGTCAAATAGGTGCATGGGAGCACAGTCTCGGTTGTTGATTGCCTTTGAAAATGATGTTTAAGACAAAGTCGATGCAGTTGAGTCAATGCATACAACAATTTTCCACTTCGTTCTGCCGAGGAATTTTCTACGAAATAACTGAACCCAATGTCATGGATGCCTCCCAACGGTTTACCGCCTTACCTTTGCTGGAAGGTGTTCCTGTGTGTCGGGCTGCGATGTACAGCGGGTGGATTCATCCCCGTGGCAGCGTTTCCCAAGCTGAGAAGGAGTTCGGCGTTTAAATCAGGAAGCCCAGCTAACAGCAAACCAGTACCACGATCCACGAACGTCCTGGTATCAAATTAGTCGCATGGTGGCAAATCCCCCTGATCCACAAAGGCGGCGGGTGCTTGTAGTGGTGACGACCTGGGGTAGAATTTGGCTAAACCGACGTCGAGACTACAGGGAACCACCACCACCAGCAAAACTCCGAAAAAATGGGAATTATGTTGGAGCCCGCTCAACAACTGAAAATGGTGTATCAAAGTATCCAAGTAAGTAATGTCATGAATGACTCCGTTAACCCTTACAAGCACGGAACTCATGACTATTTTCAGTGGAAATGAGTAGGATAGAATTCCCCTTAGCAACTGCCTTGCATACCTGGAAAATACTACTTTCCAGTCTTCGTTAAGAGCAGCACCGCAATAAAACAACACCTCATCGAGGCTGAGCAGTAGTCCCTATTGTCGAACGATGATGAACAACGTCAAGCTAGTTCCCCCAGCCATTTCTTAATCCAAAAACGAATTCAGTATTTCCATCCAGAAGATTAGCTAAAAACAAAACAGTGTCAGCCATCATGGTAGTAAACTAGTCGCAAGGAAACAGGTCTACCTCTAATGCACAGCGGATCCAACTAGGCTACCTCGAGGCTTCAGTTCACATAAGCCGGTCAATCAGCAATAAACCAACCAGTACTGCTCAAATTTGGAGCGCTTTCCTATGAAATGGGGCGGTGAAAGCCTTTCAAGTTTCAGGTTTCACAGGACGTCATTGAAATCGAGTTAGAACACGCCATTGAGACTGGATTATGCTCTGAAACCATACCACCGGTAAAGCCTCGTCACTCGTCAGACGTAGATCTTCACCCTCTCTTTGGACGGAGGATGAATGTCCGGTCATGAAATGTCAGTAAGCTTTGCCTTAACCAGTATTTCACCCATTGCGACGTTCCATCCTCTTTCTAGACTCTGTCATCACAATTGGGCATTTTTGGCCATCTTCTGTGTCAAAAGACCACTGGATGGGTTCAACATCCAACTATAGAAAGTAGTCCGCAACGAAAAATCCGTCTATAAATTCGTTGTTGGAAACATCATTGTCGCCAGCGAAAACCAATGATGTACTGCGAAATTTCGTGTAGAAGATCAAAACAGTATTGGAAATCTTCTCGCAAAAACCTATCCACAACTCGACTGTTGTAAAGAAGTTCAGCTTTCTAAAGAGAAAAAATGACTGTTGAATATTGAAGTCGCCTAAAGGCACGACTGATGCCGAGATCAACCGCATTCTCATGAACAAAAGATGATTTTCCATAGACACCTCCATAGCATACTCATTCTATACTGAATCTGATGATCGCCAAGCTGCTTGTGGAGGAATTTAAAAATTTTCATTACATTTCCATCATCAATAAGTAGCGCGCGAGAAGAAGACTGGTGATAGCTAGCGATATTGCAGCATACTTAAAACAGTCGATAACAGATGTCACCTGCACAAAATCCTTGCAGAAACACTTACATTGGCACACACAGAAGAAACCGTTGCAAGTAACTCAAGGAAAAGAACCAGTTTGAACAAACCTCGTCGGTACAGATAGGAACGTAGTGTTCCGCAATCGGCATAGACGGACGAAAATTGAACTACCATTTTATCGTCATGATATGGATATAGGAGAAGCTCTACACCAATGTTTTCCATTCCAAAAAGAATCGTTCAGGACCGTAATATCCCTGCTGAAGAAGAACCTCTCCAGACTCTTCGCTCTGAAGTGTGGGTTGCTATAGAAAGCATCAACAGAGGCACAGCTCCAGGATCATACAACATCACAGCACAGCCGAATCCATTCGAAATGAGAGCCACAAGACAAATGTGCTTCCCGTAACTCATGTGTCGTTCTGCTTTCAGAAAGAAGAGATTCCACATCAGATGAGAACTGCAAGAAAATTCACCCTTACAAAAAAAGAGCGATCAAAGGAATTTTAGTAACTGTCGTCTGGTCTGCTTATTGAATATACTTTGCATTAAGCATTTTACGAAGAATGCCCAGTCAGGCATATCAGTAACTTTGGATGAGACGCAAACAGCCGATCAAGAAGATTTCGTCAGAGGTCCTGATGCACGGACCAACTGAAATCAAGCATCATATCAATCATGGTCATATACGCATGTCGATATGAAGAACATAACAATTGGTTATTAGAAGTGGAACAAAAGCACAACCTGCGTTCTGAGTTCGCGGAGATGCTACCGACTAAGTAGTGGAATCAAGACTCGACACCCAACTTTTTCCATTCAACGCTTCAACCAGCATCCTATTATGCGTTGATAGTTAAAGAGTCGAACGCTCAATGTACCACCCACACTGCATTAGAACGATGTCTTCTAAAATATAACAACAACAATAAAATATATGGAACAGGGGACGATAGAAGAACGAGAAGAGACGAGGATCGGACTCTAAGATGATGTATGCGTCCACTATGACCACTACCTACAAGATGAGGGGGATGTATTTGTGGTCTTGCCAACTAACTGCGTTCGCAGCTGCATACGATTTGTGGTCCGTAGAATGGGCGTCGCGGACATCACCGTGCCTGAAGCAACTGACCTCCATGGAGGACGATGACACGGGAAATAAACGAACAGATGATGTGTGCGTACAAGAAAACGTTGGTGAGCATAAGAATTTCATAACACAAAGTACTCAAGTCATCTCATATTTATAGCAACTATTCCCAGAATAGTTTCTATTTTCCTTCTATATCTAATTCTATCTTTGTATGACTGTATGTTTCGGAAATAAGTGTCATATCTAGTTTTCTCAAGTTGCCTAGCAAATGTCGTAGAACGTAAATATCTTGATCCCGTGCTAACGAACTTCGATCGCTATAAACAAGCAAACACCTTTCCAGGCTCTGAGGAAGGCGAAATCCGCCGAAACGTCAGCTTGTACGTAAATAAAGAAATAAAATAACACCTCGTGTTTGCTAAACAGAACTAGAAAGAATTATTCAATCAATGCCGAGGTTAATAGAAAGTCGGACGTGGGAGCTATAAACAGTATTGTTATGCAAACCTATTCTTAGAATCTGAACTTGTTGTTTGTTATTACTGTCCAAAAGTTATCGTGCGTACAATAACAAGAAGTGCATGAGGATGCTTGCGAGAGAAGTCGTCTGCCAGCTGACCTTAGTATATTGAGAGGATTTGAGGAGGTAGCCGACGGATGTTTTCGGTAATGATGCTGGACCTGTGCCAAATACCGCCTTCTGCGGAAGCATACAAATAGCTTCGTGAGTTATCGGTGGGAGCCCCTTGCCACGGCTCGCCTGCTTCTTGGATCGGTACCGTATTGATCTCGTGTGTCACCAGTGTAGATTATTGCAGTTGTTAAGTCATACTGCACATAGTGATTACTGTACATTGGACTCATCATATCACTATTGAATGACAGTTGCGAATTATACGTTAACTTCGCATCATCGTCACTACATCACGTTTCCCACCAGCCCAGTGTACTCGTCATCATCATCCTGATCATCATCCCTGATCTTCATTCTAGTGTCACTGTTCATTGTTTATCAATTGATCTACGATACGTTGTCAGTAGCGGCGGCTATCCTAAAATGCGTTCTGTCTGCAACGCCATCGGTGGCATGTACCATTCCTCCCACACGGTACGCCATGCGTACAAGGCCGCTGCTCGGCCAACTCATGCTGTGTATTTGACAAGCCGCTATAGGCTTCTCATTTTTCAGTAGTTATCTTTCTGGCCCACGATATTTTAGGCAATGGTGGCACCCATCGATGCTCAAACTTCACGTTGCAGACATATCGTTATTCAATACCAGCCGCCTGACCGTGTTCCTCAGATGACTCATCTCATTCGTAGTCACTTCCACCATCGATGCTCAGGTGATTTGCTATCCTCATCAATCAGTGTCAAAGTACACCGAAGCCCTGTACATATGATCTCTAGCTTAGCCTAACGCACGGCTTATCTTCATCTGACTGTTCTGTTTTTCCTGGCCCTCGACATCTGGGCCACTGTGCGCGCTAGTGCGGGCGTCATCCGCATCCCCTTATTCGTCATTGTTATCAAGTTGCTGTTATCATAGTACTAATGTTGTAGTAGTATTATTTACAATACTTTTATGCCTTGGTAAGCCTCACTTCAGTAGTAGGTACAGCACCTCATAGACTTGAACATGTGCCAGTAGTGCTCCGTCGATATTACTATTGTATTGATGTTGTATTTATGCATTAAACGGTTTAATCCTGATCTCGCGAGATATTGCTCTGTGACAACTACGAAAAAGTCCCGTGTGGCGTCTTCTCACGAAGTCGAGCATTCTGCTTAAAACTAGTGGTTATACGGTGCCGAGAACTAACTCGAAGGCCTATATTCCACTAGCAGCTGCAATAATATTGGAACAATCTACATCTACCTCAACTCCATCATACGTAGTGAGGAAACGTTCTTCTACTTTAAACACAGGAATGCTTTACATTTTACTAAGTGCAGTTTTATAGCCATATTACATTAGTCACACTTATTATTGTTAGCAACTATAATATTTAGCTTGAACCTTTCGTCGTCGAACAATTGCAGTATTGCCAAAAAGGTCGCCCTGCTTGCTTACATGCATGGACACTTAGTGAAAACATTCCATTACGCCGCTACGTTTCAAGTTTGGTAAGATTTCTTCCAACTAGACGACAGAAAAACAGATGTTCCCAGATTGACATGGTTAGGATGAGCTTTATGGATAGGAAGTATATTCGCCAATAAACTCGTTCTATGATAGCAGTGATTCCTACCAATAGTATTGTTAGTAACTATAATATTTAGCCATATTACACATACACGGGGATTCCGATGATCGAACTCCTCACCCACTTATCCTGAGCAAGGATTATGGAACCAGTTTACCACAGTTCGACATCCAGAAACGCTGGAGCCACGACAAAGCAGTGAACATATTGACAAAGGGTAAAAAAAATAAAGGATAAAGCTCTCAGCGTTTATCAATCCCTAAGGGATGCGTCGTACATTCGACTTCATTAAGCATTGTGTCGTGCATTCGACTTCATTAAGCATCGTTTGGAGGTGACTGAATGCATATCTGGCCTTTACAATAACTCGCGGTGGCCTACCGATGTAGCCAGCCAATGGTGCTATCCTCCGAGGCAAGTCTGCTAACCCCGGAGGTATGGAAGGCTTGGTGGGCCATGGGCGCTGGGATCGATTCCACGTGTATGTTCGAGAGCACCTCCGACCACTGCCCCACACGCACCCTAATAATGGCTAAACCAACATAACTCTGAAAAAAATGGTGATTATGCTGGGGCCTGCACAACCAGTAAAGACTGGTCATACAAGTACACAAGTAAACTGGTCATCCAAGTACACAAATAAATAAGATGTGATGACCGGTCATGTAATAAATTCAGGAAAAAACGAATATAAACCATTTTCAGTTCATGCGTTATTCAAATTTCGTGTCATACTAGAATTAATAGCTAGTCAGAATAGGAGAGGTTAGAAAATGAATTTAATAGTTGATGATTTTTAGTTAGTTACTTAATACTTGATACTTGATACTTGATACTTGAACGGTCCGTCTCACTGGTTGTGCCGGCCTCCCAGCACAATCTCCATTCTTCAGAGATTTGCTGGTTAAGTCATCGTGGTTCCGTGGAATCCCGAGGTTAGCCTGGTCAGAGTCTACCCCAGGTCTTCACCACCACAGGCAGAGGCAGCGCTTGTGCATCAGAGGGAGATTTGCCAACATGCGACTTTGAGATACCAGGACGGTGGTGGATCCTGGTAATGGTTTACTCTTACCTAAGCTTCATGATGGAAACGCCAGACTCCTTCTCAGCTTGGGAGACAGTGCCATGGGGATGAATGTCCCCGCCGTACATTGCAAACCGACACCCAGGAACAACTCTCAGCCACGACGAGGCGACAAACCGTTGGGAAGAGTTACTTAATAGTTTATAAAAAACTTTTTTCAGACAAGTTCACTGGCGGGTCATTTCGCATACAGTTAACTGTTGATACACTTTAATCGCTGTGGTGAATCATGGCTACTGCATGTAATATGCGGGTGTAAAAGTTGCAGAAATAGACTGAGAATAAGTTGTAAGAGACTTCCAAATGTTGATGTCGTGTTTGCAAGACAGACTATTGTAACATGAAGAAACATGTATAATTTCCATACCACAATAGAGCAAAGTCCCTTCTATAATCCGGTTACATTCACAAGTCTTCTCTTAAGTATTCCCTTAAGTCTTCTGGTTATTGAAAAATTGCTGTTTATTGTCAAAGAAACTAGGAATTAAGTAAAGACTGAAATTAGCGTCGTGCTATGCGGTAGAAGCCAAAATTAGGCATGCCAGTGTTCTAAAATGCACAGGGCAGAATATTCTATAGATTTATATCTAATGTAAGAAGTTGTCTTGTTCCATTAAGCCCGTTCACAAAATATCTCGTTAGGGACAATTTAAAAAAAGAGAAAGAAAAAGTGGAATACTAAAAGAACGTTGACTTCTGCAACACTAGCACTTTCGTTATTAATACATTAACGTACTTTTACGGCCATCTCCGTCCCGGTCATAATATGTCGCATCTTTGCCACTGTTCCGAAGCTCCCATGTCCAAGTGACCCTAGTTCTTCGAGATCATTAAACTCAAACAAATATTCTTGGGTGTGCGGTGGAAATACCAGTTTCCCAGCAAGAAACATGCGAATGTAATTCCTAAATAAGACTAACATAAGATATTAATAAAATACGTACCATAGTAACGAAGGAGAAGGACAGTATGAAAACACCGGAAATCTTTACTGTAATCCATGCAAAGGTGGAATCTCGCTACTTTAAGTCACGCATAGATCGATTAAGTTGAACGAATCCTCCTCGGTTATGAAATCATCTGCCCATAGCACAGTACAAACACACAAGCAGAACTTGGGAGTTGCACTTGCAACCACAACTCAACGTCTTCTATTGTTATAAATAGTTTCCCCACTTGACTATTTAAATAGAACCCACTCACTAATACTTTTACTAGGCTTGTGCTTTTGTTTCGCATACCAACTGTAAAATCTGGAACAGGCACTTCAAAAGAAGATCTCCATCCTGCGCTATCCCTCAGATCAATTACTTATTCTGCTGATTTTTCCTGGCATTCAGTTCAGAAGTAGAAGTGAGCCGAATGTGTCACAATGTTCACCAATATCTGACAATTTTCCTAATAATAAAAGCCAAGGAACGTCCACCAACCAACCGATCCACAATTTTATTAGTAGCACAGATCGATTTCGCAATGATATTTCCCGAAGCAGTTCTACACTCCAAGCCACAGGTGATGTACTACACAGTGCAACTAACTTCATTTCATAAACGAAGTAACGATATCGATAAGCATTTTTTCGGGCTAGCTTAGTAATCCAAGGAGATAAAGATTACTAATGCCAAGGTTAAATGATGGTCTGTGTGAGAAATACTGACTCGCGATGAGGTAGCTAATACAATACCGACTGGTGCAGGGGTGCAATGCTCGTCCAAAGTAGTCGTACCTAAAGTGGCATTCGATCAACATTCGTCCTGTATGAGAGGGCACCGCTAAGGGAAATGAACCATTTGAGCTCCACCGGATTCGCCTCGATGCCACAACGAACAATCATATCGTGATAACAACCTTCTGTGGACCGTCGACTCGGATCAATCCGGCTCTGAGGAAGACGACGACGTCGAAACTTTAGCCGCGTAAAGCTCTTGTTTAACTTAGTGTTAGCTTGATTATTCAAGAAGATAGTCTCCATAAAGTTAGAAATTGTATTCGTTTGCTGACAAGTTGTTTTCTTTAGCATTAAATAATACATAAAGTTTGACAGAGGATGATTCCTTTTCCCACAATGATGTTGTGCTTATCTATGAAAAGTCCGTTCTGGAAAATCACAATTCACTGGTCCTTCTAAATGTAGGAAAACCAAAAGAAATGAGGCTTACATTTGTCCAATGACCTTGTTCTCCATCGATTCATCGATGATTAAGTCATTATGTGTCTCGAGATCGAAGTTATTCGAATCTTTTTCCAGCGGCCGAATCGGTAGCGCCCTCCGGCGGCTCATTCTGTCGTGTCAGATGTAGCTGTACTGTCTGCCACGACAGAAATGACGATCAGCAATCCAACTTAACATATAGGATGAAAATCGTCGTAAACACCGATTCGATCTACTACAACTCATCCAATAACTTCTCCCACACATTTCAAAACTAAGGAAGAACGATGGAATAAATTCCGTCGCAGTGTCAGGACAGAAAATGTTCGCCAAAGAATTTAATTAAACCGGAAGCATGACAGTGGACATTAGTTGTTCTCACAAATTTCGATTTGGAAACAAGCACAATGTTTGAGGCTGCAGGCACATCAAAGTGGTAGAGAGTACCAGTGACAATTATGACTACTTTGGGGAGAAAAAAGAGAAACGTTATATTGAGGGTTAAGCAGTGAAACCTGACTTTGTGGAAAACCATTCAAAATAACGTCGAATAAACAAGATCGAGCAAACATTTAAAGAAACGGCAGGAGAGGAACTTTCTGCAGATTTCACTGACAAAATTCAGCAGTGAATGTGAAAGCAAGCAAAGAATTTCATACGCGCCCATGACTTACAACTTTTACTAAATGAGTAGCGTCAAAGAAACATGCTTCAAAAATGGAGGTTTTCAAAGATGCCTTCAAGTAAACACAATCGCAAGTTAAATATTCATAGAAGTAGTTCCGGCAAATCAGAAAGATCGTCGGAGAACAGATCGGTAAACCTGTTGCTCTGTCTCTTGATGGAAGAATATTCTTCTGACGACTCTACATCGACTACTAGCTCCGTCGGAATATCTTCCTTAGGAGTAACTGTAGTTCCCTGTAACTTCTCCACTGTTCCAGCTTGATCGTTTCCAACGGCAAATCCCAAACTTCTGCTGTTTGAGACTGCAACTTGAACGGCATCCTGTGTAGCGTGACCAGTGCTTTCAAGCGCTTGTTCTAACACTGATCGACATTCCATCGTCATCAAATGGTCGGCATCCAGAGAGAATTCCAGAATTTCGTGGGCTTCGTGTAAATACTTCAAAGCTTCCTGATGTCGGCTAAGATTGTTTAGGAAAATGCCAATATTCCCTAAATATATTAACGGATGTCCAGACTTGCAATCAATAAAAGATATTGTCCACTTATGATTTAAATAAAATGTGTTGTTAACCTCAGATGAAATGCAAGTGCCGGATGATTATGTGGGAAGCAAAGTCGCACACAACCCTCGGCCCTTAGGTGCAGGCAGAGCAGTTCTTCACTATGATCAGGTGGAACGAGAGGAATGAGATTCTAAACAAGGAACATGCTATCCTGGGAAGGCACGCGAAACAGTCAAAGTATTTTCTGATGCACCAAACCCCATTAATATGTAGGAATTAAAACTACTGATCAACGGTTCTTTTTTTAAAGGCATTTTTGTTGACGTTTGCTTGGTTAAGCTCTTATTGGTAGTTTTTGTTCCAATTTAATAGTTTACGTCAAAACATTGGTGTTTCTAGATGTCGAAATACGACGCACAGTAGGTTGTCGATAACATCGAAATGGTTGGCTACTCAAAGTGAAGAGTCTTTCATTTCCATCTGTAAGACTAAACAACAGCAAACTTATGCCACATCTGAACTTAGGGGACCTAATCGTGGTTACTCAATGCAAAAACACTTCAGAGGACCTTACACCAAAATTGTGGTAGGAAGGGGAGAGCCTAGAGTAATGTAGACAGAAAATGGCGTAATCATAAGTGCGCTACGTGCATTTGATATTAGGACTGCCTTATAATTCACTACGACGTACTAAGGTGATGAAAGTTGTTTTCCAACCTTGTTAAAAAAACAAAAAGCAAACTATTAAGTAGTGCTAGAAGAAACACAGGAAAAAAATGGAGATAAACCAGCAAAACTGCGATTATCACCTGAATCACTTTGCATAGGTAGATGTTATTATCAGATAGTATCTTACTGAACCGCTCCAAGAGATCTTCCAAAAACTCTACACGACTCTTCTTAGGCATCTAAAAGAAATCTCTTCTTTAATGTTTAGCCATAAAACTGAAGGTGAGTCCCGCCTACCTGCTCCAATTCCCTGTCCTCAATAATCTTATTAATAAACTGCATAGCACTTACGGCTTCCATTACATACTTCTGTAAACTCAGAAGTTAGCATGCGGCTTGATTCAAAGCCATGTTACACATTCATTATTCGACAATTATGTGAATTACTAACCTCTGGAAGGTCGAAACGACATTTTTGGCAAGTAAACGGTTTTGAATTGTTAACCTTATAGAGATGCTCATCAAATATATTCACTGCTTGTTGGCAAACAGACTACAAAAGTCGATCCATGATGGTGCATGAAATGCCTTCTAAAATGATGTTGAAATACGGAATTTATAAAATCCACAAACCGGACAGTTCGGACAACGGACACTAGTTAGTAAATTATCTGTTGGATCGGTACATCTTTCACAAAGACAGTCGAAATACCACGTATCCTTGAGCTGTTTCTTCCTCTGTTGCAACGAACTATAAGTAGTAGTTGGTAAAATATAACAACGAACTCCATTGGGTACACCTCATTAGGGACATAAAAATATTACGGCCTTCCAAAATTAATGTCCGTTTTCAACACGAATTTCAAACTGGAATATGTCAGCTCATAATGAACTTTATTAATCCGAAGAAAAATTATTGCAACCTAGAGATTTTTTGTCTACAAAACACAAAGTTACTTATACCGATTTCATAAAAGTCTAGTCTTCCTAAGGCGATGAAGTTGTTGAATGCGGTTTCGACTTCGGCTTGGTTTCTCAAGCATTTCTCTTAGAGGAAGCTGTTGAGATCTTACGGAAAGCCGGCCGTCGCGATATTTGAGGAAGTTCTGGCTAGTAGGCGAGAGGTCTGGCGAGTATGATAGATTAGACAGTTTTTTTAGCCACACTCGCTCAACTTCTGCGGCGTCCGTTGCACATGTGGCCGCCCGTTATGGTGGACAAGGATTGGTCCCTTCCTGTTGACCAATCCCGGACACAGGCGTTGAATTCTCTGTTGCATCTTGTCAAATTGCTGGACGTACTTCTCCGCCGTTATCGTTTAACGAGGATTCAAGGAGTTACGGATTAAACCATTTGTAGACCAAGAAACAGTAAGCGTGACCTTCATTCGGTGGAATCTTGGCTTTAAAAAATGCTGTGGAGCTCCTCCGCAGTTCAGCTACTGTGCCGATCGTCACCGGTTGTTGTAGAGGATCCATTTGTTATCGCACTTCACAATGTAGTTGGCAAACGGGTCGTTTTAGTTCCTCAGAGGAAGCGCAGACGATACCTCAAAAAAGACCTTTCTTTAATGCCCAGTGAAGTCATGCGGCAGCCAATGTCGATCTTCTTTGACCATACAACTCGTTTAAATGTTCAGAAACAGTTATAAAGCCTATATCGAGTTCTTCTGTAAGTTCTTGAACAGTTGTGGGTATATGTTCTCCCAATAAAGCATTCAATTAGTCTTCGTCAGTGGCAAAAGGTCGTCCGTAACCTGACTTAACTTCAAGGTCGAATTATCAACTCCGGAACTTCTCAAACTACCATGGCACTGTGGTTTCGTTAACACTTCTCTGCTCTCTATACTTCGCAAATCTCTAAAGCCGGTTTGCATGGCGTATGTCTTATTTCGAATCTGTGAAACTAAATTTGCCGAAACTGATGTTTCGACATGAATACGAAAGTCTAACCTTTGAAATATGTCAAAAAACAATTTACATTGTAATCCAATTATAGATGTTACATCTTGAACTACTAAGGTGATAATGAGTACGAAAGCAAGGAGCACGTGTATGACAACATCAGAGAATTCGAGCATCCATGTATTAACTTAAATTGCTTGCTATGCCTAAGGAGACAAAGCCTCTTGTTTATTCAAAGAACTTTCCTATCTTTTCAGAAAGCAAAGCATTTCTATATTGCAAAGAAAAAAATTCGATATAATCCGTACCGTTCTAAAAGCAAAAACGTTATATTATGACAATACATGTAGTGGAACTTACTCTAGCAATCCAATGTAAGTGTAAAATGTGCTAGTTCTGTCCTTGATATCTATATTTGAATTAAGGCCTCTTAGCGTTGCCACAAATCCATCGCAAGTATAGATGGCATTGGGTCTACAGGAGTGATCATATGCACATAAATCCAAGTACAGTCCTTTGCCAATCTCCTAAAATAACGTCTCCATAATAGTAACAGAAGAATGAAAACTTATATAAAAAAGCTATACACTGATGTATGATAAAAGGAAATGAAAGCTGTTATATTTTCAAAGGTGCGCCTGTAGCGTAGGGGGCTTGAGGCGCTTTGAAACACACATGAGATCGATCTCACCCGCTGGGCTCACCAAACCTTCCATCCCTCCGGGGTCTACAAATTGGTAGCAGACCTGTCTAAGAGGAAAGCAGCATCGACTCGATACATCGGTAGGCCACCATGAGCCCTTGTATAAGCCAGTTATACATTCAATGACGATACTTAATGAAGTCGAATGCACGGCGCATCCTTCAGGGGTTCGATCAACGTCGATAGCGTTATCCTTGACATTTGCTCATCATAAGAAGATTTATTCAATACTGGCGGATTTTTCGGAACTTTCGCCTTCTTCCGAATCTGGGAAGGTCAAATTAACACGCAATCTACTCAACCAAACACTTTCATAAGGAAAGCAGCGATAACTCAATCCGTAAATTTTACTCGCATAGTACACAACTTCTTTTAAACGCTCACAGCTTTGTTCATTAAAGTCTTCAGCTATTTGGTGGACACCACCAGCATTGCCGAACGGTGAGTATTTGAATGAAATAGTTATGCGAATGAAAGTTTGTGCATTGACTTGCACCCGCTGAGGTTACAAAAAGGTTTGGCTGAGTAGATTGCTTGTTAGTTTGGTCTTTCCAGACTCTGAAAAAAGGCGAAGCCACCGAAGTGTCAGCTATTGCTCATTAATGGTCTGTGGTGTCAATAACAACCTCGTTTTTTAGTCATCAGAAAAAAAACTGGATTACTGATTAATACCGAGGTTAGAAGAAAGTAGGTCGCGGGATTTGCCACTCAAGGTTCTGTTCTTTGTAGGACTCCCCAGTTATTTGGTGTAGACCAGTTGCACAGTTTACTCCATGGACGACGGATGTGCTTTGCTCAGGCCGAAAAATTATCCTAAGGCATGGCGCGAGACTACCCGTGATCACACGACACTCGTCCCTGTTGTTAGTGATTTACTGAGTGGGACTGACTTACTGAACAACTCCGATGTTAACAGGAAGTCGATTCTGGTAATCATACCTTTTTCTTGAATTTACTTTTTTATAAACTAAAGTAGAACCAGCATTCTATTAAAGAGAGATCATTTCTGGATGAGGAAATGGAAACTGCAGTAGCATTCTAATAAATAATGTAAGAACCTAAATTCGCTACAAGCTGGCTGTTCTTAACATCTACAGCTTATAACTGGAGTAATAAGTAAAGAATTTTATAGATGGTCAAGAGACGTTTTGTTCAGTGATGTGGGCTTGATCTAAAGTATTGGAAGGTGGATCCCAGAGCTCCTCCAAAGTCGATAACGTTGAAAAAAGAAGCATCAATGTAAAAGTCGATAAAAATCAGTGAATTAACTAGCACACTTAACATCAAATCAAACTTAATCCCCAAGTATAGAGTGCACTTTAAGTGAAGCACTTTTTATGAGTTCACCGTCTCATAAGAAATGACTTGAAATCGGTGAGAGGGGCTAGGAGGTTTAATAACCTAGGAACCAAAAAATACGAATTTATTTGTCTATCACCAGCACGTTTTATTCCTCTTACAGATCCCGGTTTTTGAATACAATGGCAGGTGATTTTGAAATGCTAAAGCTCGTCAAAACGCACCCATCATGTCGAATGCTAAACTCCTACATGCGACAAATTCCTCGGAGGTCTTTTTTCACTAGCGGCTTGATTTTCAAACATTTTCTCATAAAATAAATACAGTACTAAGTGACAAATGATGATAAAGTGATAGTTGGATGGCAATAAGGACGCCGGATGGGGAAAGATTTGTAATTCAACTCCTTCAACTCCTGCTGTTCAGGTTGTGCAGCCCGTGATCAAGTGCTGTCGTTCAGGATAAGATCTACCTTATCTTATGCCCAATTTTGTACGCAAATGCCACAATTTTTTAAGCACTTCATCAATTTTTTGGTTCACTAGGATAAGGAAAATTGTAGTTAAATACGGTGTACACTACCAAACAATTACACAATCACAATATCCTTCTTCTGGACAAAATTCGGCTTTGGAATGTGTTGAAGAGCTTCGTTTGGTCTTATTTAACAAGTCAATCGAAAAATGGACAGTTTTGCTGCGCAAAAAGAGCTCAGTATAGACGTTATAAAATAGACTTCACAGGTATTTCTTCCTCATACATTTATAATTCCCGTAACAGTCATTTATCGAACCAGTCCATCTTCCCGATCCGTTTCAATGAACGCTAGTTGTTGAATAGTTAGTGAAGAGTTCCTCTGCAATTTTCCGAGTGCTTTTTGCAGCATCAGCTTCGATTCTCAACTTTGCATGATCCTTAGTGATAGCATGTTTTTTGACATGAAACTTCTCGAATCATCTGCACGTTATGTGTTCAAAGCAGAAGAGCTTCCACGGCCACTTCTTTGACAAAATTTCGAGCTACGCTTAAGTTTGAAATGCAGCAAAATGACGCGATTTGCTTGTCTGGATACCACAGCATCATTTCGACCAGGATGAAGGCACCGCAAATTACATGTCAGAAAAATCATTGTAGCGCATCTAGTTGTACAAGGAATGAATTTTAAAATGGTGCACAACAACAATGTAAGCAATGAATAATTGGTACAAAATGTGCTTTTGAAACACGTAATGAGTAGTGTTTAAGCATGCTCCGGACCAAACTAGCCCTCCAGAATTAAAAAAGAATGATTCTAGACCTTTCCAGCCACTAAAAAAAGCGTGGTCCAACCTACACTAGCCGAATGCTAATGCTGTAGATCTGGGAACGCTTAGGACGGCTACCCCATAAATCCAGGGATAATTAGTTCAACCACAATTCTACGACACTCATGAAGAAAAAAGTAATTCTCCGATAATAGTAGCCGAATTAATAAAACTCGAACACCTTCATGGATGAGGGAAGTGAGACTATGAATAAAATGAAGAAAAAGCCGGGATCCGCACAATATGTGAAGTCGCATCATATGAATATTTACTACACGTTGCCATTGTAACTACATCTATTACTTGTTGTTTACCACTATATTTATTACACGATTTGACTTCACATTTGTCACTTTCGTGTTGTTATTATTATATTTATTACATGTTATTTACTGCAATACTTATTTGTTACATGGCCCGACTCCAGATGTATCACAATGTGCGGATCCCAGCACTTCTTGCAATCGATTCGTTTCCTCGCATCCACCACGCAAGAAGATCGTCGAATTCTTTTTACGTTTTGGATCCGCTGTTGCTTGTGGATCTCCTGGTATAATTTAAGAATGTTCTTTAATATTGGTCGAGTTAAATGTTATCGAATTCCTGAAATAAACGTGCTAGGGCGTTCCCACGTGGATCAGAAGGTGTGAGTTAGTCTCAGACAAATCTAGTACCAATTTCCAAGTCGTGGAATGGTGAGAGGCTTGGTGAGCCCGATTTGAGTTTGAACCACTGGCTACAGACAAATTGAGCCGTCCGAGAAAGGAACGGGATAACTAACACTGCACTACCCGTTGTGTCATAAAATGAGATAAACATGAAATAGAATAAAGAAATTTGCGAAATAGAACAAAATCAATGGTGAAAAAATCCATTCAGACAAATTAATATTATCTCAAATAATAGATCATGGCTCATTTTACGTACTCCTTTTGTGGGCTATTCATTAGATCTAGGTGTCCCTAAACATCGGTCCAACGAAAATTTCCATAATTCAGCTTCGGCAATTTCACCTTTCATGATCTGCATCGCCTGTATCACTTGTCATCGCGTTGATGGTCCAGTGACTCAAGCGGGCGTCAGTAACTCTTCCTTTTTTTCCCTTCCGCGTGCAAGAGTAATCCATTGCGTTCTGCTCGCTCTAGGGACTCGCTGAGCATCAAACCTTTCTTCTAGGCTTTTCGTAAAAACTCTGAACATCGTACATTTGACATCCCGAGGAAATACAGTCACTAAACTAACGGCTCTTGTCCGTCGGTTGTCATTCATACGCATTACGTGTCCGACTCACATTATCTTCGACAGTATGCGTATAGAATGGCATCTTCAATATTAGATCGTTGACGCAGATGGGAGCTTCGGATCCCTTCTCTTACTCGCGTGACACGGGATACTCCTAGCACCCTCCTTTCGGCTGCGCATTCAATAACGCTGAGTGATCGTCCTGCTTAAGCAGCGACCAGGTTTCTCACGCATACGCTAAGGCAGGGAAGTATCGTAGAGTCGAAAAAAGAAAAGTTGTGCACCAGGTTTGGTGTTCTTTGTTCTTTTCACTACATCCCTCGATGATCTTGAGAAAGCTCTCCAAGCCGCTCATTTCCTCCTGCTCAACTCTGGAGCTAAGCCGTTCATCATGTTGATTTCCTGACTTAGCCTAGATAGGCGTAACTGGAGCATTCGGAGATACTCGCTCCGTTGAGCGTGAATAGGGAACACGAAATCCGTTCTTCATAAACATCGTTTTGTGAGATTTAGTCGAAGACCAATTTATCCACAGGGGGTTAACAAAGTCGGTAACCATTCGTTCCTCCCGGCTAATGCTTGGTATTATAAGAGCTGCTTCATTAGCAAAGCGAAGATGGTGCAATTGCCGACCATCGATTTTCACTCCCATCTTGTCCCATTCCAGTGTTCACACGACAGTGGTGGTAAATAATTTTGGCGAGATCGTATCTCCTTACGTAGCCCCCTCTTTTGATGCCGACGTTAACACCACTGTAAAATGGTGCTACTGTGGTAATGAAATTTTTATATATTTCACGAAGAATCTTTATATACCGAGCAGGGGACTCCCTGACTGTCCAGGGCTTCCATGACAGTTTCTATCTAAACGCAGTCAAAAGCCTTTTTAAATCGATGAAAACGACATAAAAGTAGTCTTTAATACTCTGCTATTACTTCAGTGATTCTTGTTATCGTGTGGACGGTCTATAGTATCGAATCTTTTCGAAACCCAACTTGCTCACATGGCTATCCTTCGTCCAATGTTCTATCAATCCTGTTTAGGAGGACTCGAGTGAAAACCTTATATGCAGCACGACAGCAAGCAGATTGAGAGATAGTTGCCAGTGTCGTAGAGGTCACCCTTAGACAACAGGAACATCTAATAAGTAGTATAATCTCTGCAGCTCATGCGATTCCACGCTGGCGTATCAGCAGGTTTCTGGAGACAGACGCCTCTTGGTGACTTTCGAACTCTCAGCTTTCATAGCGCTAACATGAAGATGCTGAATGAGTCGATCGTATTCCTCGCCGATGTTATCGAGAACAGCATATTCCCAGCAACTGATTAACGAATTGAATAAATTTCATTTTGTGATGGTTTTGTAACGTCGTTTCTCGAATTTAGCCACTTTTCATCCTTTCCGCGAAAAATGAAATCTTGCACGAACGAGGCGATGGTCTGAACTCGTGTAGAATTTTGGGACAACAACGTCATCGGTTAGGCAGAAACCTTCGATTTCCTATGATGTAGTCTATTTCGTTATGGTTCTGTCCATTATAAGACACCCACGTCCAGCGTTGAGGGTAGGGGTTCTGGAATTGCCAATTATCATGAATGGTCTTCGTCGTCATGATAAACTCAGGCAGCCGCTCACCATACCGTTCCATTCCAATCCGTGACTCTCAATGTGACGTTCTTCTTCAGACGTTTTTCTGGGCCCAATCTTAGCGTTAAAATCTCCACTGATGACCTTGAAGAATATATGGACTTCCCTATAGAACTTCTCCAAGTCCATATAAAACGCTGCGACTTCTTCTTCGTCATAGTTTGATGATGACGCGTAAACGACGACCATTGTCAAAGGCGGTGCTGATTCACATCTCTTCAATCGTAAACGTCCGATTCGAGTTGTTAGTTGTTCGAATGAATCGATGTTCATAGCCAAACTCGTGCTCACGAGAACGCCGACGCTTCCGACTCCTCTAATATCGCATGTTCCATAGAACAGTTCTTGTCCTGGTGTCATAGACGGCGTTGAATGGGTGGCGTCATCTCGTCTCGGCCAGTCCGATGACATCATACCTTATCATTCTTGCTTGCATGATCAAGTCTTCTATTGAGGACTCGAATGCATGTGTGCGTGCATTGTAGGTAGAGATCGTCACCATAGTCCTTTGCGATTTAGGCAGCTTCGAATGGCCCTAAGATTTTAGCAGCCTCTCCGTACTCGTTCTACGCTGCCTAATCGGGGGCTCTTTCGAGGGTCAGGGGAATGAGGCACGTTTCCTTTACTCTGGTTAGCTTTTTAAATACCCACGCATCGCTTGCTGAGCTCCGAAAGTGAGGACCTGGGTATACTCTCGATTAGCTGGCCAGTCTCTTCCAGTGTGCACATGGAGCTTATTTGTTGGAGACGACTCCTAACCGCCTCCCATACACTTTCCTGTCACTCGATTGAAGGCTTTTGGCCAAATTGAACCGCAGAATATAATTCGCATAAAGCGAGAACACTTCTACGCACGCATGAACACGTCTTCGTAAATACAGAAATTCGCTTTTGGTCCGCGATTAACCCCCTATCTGCCATCTGGGGACGCGCCACGTAGCCTCTCAACTAAGCGATTCGAGATCCCTCATGTAAATGAAATCCGTAGATCATGATCAGTAGAGGGTTTTAAATGTGGCAGTACCTTCAGTTGGCAGCCCTCTTTTATGATGGCATCGCCACAGCCGAAAAAATATGTCAATAAAAAAACAATAAAACCAATGCTTGTTTTCAATAATTGTTACGGTGTTAGCTCACAATTCATAAGCTTAACGTCTATGCTAAACAAGGCCTCCAATTTGTTCTATATGGAGTAATTGGGACTATACAACATCGGCAATCACAAAAGCTTTCATCGGTAGCATTTCCACGATAACTAATGAGTGAGGGCGCTGCAAATAAGCTAGGTTTCAAATACGAGTCAATGTGAACGAACGCGACTCTGAATGCGGACCAATGCAGATGTTGCAAAACACTGCTCTTGAATTTTTTCAGCAGCTGTGAAGTAAATGCAGTATTTTAAGTCAACCTGTAAATGTCAAAAATGAACCCTTCTGTTGGACTTCAGAACAACGCAAATGGTAACAGTTAGACCAGTACAAAGATGTACATGGTTTCCTGGTTCTCAGCTAAATGATTAATATTGTGGTTAACCTCCTGCGGACGGTGACAGCAGCCGTTGAATTTTTTTTTCTTCTGAGTTATCCGACAACGCCTACATGACCATTTTGACCCTCTTTTTAATTCAGAAAACAACCGATTTTTCCCTTGTAGCTGCAGAGAAGAAAAGAGACCAAATAAAATTAATCACATTGAAACACATCCGATTTTTTTATAAGATCAAGGAAAATCTTCATAAAACGAAAACGCACTTTTCTCATATGGTAGAAGGGATCAAGTAAAAAATATTATGTACGAAGAAGGAAAGCAAGAAAATCTTACTTAATGTGACTGTGGATATTGGAAAAAACATCGTACCTTCATGTAACCCTTGTCACTAATAGCATGTCTATTGATGTAGTCTCTGCAGTGCAGCTCGAATACCATTTCTTTAGGCAACAGGAATTTCTTGTCATAGAACTGAAGCAAATTCTCGTAAATTCCTGAAGAAAAGCGATTGAAACTATGTATTTACCAAAACATCCCCAAAAAATATTATCAACCTTCAAATTTATCCATAGCATAGGCATCCTTTGATATTTTGTCAGTATGTGACCACACTTCAAGAATTGTCCTTCCAGATGTACGATCTTTATAGAAATTTTCAGTGTTCTTATCCTTTCCAGAGCAAATTTCCTAAAAGATACTTGTTAGGTCTTTTCCAGAATAACTCAAATTTGGTTCATCCCTTAGACAAATGTTGAACTGTGATTGATTAACACGGTGATTACATCGTACATCCTTCATGTAATGTTTGAAAAGTGGAAGAAACGTGAAATTACTGCACCTATCTCCAATCAATGTCAACATTAAAATGGAAAAAAAACCAAACAGAAACATAATAAATTGTGAAACTAACCAAAAATATAGATATAGGTAATTACACCAATACAACAACAACAATGAATACCTACTTACCTGTGCCATCCGTTAAAATAACAATGCATGACCTTCCCATGCATCCAATTTTCACATCTCGACGTATACAGCAGCGTTATTGAACTTCAATCGTTAACATGCGAAACTCGGATTCAGTGTTTGCTCAAAGGTCACTTTGAACAATAACTCTCCTAACAGTTTTCCGCCTCATCGTAGCTGAGAGGTTTTCCTAGGTATCAGGCTGCGATGTACAGCAGAGGATTCATTCATCTCCCCCAGCAAGGCCTCTCAAGCTGAGAAGGGAGGACGGCGTTTCCATCAGAAAGCTCAGCTAAGAGTCAACCAATACCAGGATCCACCACCGTCTTGATATCAAACCAGTCACATGGCGCAAATCTCCCTCTAATCCACAAGGGAAGCGACTACCTGTAGTGGTGACGACCTAGGGTAAACTTTGGCTAGGCTGACCTCATGATTCCAAGGAACCACAATGGCTTAACCAGCAAAACTCCGAAGAGATGGAATTATGCTGGGGCCCTCACAACAAGTGACAACGGCCCATCAAGCAAGCATCCAAGTAAGTTTTCAGAAAAATGCGTTCTACAAGCAACAGTGCTGCAGCTTTACCTCAGTACTTCCTGTTCACCAGCATGATCTGGTTACTCATAAGAATTCATAGTAGATCCTGAAATAGATGTCACAGACAACATCAGCTTCCACAATGCTAAGTAGTCCATACGTTTCGAATCAAACGATATGATGTTTGAGAACGGCCATGAGCAGAAACACCCTTCCACGACTGATGAGGAAGTTCTACCAAACATCTCTAATGTGGAGCCATATGTTATCATTAATTTATCTATTACATGCGCATACTGATATCATCAACTATCCAAATCATTGGTTTTCCCAACATTCTCTTTTTTTCGACATCCTACACATTTTCCGATATTTCACCATTTCCCTAGCAGAATCACCAACTCTCTCAACTCTCGCGTTTCTTTTCCCACATAGAAACAACAATGTAGAAGAAACTTTATTGGGAATAAGACCTGGCTCTTCTTCATCAATCCTACCACAAACAGTCAGTGATATGGGCGATTAGAATTTCAACCATTTAGAATAAAACCATAATGTCGACGTGTAGAATGTTCTCCTCTTTTACTGCTGAGATATTTAAGGAATGTTGTGCAATATGGCCTCCCACTAAGCTATTCCATCATGATGGACGTCGTCTTTTGTACTCAACATCAAAATTTAGTGAAAATTATTCAAAAAAGTGGTCGAAGCATCAAGAAAGGTCCCCCGTTGCATATAGCACCACAAACTCACAAGTCGCGAAGGGTGATTCGAGGATTCACTGAGTGAGGGTGATTTTACTACTTAGGTGGAAAGTTCTAAGCTATTCGACATATATCAACGACTAATTAATTGCAAACCAAAACATGATATCGGCCATTTTTCCGTCTTGCTATCGTCCAAGCACTACATATTATAAATGTTACAGTTACGGCAAGTAAACTGCAGACTTGATCTGTTATTAAATTATTAAGCTGTTATTGGTTATGCTAAGTTATTAAATTCGTCTTCTTTCCGTCAATTTTTGACAGACTTTTTTCGCTACCTATACAGTGTTCAACACCCTCCCATTCGCCTTTTTAAAGATGAAGAGTTGACCATGTTCGTTTAAAATCAGTTGCTCAATAAAATGTTGAGTATTGACCTATTTTTGGGACATACACTGCAGTAGATCAAATTAAACATCGTGGAGACGATGTACCTCTTGGCATATCAAATCAGTGTTTGCATCCTCTCAGACAAGGTATCAATTTTTTCGTCACGGAGAGATGGGAGATTTGCTTAGGCCAAACTGAGATATGGAACGAGTGACCACATGCAGCGCCGATGAACCTCTTACCACTGCGCTACGTACAGCATTCACAAGCCCATATAGTGCGAATTTTTAGATCGAACGAAATAAAAAGAGTTATTTTTTGTGAAAAGATAAACGACAATTAAACGAAAATAACATCTTGAAAAAAAGAAAAAAGAAAACCACCGACATTAGTGGTAGCGCGTACATTAACAACGTTCTGGGACACTTAACCGGTGCTTGCGGTCGAAGCACAAAGGGACCCCTCTGCTCGCGAAATGGACGATGAGAAATCTTTCGATGCTTGCTTGAGTCATTCAATGATTAATACTACAGCGTTCGATAACTGCATATGTAGATAGAATGTTTCGATGCTTAGAACGCCACTCACCTTATATCTTAGAACGATCCTACCAAGCATTCTTGTTTCAATATCTGGAATAGAAACGGTTTTCCGCCATCCTTTGCATTCTGCCTAAACGAACGAATACGTTGTGTAAAGGAGGAAAAATGTGTGGGATGGATGAATCGCATAGTAACTGACAGATTTTTCCTCAGCATGTTTATATCAATCACTTAACCACACAGTATTCTGTGCTGTCAGAAAAAAAAGAAAAGGCGAACAGCGCCAATATTCTCATAATTTGGAATCATTGTTTTTAAAGAAATCATTTTCGGTGTTAGATTGTCACCAGCAGAAATATTCCAGTGCTAGCAAAGCTTGGTGGCCATAATGTTAACAACTGGTCGACCTGTGGTGGTTTTGCTAGAGATAAAGATGATGATTTCAGATCTCAAGTTAGAATTTCTGCCTACCTGAGGTAAAGTTCTATGAATCTGGCGAATAATTTTACTTCCCTAATAGTTTCTAATTGTTCAAAGGATAAGTTCGGTTTTCGACATATATCTTGGATGTTGATGCAAGGCCAACTTGCCAACCACTGCTATCCACTATTAGAACACTACTTTCTTCCCCAATTCACAAATTTAGATTGAAAGTAACAAATCGGAAAGTGCAAAAAAATCGGAATCAGTTTAGTGTTTTAAAAACGCTTTGGAGGAATACAATAAAACGAATAAAGATTTTGCAATAGTCGCCGAAATTACCGAGATACGTTTCAAATCCAAGTGTATTTGAATTAAACACATCAAAGTAAAACTACAAGAGATATGAGCAAAACTCGGAACCAGAGTTGGGTAGAACGCGCTATTATCATTACCACTGCCTCACCTGCTATCCACCACAACAACCGAGGCTGTTGTCTTGCTTTTTCTCTCAACTATTTTTTTTTCGCCCTAACGGTATTATCACCAATCTGCCGTCAACAGGAATGACCTGGGGAGCACATATCGACAATGAACTCAATTAAGCTGAAGCTTCAGTTGAAATCACAATATCTCAATCATCATTTACTGCCCACTCTTTTTTTGTTATATTTTACTTTTATTGATGGCTTATTCTTTCTTCACTTTTATTTACTGCCTATTCCTTATTTACTCATTTACTCTTTCCTTTCTATTGCTTTTTTACCTACTCTGTTTTCTCCAATCTTTTTCTTTCTTCTTGTCTTTTAGCAACGATAGAATAAAAACATGATTGAAAGAAAGACAAATTAAGGGGCCTCGGTTGATGTGGTGCACGGCACATAAGCTCCCACCCTGGGATGGGTAATCGCGGGTTCGAAGCCCAACTGAGGTTTCGTGTTTTGATCATACCACAGCATCCTTGTGGTTGTATTCCACACAGTAACCTACCATTAAAAAAAGCATAGGTATTAAATAAAGGTTAGAACATCAAGACAAGTTATTTTTAAAATTGGTGTATCATATTCGCCACCTTATGATCCTTCCATCCTAAGTTTTGACATGTCTTTCCACAAAAGAGAGCAAATTCGCAACCGAGGCATCTTCTGTAACAACTAACAGTGTAACGTTTGATAATATTCCCTTTGAAGCAAAGCATATCAGTTAACAATTTAGAATAAGCACATGATGTCTGTTGATATATGATAGTGTGTCTTAGGAAGTGTAAGTAGAAAACAGCGTAACACACTGGAACAATGATGCATCATGTTAACCGGATCACAAAAATTTCTCTTCACCATCTGTTATTTCCAATCTCAGTAAAACACCATTACAGTACAGTTGTTCACAGATGACTGATTTCTTGCAAAGCACAAAAAATCCAAGCAAGCCAGAAAAGTTGAAGAAACAAGGAAATAAAAAGTATTTGAATTAGTGACAAATAACCCTCTCATTTGGTTTCGTGATGCCTGTAGAGGTATGACGGATTACTTTACTCATGCAACAAGACCATGCATTAGAGGGATAAGAAGTATAAATACATCAAAGGCATACAAGTAAAGCACGTTAATTCTTCTTTCGGAGTTAAACGAATTCTTATGCTTCCCATCCAAAGGATGTAAAATAATGACGTCCACAGAATTGTACTTGACTCTGATAAATGAAATTTAAACGGTCGCCACGGGAAACCTTAATTTTTCCTTGATGGCACTTGGATTTACATTTTCCATGAAAATTTTGATGTCGATCAAGTTCCTTTCGCTTTCAAACTGAAAACAGATTTAGGCGCCAGATACAAACTTCGCGCTCAAACAGGTATCACTCACACATTGTCGCCGGTTGTTTATTGTAGTATTATATTACTATTACTTTATTCGTCTCCCCTATTCGCAAACAGACATTAACATTGAAAATTAACTACCTATGTAGGTAAGCGTGTATTAATTTGCCAGATCATACTTTCTGCCCTTGCATGCACTCAGCTACAGAATAATTTGTTGTTCTACGTCGTGCGAGCAGCAAAAAAATAACAGCAATAATTTTTTTTACACTAGACTTCCCACTAACGTGGGAATCATTTGCTTTATAAATTTGATTCCAACGCGACACCAATCCCTTTTTAACAGGTTCATAGTTGGCTAGTTAAGACTGTGCCTAGGACATTCCTGTTGTAGAACAGCCAAGCGTGGAAGCAAAACTATTTAAGAAAAAAGTTTGCAACAGGATCAAACACTTCATCTTCTACATTGCAAAATATTTTCCTGAGTAGTGAAGGCGGCAAAGCTTCGCAACGCTACAGTTTCCTCCTAAGAAGTTCTCCGAGACGAAGAAACCCACACGCTCGTCTACAAGCTTCAAGTCTGAACATCCACAGAATAAACTGCTACAAGTACTGCATATAATAAACATTCATGACATGTCTTCTCAGTTGACTCTGTTTGTTTGGAATGGCAATTAACTCTGTTTCAAACTTTTAAACAGAACTGGAACCACTTTATAAACCACCCACAACAGTGACGTAATCGGAGCTACACCATCATGTCCTGCTGGACAAAATTTTGCCTGCTCATTCGTTTCTCGGCTCGAGATATGAGTCCTAATGACAAAAAAGCGAGAAAAAAGAAACACGATTTTTGAGCTCCAGAAAATGGAAATTTCACACAGTAGGACAAAATGATGTGTACCTAGTTGAAACGATGTACAGATTCTAATGGCTTTTACTTAAACAAGTATAATAAAGCTCACTACAACCCCAGCAATGTTTGTACAGAATTGGAACGCTAAAGAACATCAGGCCATGTCTGAATTATATAAGCCTTATATTACCGTGATTATGTTCACCACATGTATACCACCGCAAAGTTAATGGAAGTAACAAATGTGTAGTTACAAATGACCAAATGGAATGTTAACGACAGAGTCGAAGAAGCAATGAACACGAGAAAGAACATCCAACTCTTCACCAAACCACTGACCCAACAGTTCCTGCATTTATGTGCATCTAACACATCGAGGAATAACTCAACTACAGACGATACAGCATTTCAATTTGGAGATGGATTCAGCAATTATCCAAGATACAGGAAGCTTTTATGAATGTAAGAGTCAGATATTACGTTCATAATCATCAATGTATAATTCTATCTGAAAAACTAGATTGGTGGAGGTTACAGTGAATAATCTAGCCTTGCTATTAAAAACAAAGGAAAGCTAATTCCGGAGAAACCATAAAAAACAGTTCTTTTTGGGGTATCAAACTCTCTCATGTAAAGGATCTCGAAACGGTTATTCGCTAGGTTATGTCGCGCATTACTAGATTTCGAATAAGGTGTTAAATGCCGAGCAAAAGACGACCATCTACTTTCCTTGATATGTAGACGAATTCAACAGACATGAGCCTCTTATCTTCGATGCGTCGGATTTATACCTTTTATATGCGTGCAGACATAGTCATGCACACGTAGAAAGTTAGGTGTATTCAAGCAAACTTTGTTCTGTATATCAATTCATTCAAAAAACCTATTCCTAAATGATCAGTGTAAGTGGAATGTGCTTCGAATCTGTCTCCAAGAAGAAACCTCTTGTCTAACTTGGGAACGGCCGACTACTCCTGCGTATAGGTACCGCCGAAGAAATGGATGGATGACTACGAGTCATAACAACAATAGAAATGGTCTTCTTCTACCAACAAAGAAACGGGCTCGATATAGCAGCGAAGAGCGTGGAGAGGTTGTTAGAAGCTTGGTCATTTAGCGCCTCCACTCACTGAATTAAAGAGGATTTTCGAATTTATCGAGACACGTGGTCATAACAGCTTTGGCATTTGAAGCCTCCATACTAAAATCGTTAATTTCGTTTGTGAATGTATAGCAACATCATCACAACCATAGCATCGTGAAATGTTCAACGAATGGAAAACGTGTCCGACAAATCGACAACATTTTACCCCTAACAATTCAGCTTCAATGTCGAGAACGGATCACGAAAACTACAACGAAAAAGACAAGTAAGCGAAATTCGATGGCCAGCAGCTACGCCACCGTTCTTTTTCGAATAACAACAAGCACTAACCGCAAAAAAAAGCCAAAGTCGGATAATCTCTTCAGGGGTGCGCTTAAAAAGACCTGGTTACGGACGAACTAAGAGAAAACGAAGTTCATGCTAAATGATTTGTTTCTAATGTACCATTAACGCCTAATGCGAAGAATATATCCAAATGTTCTTGCTATTTATCTTTGCGCTCAAAAATCAATATAATGAAGAACTTAGCTAAGACATGAACAGAAAAAAAACTAGTGGCTTAGTGGCTTAGTAAGCTTGAGAAAAACGTCGAAGAACCAATGGATAAGACAAAACCAAATACAATCATTAGCACAAATTCAACTGCGTGGCTTCCTGCACATTATTTTTTTTATTTTATTTTATACGACCTATCTTCACATCTACTCTGCGGATCCCAGCACTTCTCGCATTCGATTCGTTTCCTTGCCCATTATCTACTACGGTCTTCCAACTTTTACGCGTGGCTTCGGTTGCTGCTTGATAGTTTTCGTTTCATCTTGAACGTCGTAGAATGCTGGTCGAGTCGATTCTCACTAGGGGTTCTGAGACAGTCGCACTGGAGCGTTTCCAACTGAATCGTAGACAGTGGTTTTTTTTCGCGGACAAGTCCAGCACCAATTTCCCGACCCCGGAGGGATGAGTATTGGTGAGTCCGGAGCGGGATCGAACCAGCACCGTGCTCGTGACGACCGGCATCACTGTTGCTGTGCCATTCATTCCCTGGCTTCTCGTACATAGCAAAGAAAAATATGTTGCCCTTGCATGATGAGTGTAAGGGTTGATAAAACCAAGAATAAAACTTCAGTAAAAAAGTTGTTGGCATTACGACAAAGTGCCCACAACTGTTACAAAACCTATAACATTAGTAGCACAAGAAGACAGAACAGCATGAAAAGTGATAACCAATGAACTGAGAATGCAATATGAAAGTCAGTGAGTAACTGGAAATGGGTTTGAAGGGAAAGTAACAACTGAACTATGAGAGAGATACTTGTTCGCAACGCTGGCCTTTCACTAAATGTGAATGAAAACTTTAAAAAAAAGGAAAAACGAAGCTTTTTTTGAAGCTGTAAAGGAATCAATTACTGATTAACCGGACCTATTCACAAGCCAATACTTCGAGTAAATCGTTTTTTTTTCATGATCACCTCATAACACCTATATACACAGAGCACGAGATGGAAGAATATGAAAAGAAAGCGAACTTACATATACGCCTGAGAACCCTATGGGTTAAAAAAACTGAGCAATCGAATAAAAAATGGAATGATGACAGCAACGAATAGTTGGACCTCCTCAACAATCCGACAGATGCATGGCACATTAGAGCATCAGTTCGATGCTATTTTAGTCGTTCACAACAATTTTCACATGCAATAAATGAAAAAGACAAAAAAATGAGAGAACGTCATACGCTCACTTCTTCGTTTCGACTGGTGTAAGACAGTACCAGCAGTAGTGAGAAAGTTCTTCAGAGAACAGAGCGTATGCGAACGGATAGAAACGAAGTCGCTGAGGTTTCGATGCCATCTTGAAAACAACATACACCGACATAAAGTATGAACGAGCAAAGTACATCGAAAAATTGCGATTAAAACAATAAGGTTATGTATTCTTAAAAAAAGGAAACAGATTCCATCATAGCACGAGTCACTTTCTCTAAAAGTACGCAATTCGAATTTAATGAAATTATACTTTAAGAATTCAATACAGTAATTTAGCAGTATGCATGAAGGTGCCCATTGAATGGGGCTATTCATGCTGTATGGAAGTATCAACAATGGAAGAGTAGCACGGCCGGCGAAAGATAGCACTACCAAGTAGCAAAACTTAGCTCCGAAAATTCTTTCTTTTTATGAGAAACAACCAAATGAAGATTATATAAAAACCACTTTGCTGAATCAGCAGAAGTCGGTGCAAGAATTAAGAAACGAAAAACTTTAGGAATCACAGAGTGGATCACATTACTGACCTGGAATCATACCCATAAAAGAGGGGTGACAGTTATTTTTAACGGAAAAGAAAGTCTTACTTCAACGTTTTCTTCTTCAGTGAAATCACTAATTTCACCACGTTCTCTATTACAATTGTAAGATCTTCAATAAATAAACCGAATTCAAATTTGACAGATTTAACTTAACGAGAGAGAAATAAAAGCTCTAAAAAGGACAAAGCTCTCGGCGTTGATCAATCCCAGAGCGATGTGCCATGCATACGACTTCATTAAGCATCGCTGGAGATGACTGAATGCACATCTGGCCTTTACAATAACTCGTGGTGGCCTATCGATGTATCGAGCCAGTGATGCTATCCTCCAAGACAAGCCTGGTACCAATTTGCAGACCCCGGAGGGATGGAAGGCTTGGTGGGCCAGGGCCACGGGAATCGATCCCATGTGTATTGCAGGCCGCGTCTAACCACTGCGCTACATGCGCCCCATGGGTTATAGTATATGGAAAAATAATTGACGAAAAAACATGGTGTGAAAGCAAGCGAAGTAGGAGAGTATGTAACGTTCTCTATTACAATTGTAAGAAGAGTAGTTTTAGGGTATGAGATAAGTTCACATTAGCACAGTACCGACTTAGGTTCCTATATCATCTCTTTTTCAAAGCGTTTCTTGTCAGTAATTCGTTTAACACATTGACGAGAAAGTGGGTTTCGCGACAACAACCGCATAACTCGAACTGTTAAGAAGTTCAGAATATTTAAGCTTAAATAAGAGGTTGTACTCGGTCGTGTCAAGGACATATGCAGTTTCTCCATAATAGCTTATCTCCACAGAGACTACTCTCTATCCCACAGAGAATAGCTCCTATCTCTCTCTCTCCATCCTCATACAAATAAGTGCTCCGCCTGCACTAAGCTGCTCAAACATCCGTCTCCCATTTGTGAAAAAAAAGTGTAGTCTCTATCTAACCAACTCCCTGCACAAGTTCTATAAGGGGCACTTTTTCTCGACTGCTAGCTCTTCTTCTTTAGCCATAATTCCATAAGCCTCAGATGGTACATAAAGTCAGTCATCATCACGGAAAAAGGCGTGCTCTCACTACATAATGTACGCACATATTCCTCTAGTACTTCAAGTACTGTGGCGGAATCTGACAACCATTCTTCCATGCGGATGTGGTTAGTTTTACTATGTTATTATTGTTGTTTCATTCACATGACGGTCTATTTTTCTAAACTTGAGATCCACACAGTGTAAATATGGAGTTACCATCGCATCCACATTCCACTAAGCCCTTTAGATTTTCCTTGCTGTTCGCCATCTAGTTGAGGATATTGTCTTCCTCATAAATTTCGGTAAATGTTGCTAGTGTCGATTCTCACTGGAATCATGCAACACCCGTGCTAGGGCTTTCCCAGGTCTTTATTACGGGTGGAGGGGAGTGACCTGATCCCATACAACTCTGTTACCAACTTCCCGATGATGGAGAAATGGTGAGCTTGGCTTACTCGGCCCAGGTCGAACCGCAGGGCCGTGCTATTAAACTGTAACACCCTTACTGCACTACCAGCGCCATTAAATGGAATTAATATCTAGGAGAAATTTCTGCACTTTTCACTGTACTCTTTTACTGTGAAAACACTTATTAAACGCTTCAGAAAATTTTTTGCAAAAAAACACTATACAGTTGAAAAACTTGTTGCAGTTGTCACAATTAGTTCCAGTGAATCAGAGAAACACAGA
Source organism: Angiostrongylus vasorum (assembly GCA_018806985.1). Lineage (NCBI taxonomy): Eukaryota > Metazoa > Nematoda > Chromadorea > Rhabditida > Metastrongylidae > Angiostrongylus > Angiostrongylus vasorum. Next base: position 1,430,993 of record JADANN010000120.1, on the reverse strand, counting down.
GTTAACCAATAACGTAGGAGGAAATGCGAAGCGTAAAATTTTTGAATCCAACACTGGTTTAGTAGACAATTTGAGAAGTTTCCACTTTTGTAGATAAATCCTGACAAAATCTTTGTCACGTTGAACAAAAAGGGAAATAAGATGTGTTTTTCATAACTTCTATCACTCCCATAGACGACCCTCCCAACGGTTTACCGCCTCATCGTGGCTGGGAGGTGTTCCTGGGTGTAGAGGTGTAGGGCTGCGATGTACAGCGGAGGGATTCATCCTCCCGCCAGGATCTCCCAGACTGAGAAGGAGACCGGCGTTTCCATCAGGAAGCCCAACTAGGAGTAAACGAAATCCAGCATACACCACTGTCATGGTATCAAACTATTCGCACGGTGGCAAATCTCGCTCTAATCCACAAGGGCGGTGACTGCCCGTGGTGATAACGGTCTGCGGCATAGTTTGACCAAGCTGTCCTCGGGACTGCAGGGAACCACGGTGGCTAAAGCAGCAAACCTCCGGAGATTTACGCTGGGGCTGGAGAACATTCTCTATCTCGTTATTAGCGTTTCGTTCCATCGTCTGTGAACTTCTTCCTCACAGCAAGTACATGCTTCACAGCTAGCTAGAGAGTCCTTTGTGATGTTTTGTATGTAAAGCACCTGCAAAGCTGCAGAAACTAATAGCTGACAAGAGTTCTGCAACCTCTTTGCATGTTCACATCTCTTGTAACTACAAGAACATCGCTTGAAAAGAGTCACGACCCCCCTACTGTAAGCTCTGCTCACTCCAAATGTTACATCAGAATTGGCATCTGTTTGCAAAAATCGTTTGTGCTCTCCAACTTGATTCTATCCGCTTACTCTTCTTGGTTAACACCAACTCGACTAACTTCAACTGAAGCATTCATAGTCGCGCATCATGGAAGTAGTGAAGAGATTCATTAATCTTCATGTAACCGCTGTATATTGCTAAGCTCGTTATACTGTTGTTATTTACATACACAGGCATAGGTGCTCGAGTCCAGGGTACATCTACCTAAGCCTGAGGTGGGTACATGTATCAATAGGTCCGGATCGCAGTGACAGGAAGGAATAAACAACACCAAATAGCCACTAGCAACACCTGTCTTAGCAAGTCGTCGTTTCCCCACAACCACTCATTCACTACACGAGCCCTTCGCCGTTTGGTTCATTGACACTAATAACTGCCCTTAGTGTGAGTCACCACTCTTACATCAGACGGGTAAAAACCAACACCAATAAGAGTGTGTAAAATTTAACAAAAATTTATTGGACGAAAGTCCTCATTGGTCCAAAAATGACAAGTCATAAAAAACGATGGCCTTCATAGAGGTGGCGATATTAGCTTGATAAGTGAAAAAGGAGCAGAAAAGAACTATTTGTGAAGGACTGCAGCATAGAAACGTCATCAATAAATCGATAAGATCGGTTATACTCTCAGTACACCGAGTTCATGAACAAAGCGGCAAAAGAGAATACAGTGTAGTCAGTAGAATGAGTCTCTAAAAATAAAACACTAAAAAAGTAATCGGCAAGACTGATGGTGGATTAGTCGGTCAGCCAAGAGCACCTCCACACGACGTGTGACTATGGGACTAGGGAAACCGACCGATCGATACGGGAGGAAACCATCAGTCCACCCAGTGTCACAGCGGTGTGGGAGTGGTGGATGTCACGTTGCGCACCACAAAAGAATCCCAAGTTCCAAGCACGGACTGCTCTGCCGGCTGGTCTACCCACCTCCACCGTTCTGAAGTCTATAAAAAGTGATGGCCATGGACGTGTTAGCAAATTTCCTGCCTACTTTATAATGGAAACACATTGTTTTTCTTGTTAGTGACATCGATACCACCATGTGGATGTTTTTTTTGTTCATACGAAATAGAATTTTCGAAAAGTTGGATAACAGTTACTTTCTGGAGATTGCCATATTTACCATTTATTATCGACACAGTCGTTTTCTTTCGCAATGCGAAGCAGAGAAGCGAGTAACAATCCATGACCGACAGCGCTGTGTTAAATTTCGCAATTGCATTGTTCCCATCATAAATATACATGTATATGTATATATATATATATACATGTGTATATGTATATATATATATATATATGTGTATACATATCCACATATGTGTGTACATGTGTGCATCGGAGCTGAACGATTGTCATTAATAACCCACGGTCTGCTCACAACGACCTCATGGTTTCTTCGTGGTCTCCTGATGGCCGTTTTCACATTGATTGGTTAAGGTTATGGTCACTTAGTGTTGGCAGATCGTGCTGCAGTAGTGCGCGTCCCGTTAAGGATTCTTGTGCTGCATTCGTGACCAGAATTTCATTGTTAGCTAGGACTTGAGCAGGAGCGCTATTTTCGATTAGAGATCCTATCGATGTTTAGTTCCGCATTGGTTTTTTTTCTGAACGTCTTTGTGTTGTTGATCGGTCTGTTTGAATCAATCTAACCTTATCAAATGCTGGTTGTGTTTAGCACCATTCCACCAGTGGAATGAAGCAAGTCCAGCTGGAGAAAGGAACTAAGGGTACGATACTTACCTCACGATTCTACCACTTTTTATTCATCTTTTTCTCGTCTTTTTTCTTTTTTTCATATACTGGCTGTTCTTTATCATGTGCATTTGTTGAGTAGCTTTTTTCCATTCAGTTTCCCACTTTTAAATCCACAATGTTTTGTGCTAAATAGAATTCATTCAGAGTCTGCCACGGTATCGATGAGAGCATCTTTGTCTTGCAACTCAGGTTTGTCGCTGAAACTTGCAGTTTTTTTTTAGTTCTTTTGTAACGTTATTTGCCAAATCCAAGTATTCGATATAGTATAGTTCCTTACGTTCCATTATGTAGTAATCCAGAGTCAGAAGGTGATTTCACAGAGGAGAACGTTGGACTAATCAGTAAGACGAAGAAGAAAGGAAAGAATGTGAGTCATTATTATTGTTATGTCTATTACCACATTATTTCTAGAGTCAAATCATTGTCCTATTCTTGGTAAGTGTTTGTTTTTTTTTGTTTTTTGCTCCAGATTATCCTTGTACTTTGTTCACGTGAATACCATGTTAGACTTATTTTCAACAATACTGTAATAGTATTTCAAAACCGACTTTCCTCTAACCACAGTGTGACTAATCAGTGTGTATTCTTTCTTTAATAAGCCTACACGAGGTTGATATACGATGTCTGTTCGGCTAACGTTTCAACGGTTTTGTCTTTATCAGAGCCGATGATCCGAGTCAATGGTCAGATGAAGACGAAACCGTCGAAACGTTGGCCGAATAAAGATTGTATATCAAGTTCGTGTAAACTTCTCAAAGAAAGAATACGTATTTTAATAGTTTCTACTGTAAAACGTAAGAGGATAACGTGTTCATATTAAACAGTTTGACATTTAAACGATTAATCGTCGAGTGATTTCGAGCAAGGGTCAGTAGATTCTGTGTTCATTTTGTAGAGCGGTAGAGCTTAGCACTACTCTCTGCTTGGTCGCAAAATAACAAAGGTCCAAAACTTAGAATATGTCGTTAATTTCCAATATTTGTTGCTGAACGTTAGGCACGGGTAGAAGAGGTCGGCCTTGGAAGTGATTAGAAACTAGTAGTTTCTGTGTACTTCCCATTCTTTTGGTTGCACATTTCTATTTTTTGATATGAGTCGAACACAGGAGTTACAGAGTAATTGTCAACTGAATGCACCCACACCATACACTATTAACTGTAGATTTATGTTTTAATTAGTATTTGCGTCCATCGAACTGTTGTCCAAAAATCTCATACGAATTCGAAAATTAGTAGAAAAATTTAATCGTACCCTATAGTGGTAGTGTTGAGCAATCAAGAATATTACTTGGATACTTGGATGGCCCATCTTCACTGGTTGTGCGGGCCCCGTCATAATTTCCACTTTCCGACTAGTTTGGTACTAGGACGATGACGAATCCTGGTATTGGTTTACTGTTAGCTGGGCTTCTTTATGGAAATGCCGGACTTCTTCTCAGCTTGGGAGGCCCCGCTGTTGGGATGAATCCCCCTCGCTGCACGCACCCAGGAGCACCTTTCAGCCACGATGAGGCGGTAATCGCTGGGAGGATTCAGTAATTTTAGTTCTGAAATACGGTGTTATTAGACTAAACGAGATCATCGGTTAAGTTAACTTACTAACTTAACTTCTGTACAATAACAACTGAAAGTGAGACATTTTTTGAACCACATGTTTCAGTTAAAATACATGTAGAGTTGTAAGGAGTTCAATATATGGGGCATAAATAGTCTTTTGCGCAGCACTTAGTCGTCATTCGAATTAGATCGTCTGGGGTTTCATTCTTCCACTGCTCTATGTTTGCTTATTTTAATCCTACATGTTTTGAGACGAAGTAGCTTTATTAACGAGTCTATTACAAGTACTTATTTTGCAGTTGGAACGAACTCCTTTACTACACCGACCGATGTCAATAGCCGATTCGGCCACTGTGGATTTTGGACGTCGACTGGAACGTGAAAGTGAAGAGCATCGCTTTTCCAGTGATGACGATGAGACAAATACTGGTAGATCGTCTGTTGAATTTAGTTTTAAATCATTTCTCTTTCACTTTATTTGCGTCTCATGTTCAATATCATCTTATCAAAGCTTATAAGTTTATCGTTTTGGGTGATTTTAACTCAGAAACCATGTTGCCCTAAAATCCATCTACTCATTTTCTCAGGGGAAAAAGGAGATTCTACTGGGTGGATGAACGTCACGGCATTCATCGATGTTCAAAAAGCAAATAAAATCTTCGAGTGTGATAAAGCTAAAAATCGCCGGACATTTCTCCTTGGGAAAGCGTGTCATGTTAGGGTGTCTATCTTAAGGTCTTCTGCTGCTAAATGAAGAAGAATCTTGCAAATATAAAGGGGTATAGGGACAGTTTACATAATCATTTGTCATCATGGACTCACATTCCGTGAAAGAGGAGTAATGTGATTGTGTTAAACGTTGACTCGTCTAAACACATACACACATACACATACACATACACACACACACACACACACACACACACACACACACATACACACATACAGGGATAAAATAAAGAATAAAGCTGTCGGCATTGATCAATCCCTGAGAAATGCACCATGCATTCGACTTCGTTAAGCATCGTTAAAGTGATTGAATACATATCTGGCCTTTACAACGACTCGCGGTGGCCTACCGATGTATCGAACCAGTGCTGCTATCCTCCTAGACAAGTTTATTACCAATTTGCCAACCCCGAAGGGGGTGGAAGGCTTGGTGAGCCTTGGGCGTGGGGATCGATCTCAGGTGTATTGCAGGGTCCCTCCGACCACTGCGCCACAAGCGCTACACACATGCTTATCGTCATTAATTGGTTACTCATTTCACACATCGCATTATCTTTTAATATCAGTTATAACGGAAAGATTTCATTCTTAGACACGAAAGTGATTATTTTTTGTTCAATGCCTTTTTTTCTGCATTGTTCAGTATCATTCCTTTGTGCGATCAGAACATTGTGCAGGTGGTGAGCAGTATGGCAGTACAGCGGGTGCCGACTTTAAAGCGGTAGTGGATGAAGCAATTCGAGCCATACACAACGGTATCTTTCCAGAGCGAATCATGCAAGGATCTAGCGGTTCTTACTTCGTTAAGAACATGCAAGGGGTACTTGATGTTCTCGCCTTTCGTTTTCTTTTTTTCCTCTATAGAGTATCTAATGTTCTTAAAGCATGTCGTATTTTATTCTTCATACGGATTGTTTTCTTCAGAAAATTATTGGCGTGTTCAAGCCAAAGAACGAAGAGCCTTATGGACATTTGAATCCAAAGTGGTTAAAATGGTTTCATAAAATATTTCTGCCCTGCTGTTTTGGTAGAAGTTGCCTTGTTCCAAACCAGGTGGGTTATTTTTATTCTTCATTTTTTCACCAAAAATCGGTTGGTAGACATTCTAGTGCAAGGTTGATTCAATTCCGTGCAGGTTTGTGCTTCAAACTATCTGTTTCTCTTCAGTTTTTTTTTCTTGTAAGGACCAGTTTTACGTGTCATCTTATGTTCATTGATAGCTCCCGTTCCGCCTCTGTAACATTCATTTGGTTGGTATATACGTATAGTCACGTGTGTTCATTTTAGAAATCTTTCAATGCCGTGATATTAAATTTCTATGTAATTACTTATTAATACGGTGTTCGTTTACTGCATTTTTGCACTCAAGTTTGACTCAAACGCTTGTCAAGTCGAAATTACTTCCACTTAACAAAGATTAGTTGCCCAGTTTTGATATAACGACCGCTCTCTGTGAATACCTACGCTTCTTTCTACTTTTTTTTTGTAATTGTATATCCCAAGTGTGCTCTCCATAAAATTATTTTGCAGTTGTTTAGATCTAAAACACGTATTTGTTAGGCGCAGCAGTATACCGAAGTGTCGTGATTTCTGGAGTTGAATCATTGAAAATTATTTAAAAAAGACTTCGAAATGCTAAATGAGCATTTTTTTATTTGCAACACAGCTAATTCCAGTCGTTGTTAAATGTTGAACGTGAAATTTCTTCCATAAGAGTCCTATTACTTTGCCTTTTCATTGCCATCGGATTTTAATTTTCCGTGAAACGATGCCTCATTCGAACTGCGTTTTTAAGATCAGATTTTGACTCGTTGTTAGTCTTCTGTTTCTTTCTCCTTGTATTTATTTTTGAATTACTGGAATATTTCCATTTTTGTTCACGCTCGTTTTATTGATCAGATTATGGATTGCACAGACCACGACATGTTTGAATACTTGAATAGTGCTTCTTCACGAATTGTTATGCGGACCCCAGCACGCCTTCCATTTTTCTGGAACTTTGCTTGTTTGCTGACTTTTTCTCCTTAGGGTATCGAGAAGCCTTAGTAGCGGTCTTCTGGATTCGAACCACAGGCAGCATCCAGAATTTGTTTGTTGAACGGCGGTGTGAAGCGTTGCGGCTAGACTTCTTATAGAACAGCGGCGATTCCTAGCAATCGTTTACTTTTGGTTAGGATTTCGGGTTTAAATATGAAGCTTCTTATTAGCTTCCGCAACTCTTCTTGTAGTTGAATCGCTTGTTGTACATCGTATTCCACTAGGTGATCTATGCACTCCATCGTTTTCCACTGATGTTGCTGTGAGATTTGCTGTGCGAGTGGTTGCTAAAGTTTGTTACCACATTTTGTCCTGGTAAGTATTCCTATTTAAGTCCAAGAACTACAAGAATACTTTCCTCTGGAATGGAGTTTCTCCGGCTGCTCGACAGTGTTTATGATTCTTCCGATTGCTATTCTCCTTCATTTAAAAAAGATTTTAGGTTTTTTAGGATAGAGTGTCGTTGAACAGTCTTTGAAAAATTCTTTAATCACCATAGAGGAAATTATTTTTTAAAAACTATTATTATGTGATAAATGAATGTTTCTCTAGTCATTCATGGTTTCTGACGGAGATTACCGTTGAATGCAAAGCAAGGACATTGAGGTATCATAATGGCTGATGTTTTTGAACAGTGGTTGTACAGCATGTGATGAACTATTCAGCGGAGCTTGTAAAGAGAATCTATAGCGTTCATGGCGTTCTATGTTTAATTTTTTTAACAAAACTTGTCCACGGTAAGTACGCCCTTTCTTACGTTGTTACTCAGATCCAGAGAATAACTACATCAGCAGTTCTAACTTATTATTTACTGCCTACTCTTTTTAATGGTAGGGTATATATTGCGAAGTATAACTTCAATGATGCTGAGATATTTGCAAAACTCCGACCGCAGGTGTGTACGGTGGGGAACGAACGCGCTATTGTCCATTCCGGGGAATAACGCGTTCACCCCCCACACCATGCGGGTCCTTCATGGAGTTTTGCAAATATCTCAGCATCATTGAGGTTATGCATCAGCAGTGTTGGAAAACATTCTAGAAAAAATCAATACTAGATGCATCTAATGGAAAATGTTTTTGTTCAGGTTGTTTTAATAATAGGAGTAAAAAGTTTGAAGGATTCAGCGTATAGGAAATTTTTGTTCACCAAGCCTTTCCGACATTCTGTTAACGAATGCGTGGATATTATGTTCGGTATCGATAAAGAAAGTGATGCAGCATTAGTTTCGTTTTCGTACTCGTTTTGAAGTGTGCTTCTTCTGAATTGTCTGAGTTAGTTGCTTCCTGCTGGGCTGTCATGCAGAGAATGTCGTTGGTATTTGATTTACATTATGTTGTATTCAACTTTTCTCCTGGTTATATCGTGTGATCTCTTCCTCTTCGTACTTTGTTTCCATTTTTTTTTGCGAGATTCAGAGGCAATTGATTTGCATTTCTATGGTAGGTGGTTGAGCCTTCCTCTCTCCAGCCAAGTCTTCCATCTCTCCAAAGTCGAAAAGTTGGTGTAAATTGTTGGAAGCAGGACTAAGCCTTGGCGCACTTACTGACTGAACCCCCATGTGGTGGTGTATTGACCGTGTCCATATTGAATAGTCTAGCAGATTTACAGCTGTGGGAAGAACACAAGAGCATGTCTCCACGGAATTACATGATGACAATTACTTTCGCTAGCACTCCGTAAACTAATGCTTGGGCGCAAAATGGCATATAAATTTGGTTATTCATTAATTTTGGGTAATCATATACAGGATAGGGGGCGGATAGCACAGTGGTAACGTAATCACGAGCATGGTGCTAGTTCGATTCCGCTTCGGGCCAACCAAGCCTCTCAACCGTATGGGGTCGGGAAATTGGTACCGGACTTGTCATTGGGAACGCTCTAGGCCGGCTGTCTACTCCAGGGAGCTTGACCACCATTCTATGACATTCAAGATAAAATGAAAATCCTCAATCAGCAACCGAAGCCACACGTAAAAGTTGGAAGATCTTCGTGGACAATGGATGCGAGGAAACGAATGGAATGTGAGAAGTGCCTGGGATCCGCACAGAAGACGTGAAGAGGGGTCGTATAAAATAAAAAAATAAGGTTATTTTTTCTATAAAATGGAGAAATAATCTTATGCGGGATTACGTGTGAAACCGTTTCATCATAAACTCTATTGTATCCACTTCTTGAATCGACGATTGAAATGAGTTCTGCCATTTAATTTAATTATCTGAAATAATCTTTCTTTTCAATGATATCTACACCATTCATTTGCTGGTGGTACCAGATCACAGCTCTGCGTTTAATTTCTCGACGGTCATCAGCGCGTTGATGCGAATAAAGTAGTCGTTGTTGAATGTCCAGTTCGATCCCATGCTACTTCATTAGCAGTGTCCGGCACTATAATAGTGTGCTCTTATATCCTTGCTTCAGAATATTTCGAAAGGTACCACAAAATATAAGTGCTATAATCTTGTGTGTAAGTGAAAACGGAGTTCTGGGCAACACTTGCCAACCAATTGTTTCCCAACCTATTACCTAAGATACCAACTATGGTTGCTTTCAATTTAAAAAGTTCACATTTTGGGGGAGCTTGATATGCTATTCATGATTAAACCCCGTTGTCACGTCATGTTTATACCCAGCTTTCATGAAAGTCGTTTTGGCTAGAAGCATGTATTCCTTCGGTTCAATGGCGCTGGCTCATGCATGATTTTCACAACAGCTTTAAGAATGCCAAGAGCATTAGTGTGCAGTCTTATCCCAGTTTTAACAACTTAGATAACGTCTCAAAAGGAAGTGTGCATGGAAGACATGAAAGTCTTTGCAGCCTACTACAAATGCTTTTTTTTTAGTTTTACATCAAGTTCAGAATTTTGCTATTCTATGAAACCATAAGAACGCTTTTTTTAGCTGTGCAGTAAGAATCAAGCAGCTTAGGGGTAACTGCTTCGAAGATCAGAGCTCAGTAATGAGATTATATCAGAAATCAAAAAGGGTGGATATGTCATTTACCAAAGCGATAAGTGCTAGATAAGAACCGTCGGAATCCAGGTTCTGTATCATGTCAAGCAAAGACAACTCCATGGAAGAGCCTCACTTCACAAATCCGGAAACCCAAGACGAATTATGAGTTCTTCATATAGCTCAATCGTGTAGGAACCACTGTTGCATGGGATAGGAACGATCGGAGACATTGCTAGAGTCCCTTCGAGATATTAGTGATCAGTAGAAGGATAGCTTATGCAGGTGGTCTACTAAAATTTTGTCTATAAAAAATTGTTTGTATTCCCTATTTTCTATTCTATTTACATCGTACAACTCTCAGAGTAGCTTGGAGATCGTGAGGAATACAATAGTTATGTGGTGAATTTCCTTTATGATCTTGTAATAAGAAATTTATGTAAGCATAAAGAAGTATGAAAGTCGTGTACAATCTCTAAGTAAGCGTCTTACGATATTAAATCATCTGCTCATTGTTTGAAGTCAAGGAAAGTGGTTGTAGTTACGTTCTGTAATGTTCGCTGAGGTTCACAAGGCCTTCGAAGCATTTCTCATCGTAGGAAGTTCACTACTCAATAGTGTTGATAAATGAGATTTCCTTGCACTGAAGGTGCTATAGACATTCGATGTTGAGTTTTTCTTGGCAAAGACGGGAACAGTGAAACATTAGACGGTTTTATCACAAATCGCATTAAATACAACTTTGATTTGTGCTGTAGTTTTTAAGCATAGCGAGCACAATATTAGAAGAATAAGACGTGCAATGCAATTTTTATTCCGTACTAAATGACAGTGTTTTACGATTGACTAATAAAAATTAACTGTTTGAAAGCTAGGTATATTTTGATGCGTTAGGAGAGCGACAGTGAGTAATGATTACAGATAGCAGTATAGTAGCTTCTTGACGTGGGCTGATGGCGGTATGGTTTACAGTTCATCTTGGTTGGGTGCTAGCGTATCATACTTGGAATGTGTTGATGATTGCATAGAGCTCTCATCACGATTCAGTGGAATATCTACAACAGAGGGATCCTTTTCGCGGACAGAATCACGTCCAAGTGAACTGTCTCGTCCACCATACACACTTTCACGACCACCGGCAGTGTTTCCGCCAACTCCGCCGTAAGCGGAGTCGCGGTCACGCATCGATCCGCCATACAACGAACCTGTTAATGATAGATTATTTTTGTTAATCTATAAGTTGAAGAGCTAGGCTGCGAAGAAATCGTCCGACTCTTATCAACTCCAAGCTTTTATTACAGCTCATTTTTTCTAAGTTCTGTTCCCACCATATTGTTTGCTCTGATCCATTTGTGGGTGGCGTATATGATATCGAAGGACTGCTTCGCAGCACAATATTACGTGGAGCTTCGTAGTTGTATAATCAGCATTGACTATTATTTTACCAACTAATAGGTGTTAAGCAGTTAATATGTTAAGTGGAGATGCAGTTCTAAGCACTTGACATGAATAAAGAAGTAGACTCTCTAGGTGAGTGTCTATATGTACGAGCAACATTTAGAATGGCTGCGGGAGCACCATATGGTGATTTAGACGTAATTATTACTTCCATACCAGTGTCATCAGGGCCACGACCATATGAAGTGTTGGACTCACGGTGATCAGCTAGTGTTCTGTTATGAGCCGGGGTTGAAGTGCCTAGTGGCGGTGTAAGTGGATTTGACGCGAACGTCGAACGTGGCATTCCAAATCTGCAAGTCAATTTCGTTGGAATATTCACGATAGCTTGCACTGATATCTAGGGATTCGATTCAGAAATAATGGTTGTTTTCAAGTTAACTGGATAAAAACTATCCATCATTTCCTCTCTAATTGAAATAGAAGCCATTAGGCTTTTCTTTTAAAACTCAATTGTTGCTAATTTATTTCATGACAAATTGATAGTCTTCCAGAGGCAACAAATCAGAACTTGTTTTTTGAAGCTTATATTTCTATCGCGAAGGCAACTGAACAAGCGGGATTTCCCTCCAACAACATATGGTGCTGTTTCCCAATATGTTGGAGCTTGCAATTGCTACTGTTGCGTTCAAAATGTTCGAAATTCTAAAATTCGTTCTCCGAGCTTTGAAAGGTTCGATTTCTAAACAAATTCAGAGTCCAAATAAAAGTTTAAAGAACCTACATCCTCAAAGTGACAGTCAAAACCTTTTCTATAGGCCTATGAAGGCGCGGCTTCACTCGTCTAGTCTGATTATTGGAAAGTTGTCGTAAATTGTTGAAAAAACGAACTTCATCGCTAATCTATTAGGTTGTTTCTGTGTTACGGCAAAATCTGACGTGGACGTAAAGTGGTATGAGGTGCGCGATAAGAAAGGTTTACATTTCTTTGTGGTATGCTTAGTAACGTTAACGTAGTCTGGCTTGACAAAAACTTGTAAATATTGTTGCGAATCTATCATTTTAGCATGTTTGGATTGATAAGTTGTTTTTCCTACCCGACAGAACGGCTACCACCATGCATTATTGCATCCAGATTATTATCTCCATAAGTTCGAATACCGAGCACATTTCCTCCAAGACGCCCGATATCATTAACCAATGAACGATCAATAAAATCTCTTCTCCTTCTACGTTCTCCATCGAGTTGGTCACGAAGAATGGCAATCTGGTCTTCAAGTTGCTTAATTCGATTTCTGTGCGTACGTTCACGATTTTCAATCACTTTTTCAATCTGTAAGCAGAAATTTCGAAATCGTCTTATGATCGGCTAAAGCAAATGACCCTCAATACGAAAACGTAGTTCTCCGAAACCATCCAAAGATCTGGATCGTCTTGTCAATCAGCATGTAGTTCTCTCTTCTCGAGTGTCATTTACGTTTTCGTGTTATACTATACGTTATTTTTTTAATCGTTATTTATTGTCACCTACCTGGCTTTTTTTTCTTGTCTCATTCTCTGCAGCTGACGTTCTTGCTCTTCACGCTGTTTGTTTGTCAGTTCGAGAATGCGGTTACCGTTTTCCATCTCAAGTTGTGCAATCTTAAAAATATGTTTGCTTTCCGTCTCACCTAGGTCCACTATTTCAAATTCACTGCTGAGCACGACTGTTACCTGTTGCTGTAGTTGTGCGCAATTCTTGTATAGTTCTTTGTTCTCACGTTCCATGGCGTTGAGAGATTTTTCAATAGCTTCGCGCTGTAACGCCGTCTCCCGAATTGCTGCCTCAGTTCGGCGTTTCTCTGATTCAAGCATATCGATCTTCTTATGCAGCATGAACTTTTCTTTCTTCCATCCCTCGAGAATTTGTGAGTTGGAGCGTTTTTCGTCTTCAAGTTGTGTAATACGACGTTTTAGCTCCTCTATTTCCTTAACAGCTGCATGCTTGCCATTTTTAGCCGCATCCAGTTGCTGACGTAGTTCGTTCTCCGCGGTGCGTTGTTGATTGAGGCTCTTTTCCATAGACAATATTCTGTCTTCAAGACGATTCTTCTCGGAATTCGAGTCTTGTAGTTGCCGTTGAAGCTCAGACAAACGGCTATTAACATCGTGCACGCGTTGTTTGGAGTCGCGCAGTTCACTGCGTAGAGTCAAAAGTTCAGATTCTAGCTGAGTTTTGCGTGAGTTTGTCGTGTTAAAGTCGTTTTGTGTATTCATTAGCTGATCTTTGAGTATCAGCAATTCATTGCTAACTTTAGCATTTGTCTCATTGTGTTTACGTAGTTCTATCTCGTAAGATTCGGCCTTAGCCAAGTCTCTCTTCAGTTTGTCAGCATCTTCACGCATATCTTGCACTTTGTTCTCGCTAAGACGAAGGGCGGCGTCAAGCTCCTTGATCTTTTCAACGAGAGTCTGTCTTTCGGTCTCAAAGGAGATGATCTGCATTTCGAGTTTTTGAGTATGGCTATCTTGTTCCCTTATTTTACCCTCAAGCTGGAATCGGTTCGCATCCCAGCTTTCCTCCTTATCTCGTAACGCACGAATGTCTGCATGAGCATTATCCAGATCAGTGCGCAGATTTTTTAGTTGCTCGTTAAGGTGTCTGAGTTGAGCTTCTTTGCCGCGCGCTTGCAGCTCCGCAGCTACCATTTTCGACTTCATCTGTCGACGCTCCTCATCACGCTGTTTAAGCGCTTCTTCCTGGGAGCAAAGAAGCTGCTTTGCGGACGATAATCTTGCTTCCAAAGCTCTTTTATCCTCTTCAATGTCATTTAAGCTGTCTTCAATAGTTTTATATCTGGTCTCATGCCTGTTGATTGTCGTATGCGATTCACTCGTTTTTTTGCGCAAACGATTGAGTGCGTCTCGAAGCTCGTTTCTTTCAAGCTCTAGCTTCTCAATCCTTCCAACGAGTTGCTGAAGCGTGTCTTCGAGCTGGGAAATGTTTACAACTTCGTTGATATTAACGGTAGTTGTTCCATTCAGGGTTGTAGTTACACGACCTCCTGCTCCAGTATGTGTACCAGTGTAATCAATACCGACAGGGAACGGTACAGAACGTGGATATTGTACGTCTATAGGAGCACCGGCATCCCGTGGAATGTCCACCTCATGGCCATCGATGGCACCACGTGACTCTCCATCAGTCACATCACGGAAGCGATTTAGGTTGATGACGCGTGTAGCAGAAGCTTGGAATCGCCGAAGAGCATCTGCCAATGCATCTCTTTCGGAATCTGCATTAACAAAATCCTGTTGTAGAGCTATTAGACGTTGCTCAGTGCCTTCTAATCTTGACTGAAGATCGCTGAGCTCGTATTTACGACTCTCAAGTTCTTGAAGGGCATTCAGTCTGCCATCTTCGGAGACTCTATGTGCGTGTGCAAGGTCATCAAGAGTTGACTGGTATTCGTCAGTCTTCCTCTGCATTTGTTCAGCTCCGAATTTAAGTTCTTGTTGAAGTTTAGCGAGTTCGTTTCTGAGAGCCGTGCGCTCACTGTCGGCGGCAATTAGCTTATCAGATGTCTCTTGCAGTTCCTGGCGCAACTTTTGCAACTTGGAATCGAACTGCTGTGAAAGTTGTTGAAGGTGATCTGCCTGTTTAGTCTTATCTCTGTAGGCATTCTGGAGGCGTTCGCGCTCTGTTTTCATGTGGACGAGGCTGTTTTTCATTTCCTTCAGTGCGTCTTCTGCCACTTTCAGGCGATTTTTTGAGACGGTTAGAATCTGATTCCAAATTCGCGTTAGCGTTCTTAAGCACATCGTTCTGTCTTTGTACTGTATCCAATTCACTCCTCCACTTATTGCTGTCAGTTTGGAGCTGAGCGTACAGCTCCTCAAGAGATCGCAATCTGTTGGCAGTGCTCTCGAGATCTGATTCCTTTTGAATGAGATTCGACTTAGTGTCTGTGAGTTCTTCCTCGAGGCGACGAACTTGTGTTGTTAAGTCACGAATCTTTGCGGTGCTGTCATTAATAGTTTTATTAAGATGTTCAATGCGGTCACTAGCAGCTTGAAGTTGAGCCTTCAGACCCGTGTTTGTGGTCTCAAGAGCTTTAGCTTCGGAACGCACTTGATACGCGTCTGTCTTCCATTTCTGTACTTCCTTGTCCATTTCGTTGCGAAGATCTTCCATATCATCACGCATTTTTAGATTC
Source organism: Angiostrongylus vasorum (assembly GCA_018806985.1). Lineage (NCBI taxonomy): Eukaryota > Metazoa > Nematoda > Chromadorea > Rhabditida > Metastrongylidae > Angiostrongylus > Angiostrongylus vasorum. The sequence goes on along the minus strand of JADANN010000120.1, from coordinate 1,415,546 downwards.
TGATTATTTAAAGAGGTAATCTTCGCTTCGCTATCTCTTAATTCGCGTTCTAGATCGTTTTCTCTGTTCAGGGCATCTGCGAGCTGTTTTTCTAAGTTGCGAATTTTTTCGCGAAGGTCTTCTTCTACGACTTTGAGATTTTCAACAGCCTTCGCATACTGCTCCTTCTCTTCATCGAGGTCGCTGAGATGCTTGTCGTGAAGTGCATTGATCTCTGTCCGAAGTTTCTCGATTTCAACGGCATGTTTGCGCTTTAACTCGAACATGTCATTCTCTTGGCGTTCGTTCCCGCGTCCAGTTTGGGCCAGCTCGTCCTCCAGTTCACGAATCCGACGATCAAGATTGTCCTTTTCATTTTCGAGCTTCTCCAGTTGCATCCTCCACTTGTCGTTAATTTCCTTAATGCGTAAGTCTGAGAGAAGATCATCGTGGTATCGATCTATTGTTCGATCAATAACGGTGCGATCAGTTTCAGACGAGTCCGGTATAGTGATTTCATCACCTTCCGTCGTTTCTCCTGGGGCTCCGTCTCGTCCTGTTTTAATGATGGTCGTGGTAGTCCTTGTTTTTCTGCTGTCCTTTACTCCTTTAATTCTATCCCTCAAGTCCCGAATTTCTTGTTCAAGTGTTTTAATCTTATCAGTGAGTTGTTGGATTTCATGCTTGCTGTCGTCGAGCTCCTTCATCAGTAAATTTGCTCTGTTAAGTTGCTGATTGTGTGCGTCACGAGCCCGCTCTTCTTTGACTTCAAGCGTTTTGTTCTCGTTGCGAAATTTCTCAAGCTCTTGCTCCAGCTTTCGAATAGTTTCTTTAAAGGATTGAATATCGGTGTCAGCTTTATGCTTTTGGTTCATAATCTCCTGCTTTTCTTTCTGCAAGCGTTGATTAAGGTCGTTCAACTTTTCACATTCGCTGTTTCTTGATCGAATCTCATTCTCAAGTTGGGTAATCTTGCCTTGCAAGTTTTTAATGGTGGTGTCAAACTCGTCGTTATGACGTCGCAGAAGCATTACCTGCCTATCGTAGTCGTCAATGGTCTGCTTCAGTTTTTCAATTTCATCGTTGAAGCGCCCCTCATTTTTGTTCAAATCTTCTATTGTCTTTTTATCCGTTTCATACTTATGACGGATATCAAACAATTGGCGCGAAAGTTCGTCTTTCTGCTTCTGGTAGTCATCGCGTTGTCCTTTGAGTTCCTTGAGTTGTTGCTCAGCTAGGTGAACACTTTTCAGTGCGTTGTCGAGGTCACCGGTTAGCCTATCGTGATCTGTAGTCAATGAGTCGTTACGACCACGCTGATCATCAAGATCTCTTTGGATATTTCTACGGATTTCCTCGATATATTTGATTTGCGAGTCCTTTTCCTCCAGTCTACGTAATGCGTTGTTGTATTCGTTTTCCAAATCGCGAAATCTGTCTTTGAGTGGAGCCATTTCCGATTTGAGTTTGTTATTTTCTCGGAGTAAGTTCTCGATACGCTTGTTAAGGTCATTAATCCTGTTTTTATGGTCTTCAACTATGCTGGTCGTCTGCTCATCCAGTTCGTCTCTGATCTTCTGTGCGTCTTCTATAGTTGATTTTTGATAAGATGCCTGAAGTTTTGCGAGTTCTTCTTCGAGGAATTTCCTAGCCTTATCCGTCGCTTGTCGTTCGGATTCTGAAGCACGAAGCTTGTCTTCAATTCGACGTAGGTTCCTTTCCAATTCATCGATTTGCTTGTGTTGGTTGCTAATTTCTCGTTTGGCATCTGCAAGTTGTTTTTCGAGACGTCGGCGTGTGTCGTCAGCGGTCTCGAACTTCCTCATGAACTCTTTCACTTGACTCTCAGAAATCTTGAGTTTCCTCTCGAGCTGCTGAATGTCGTTATCCTTGCTACGTAGCGCATTCCGCACTGAGCGGAGAGCTTCTGACGGCGGTAGCGGTGACTTGCCAGGCGACAAGGATCGTGTACGCTTCTGACTTCCACTCGTCAATCGATCGGCGTCCTGACTAATTTCATGCATTTTTCTCAACGCATTAATGCTGTCGTTCAGCTTTTCCTTGACACGACGCAACTCTGCTTCCAAATCGGCGATTTTTCTCTGATTTTCGTCTCCTTTCGATTCAAGCTCGATGTTGCGTTCGATAGATTCCTCATATTTCAACATCAGTTCTTTCTGTAGTTCGGCGTCCCCTTCACTGCCCCTAGTGCCACGAATGAGTTTCAGCTCATCGATGAGTGAACGATCTCCTGCGACATTTCCAGTTCTATCGCGGTATCGCTTAACGGCTTCGATTATGCTGCTGTCATAAGTTGCCGTATGACTTCCTTCTTTGAGTAGATCGGTAAGAAGTGCTGCAAGTGAAGGCCCAGTTGGGCTAGTCGCTTGATCTCCACCAATACTGATGTTTCGGGTGATGTTGGACACGCTTCTGATCACTCTACTGAATTCGTTTCGTTGCGTTTCCAGATCACGTTCTGTCTGTTCCTTGAGCTCAGCAAACTGTTTGCGAACTCTTTGCAGCTCCGTCCACATGTCCAACATTTTCTTCTGTTCATCGCTGAGATACTGCGCCAGGTTTCTTTCTCTGTTCACGAATGTTCGCTCCTTGTCGCGATATTCTCGATCACAACGATCCAGTTCGCGGCGAAGTCTCTCATTCTCATCTTCTAGACGCTCTCTAGCAATTTTCTCATTTTCCCACTGTATGCGATATTCATCGGCACGTCTGCGCTCCTCATCGAGTCTAGCGATCATCTCATAATTAGCATTCGGATCACCAGCGACCACTATATTCATATTCGTTCTTCCTGCTCTAGTACGAGATGGACTCCACATTTCAATGTCACGGAAACTGTTAGTGGTGTCTTGAAACATGTTTGTGTCGAGAATAGTGAATCCGCTTTCGTCAGCTTGCCGTTTTCGCGCACTCACCATCTTACCTTCCAGTTCCGCGATGTGTTTCCTGTACTCATGCACCTTATTCTGAAGCGCTGCCATCATTTCGCTGTACTCTTTCTGCTGTTCGACATTGTTATCTATACGTTGACGGACTTTGTTGAGATCCTCTTGTGTACGATCTAAGCGAGTGACTGCTGCACCACGTTCGAAATCGAGAAGATCGTCTTCGAATGATGAAGTATGGTGATAGTTATTCTCACCTGATGTATCCCAATAGAATTCACCATAATTGGAACGCGATCCTGGACTTTCGGGAATTAGGTCCTTAATAGTATCGCTAGAAGGTATATGAATCGTGCTTCCGGCGTCTATGCTGCTTCTTGTTTCATCGTGGTCGTCCATTCTCGACCGCCCTTTTCGATTGTCTGCTTCGCAATGTTGTCGTTGTCGTCGTTGCTGCTCAAATACGTGCTCAGTTTCAGATGGCGTAAGGGGACGCACTGATACCCTATTAGAAATGTGCGTCCACTTTCCCGGGACAATGTCTTCCACTCGTGTCACCAGTGAACTGGATTGACTGGGTGATGAACTGGTTGGTGCGACGGGTGAGCAGCGATGAGACTGTGATGAGTAATCGCATTGGACGTCGTCCGATGTTATGCTATCAGACACAATTAACTTTCCTTTCAAGTAACTTCCACTAGTGCCGCAACTGAAGATCATCAAACGAGCACATCAGCATGCTGCAAGAAACGTCGTCACGATATGCTTGTGATCCACATCTCTTGAGTATTTGATCCGTTCGGCATACGGCGCTCTATGCAATGGTTTAAGAATGATGAAAAAAGATGCTAACGCATCAACAATGAGCAGTTTGATGTGTGTTTTAGGATATTCACAGCATATGAATTGTGCCAGCACGAGGGTCTGGTCTCAGTAGCGCTCAGCAAGGTGTTATTAAGTGAATGCCAACAATGCTGAGGGAAGCTGCGTCACCCTGGTTTTTCAACAATGATGACCTGTTTCCACTAATGTGCAGAAGGCATAGCTATTCAAACGTTGGCCCTCATTCAGTGGATGGCGTTCTATTGATCCAAGTCACAATTCTGCCTACTAATTTGCAATTATAACGAAATGAAGTGATAATAGTAGTTATTAATTATATAGGAAAAAGATTAATTACAACGGAAGTTACGCGAAAAAAACGCGGGCCATCATTCGGAGGTTATGTGGCATGTAGGTTCCATTCAAGACAAGAGGTAGCCCAGTTCGCTTACTCAAATCGGAATCGGAGGAAAAACAGGAGCAAACAGAAACGAAGCGGGAAAGTGCATAGATGGAGTGCTGCACGTATGTGCGAGAGGGAGAGAGAGACGCAGAGTGAGCAAAACAACAATATTTATTTACTAACAGCTAGTTCGTTGACGATCGATGCAACTAATGCTTGTAGCTGCAAAGTACGTGGTTTGGTTACTAAGCAACAAATATGCATCCTTGCAAAGAACAGTCAGCCAGCCTTTGCATTTCTCACTCACTCTCACTTGTTCTCTTCCACACAGTTACATGCCATCCTGATCATTATGTAGTCGAGTAATAACTTCTGTTTTCGATTTCACCGCAGTGGAAAAAATATGTTTTCACGCAGATTTCGCCAGTTGACATGGTGGCGAACAAGTAGTACCCTAATGTTTTATGCCCTTGTCACGGACGTAATAACTAACAACACAAATCGATATGATATGCGTGACTTTTAATACAAAAGTGTATAAGATGTGGAGTTATAGGGGCATCGTATGCTATGGTGTTTCACCAAGGCCGGAGTTGACACGAGGGAGGGCCCGCTGTCCGCCCGAGGGCATCGATTTACGCGGCAGCACAACGTTGATCCATTAATGACGAGCGACTGTCACTCGGTATCATGACACTAATACAATTCCCGGATTAGACGCTAAGTCCTTTGGCTGCTCATCTAACAGAAGTTATCGAAAATCTGTACTGTATAGTGATTTCGTACAGATACGAATAGTTAGTTGTTGTATATACAGCTCTATTTTTAGTACTCATCCCCATATTGGGGCTTTTTATCAGGTAGTGCTGTGACGATTAACATGGACAAACTTTCTGTTAACGTAGGCAATGACGCTATGATTGGTACATAGCTTTGAACGTGTGAAAATCAACAATAAGCATGAAGAATGGACTTTTCTCGACCTAAAGAAAAAAAAACGTCTCTATTAATTACCTTATAGAAGTGTTCGATTTTAGCTTCACTTAGTTCTCACACCTGTTATTAGAGTGTCGAGGTTTCTAAGATCGTGAATGTGAAATGTAGACCCAACAGATACGTACTAGCGGCATCACAGGCACGAGATACACAAAATTGGTAATGTTTTTCCCTTCTTATAATATCACTAACTGGATGCCTTTTGTGGTTGATTGCTGGGCATGAGAATGACCAAAAACAGCAAACAACTATTTGATTTACGGCTCTTCATAGTGACAGTCATAAAGGTGTTTAGCGTTTTGAAAGTGTACGTAGACATTTAATCTGTTCACTTTCACCTCGAAATTGTGGTATTAGAACCAAGAAAAAATGCTAAAAGTTAGATCAATGAATTATTCATCTGTAACTTTTCTATTTAAGCAGAGCAATAACTGAAGAGTGATGAGTTTGGATGATTTTAAAGCTTTGTTTAAATGATTGCTTAATGTCCCTAAACACAAGATGGCATAGTGGCCACATGACCGCAACTCCACTTGATACTTTTGAAGACCATCAATACGCTTTCGTGGGTGGAGTGACATTTATGCTAATGAAGGAGATAATTCCGGTGGAGACTGCTTTAGCATTGATGTTACTGATCGCATCGGCCACTGGTCGGCCGGTGACAACATTTTTGTGAATTTTTGCTTAAACAAGTCGAGAAGTAATAGAATGAAAGGTTTCATTCTGCCTGTAGTTTCGGACACATAATGACTTGTAAAACAAACTGATCCCAGCAGAATGGTTGTTATGACATAAAAGCGCGAGGAAGTTGGTAGTTTTGTGAGAACTGTGAAGCCATCGATTCATTTTTTGCTTAACGGACTTCGAAGATAATAGGCTGTAAAAGCTATTATAGACGAAGAGAAGTCATTAAGTTGATGGACATTGTAGTGAACAAATGAAAAAATTGCATAATATAACCAGTTCGCTGACATGGTTTCGTTACCGTTCATGTGTGTTTCGTACAGAGACATTACTGTCGCGACACATTAGATAAAAACCAAGCTGTAGAGGTGGTAAAAATCGTAAATTAGATATGAGAGTATGCATGGTTGATGAGGATATTGCGTTGTGGTTAAAAGCGATAGCTGCGACAAGCGAAGGCAATACCGGTTTCTGGGAGGCTGCAGGGACAATTACGTGGGAGGTACACGGCGTGCATTTACAGAGAGCAGATTGTGGTGTGGCGGCTCTGAATTCAACGGCTGAATTCTGGTAAATGCTCGACACAGTGTAGTGGTCGAAGTAGAATGAGATGGGATGAGTGGAGGTATCGCGTAGCAATCTTGTGACGTTATGGATTGAAGGAAAGATTGCATATTAGTCGTTTTGTTCACTACATATCGATTTACCATGAAAGTCGACATGCGATGTGTAGGGCCGTGCGCTCCCTCCCCCTCAACAGACAACAAGGAGGCGGGTTCGTTTGGGAAGACAGCTGTGTCGTTACCGAGTTAGAAATTTCCGGCCGTTTCGTCACCTTTCGCTCGAACACTACCTTTTCCATGTTGCGTTATTTTTTCTTTTTTTTTGCTATACTGTGATGAAAAGTGTGTTTAGCAGGTTCTCATCACGAAGGGCTTCAATCGGACGCCACGAAAATGAATCAACCTTGCACTTACCTTAATTTGTGAAATAGGAAGAAATGTGTGGTATTTGTGGGATTTTCAATCGATTTGTTAATTGCTGTTTGCAGGGTTATCTATCGGAAGCTGGTGCATCATTGGTTGACAAAAAACTTGGTCTTAATATCGTACCTACCACGGGATTGGTTGAATTAGCAGCACCTACGTTTTACTATGGTAGAGTTGACCGAGCAAAAGCCAGAGCTAAAGAACGCATCCAGTCCAGATATCCTGATCTGGGACGACGATTCCACAGAATAGGTCTTCCACCGAAGGTCAGTCTTGTTCCTTTCTGCTTTGTCGAGTTGAAATAGTTTCCGTAATATATAATATACCGTAACGAAGCTTTAACATAATCTTTAATATTATAAATGTGCTGAAACCTTGCTAATTTCTCTAGCTTGATCACAATCGTCACAGTTGTCGTCATTTTTTCCACTCTTCGGTTTTGCATTGGAATGAGCCCTTTTACCGTAATTAGTTATCCTGATGAGTAAAGAACGTCGCTGGGTATAGTACTGTACTTACTCGAAATGTTGTGGTTATGTGAAAATGAATAGCGTGAGGTGCTAATTTTTGGGCTAAAATGGGACGAATTTGTCACTTCGACTCACTGACGTCGTGTAAGATGTGGGTGAGGGATGAAGAAGGCGTTGGAATGCTTTTCTTGGGCCCTTCTTTATATATGGACACCGTCCATAGAGGTGTTTCCAACATTTTTAATTACCTGGGCAGGGGACATGGTTTGGGTAGAAGGGCTAGTTCTCAAATTCCACTGAAAAAAGAAACTCCCTTTTTTTGTGGAATAGTGCTTGACTGTCGCATTGATTACATTAAGCATATTCAAATCGCATGCGTGCTAACCTGATCTTGTTGCAGTAAGTAATACCTTTATTGTATTTAATAAACTTACAACAACAAAGTGTACCTCTGGGGCATCTGGCGGCTTCGCGCATGGAGTTGATGAAGACTTATTACGATGGAAAGCAAACCAATGATCAACCAGGGGAGCAATGAAATCTCTGGAGTGTCACTAGTATCGATCACATGTCAACTGATGAAATTTCAGGTCATTTGATAAGATGTTGCATCGAAAGAGAAAGACAAATAACCAACGAAAAATGTTGTACTACCAGTCTGCTTAGGAAACAACATATGGAGATAAAAATTTTTTAGAAAGGAAGTTTTCAACTGTTTGTTACTGGCTACCAAGATGCTGCACATTGGTTTCGCATTTGGGAAACATATCCCGAACAAGCACCGCCGCCAGTCACTCAAAGAGAGTTTCAAATCCTCTTCGAAAAAATTGTCATTCTCGACTATATCATCAGAAATACTGATCGTGGCAATGACAATTGGCTAATTAAGTATGAACAAGCAGATTTGGCTGAAACACCAGTTGGCACAAACGAATCAAAAGCAGCAGAAATGGAAGCGCAGGTTATTCGTTCGTGGAAGTTCAATAGTAATGTAATTTGAAATAACAAATAAACTCGAGAATAACTTGTAATGATTGGGGAAGAAAGTAGTTATGTTTTGAGAAGAAAAAAGAGCGTAGTTTTCAGCCACCTGATGAAGGCCAACTGATCGATTTGGCCGAAGGAAACACGCGAGCTTGCGGACCAGAAGGTGGGATTTGTTCGCTACATTGTTGATCCATTATTTTCGTAGTAGTCGTCTTCGAATGAGCCGCTTCTGAATGAAACGGCCACTCGTCGATTTTTTTTCGTCACGTTGCGTGAACATGGAGAAGACCACTGGATGACAAACGTCCTGTCGCGTTTATGTTTCCTTTCGTTCGAAATCAGTCCAGGACAAAAAGTGTCTAACTGTCGAGAACATTACTAGCGTGCACTGTTTTATCTCTCTCACCCATGTTATGCAATGAATAATCTAATGCATTATCGAATAGTAAACACCATGTTGCCACCAACACTGCCGTGACAGTACTAACAGACATATCGTTCCGTGTTTTGATACCAGTGTAGAGTTAATTATTTCTAATTCCAAATATCAACTGAAAGTTACTCATCAATTAACTTTTACTTTTTAGAACGCCAGCCGCATATTGTATTAAAACATGCGGTGGCAGCGAGGTCCCATTTTCCTGTCAATATTGGCGACAAAAATCTTGGACGGTTTCTTAAATCATCATAACGATGTTCAGAACAAGCACGGGAGCAGCAAACAAGAACTGCACATGAACCAGCACCTGCTGAAGTCGAATGGGCCGATGTTACTGTGCCGAAAATAGCTATTGCAGCTATCGATAATGGATTAGCGTTTCCATTCAAGCATCCAGATGAATGGCGAACTTGTGAGTTCCTTCACGCTTCACGTTTATCGAATCGCTCTATGTTTTATGGTGATATTTTTTAGTGTGAAATATAGTTGAGTTTATCTAGACCTCTGTTATCAGCCAAGCACTCTTGTTGAGGCAATTTTTTTCTACGTTATATCACGATGGTTTTTCTGTCTATTCCAACCTGGAAATCAAGTGGCTAAGTGTTTTCACACTCTAGTCAAAATGTACGGTGGTTATCATTAGAAGATACAGTTAATGCCAATGCCGATTCGTCAGATTGAGAATATCACTGAGGGGAGTTCATAACGTGCTATGAAGAAGACGGGAACATTATCACCGATAAAAATGGCTAGGTTTTGCGGCAAAGAGCGATTGGTTGCTTACAAATTCGGTATCTTTCGCTGGAGCGATTAGGTTGGTCAGAGAGTCTCATAACATTGTGAGCAGTTTTTTTAATTCGAAATCTTGTGCGGTTTCTGAGAATCATAGTCACAGAAAACAAAGCATCCTCAGATTCATAACAGTCTTCACTTGTCTGAAGTGAAGACCTGCGTACGACCAACCATGTTTATCTTGAAAATTTGTTCACGCTGGATCAGCATCTAAAATGTCAATGGCAGGGAGTAAACGGATCCTCGAACCGTTGTCAAAATTAACGATCCGCGAATCTGACCACTTTCTAGATGACAGTTACAAGACAATGAAACGTGTGGAGAGAGTTCTTGTATTCTGACGATGTGTAATTATGGGTAATCTAAGTATCTAAGGAAAGGAGTGCTATTTTTATTACTGTAAGGACTCGGCATACAATAATATTCATTGTTTCTTTCACAAGTGCCTAACGCAATGGAAATTTTTCATTGGTTTTGATCGAAAACATTTTTTTTCGTTTAAGAGGATTTTGCGCTGACTCATAAAAAACAGTTTTGAATGTTATCGTGTGGGCAGCGAACTTCCTCGCGTTCGTTATGTTTTTGTTGTTCAGCATCGGCTAGGAAATTGAGCGAATTGTGGCAGGCAATTGAAGTCATTGTGCCATTGATCTGAGGAAGTTTGTAACAATTCATTGTTTCTTCCAGTAACTTAGCGAACATTTCCTCATGTACGTCAACTCTCTAAGTAGTACACACTGATGTTTAGTGTGCATCATTCATATGCAGAACTCAACCTTCATCTCTACCTACGTGGCCCAAAAACTGCTTACTTCGTAGAGGGAGCAGGGTATTTTTTTTGGGTCACTGAGAAGCTATGCTTTTCAATCGGGCGAAATTTGTCAGTTCCCAAAATTGGGTGCTAATTGGTAAGTTATTATCCGTCGGCTAAAGTGAAGGATCGCTGAAAGTTTCAGTGAGAGACCGCATAGGGTTCAGTTTGAGAAGGCTGTGGATTGCTTCGTCGTTGAAAGTCAGTTCAGTTTTAGATTCACTGTGCAACAACTAGTAAAGTATCTCCGAAATGAATGCGAATGCGTTTGAATTGTTGGGATGACAAATGAGTTGAATGACAGCGTACAGGAATTTGTGTGAATAAAACAACAAATGAATAACAAGCGTCACTTCTAGTTAATGTAAACATGTGGATTCCACCTTTTTACTACACCCGAGGACAGTTCTAGAAAATGTTCGCTTATCCCAATAAACAATTTAGCTGTTAGTAATTATTGCAATTTAGATACCATAAATTCGAACCTTGGACGTTTTGCATAACTGTCTAACCAACCTAATTTCTTTTAAATAAAAAAGTGGAAAAGAGAGCGATATTTGTTTGTTATCATGTGGATAGGGCGCGTGTGGCGCAGTGGTTGGAGGCGCCCTGCAACACACACGTAGAATTGATCCCAGCGTCCGTGGCCCACCAAGCCTTCCATCCCTACGGGATCGGCTAACTTGTACCAGTCTTGTCTGGGAGAATAGCAGCACTGGCTCGATACATCGGTAGGCAACCGCGTGTCATTGTAAAGGCCAGATATGCATTCAGTGGCGTCCAAACGATGCTTAATGAAGTCGAATGCATGGTGCATCCCTCAGGGATTGATCAACGCCGAGAGCTTTATCCTTTTATTATTTAGTCATGTGGATGACATTTCAAACTGAACACGAGCGGTGGTGCTTTCCATGGACTTATGCGATAGTGAATATTGAAAGAATCAGTGGACGGCTTATAAATTATACGTGTTTTTCGCAAATCCCTTAGCTATTCATCAAATTAAACGGTTTTTGTTGCAAATGGACGAAAACCGATAGGCTCGAGCACAATTCTGACTGAAGAGTGCAGATAAGTCGGGAGAAAAACACGAACAGTTTCTGTGTATGTCGATGCTAAATGGCGGCTAATGAGAAACAGCAATGATGTTTTGTCTCTGGTTCTCGTTCTATTGAAAACACTATCGATTCCCTACTGTTTTTCTACACCTCTAAGGGCACGGCTGTAAATGTGTTTGCTGGTTCATTTTAATACCGTAATATGATATGCCGCTGTTGTTGAGCAAAAATCCAGTTCAACGCAGTCAACGTTCTGTGGTTATACACTTTGGAAAACTCGTAGGAGATGATACGCTTAGTATATTAATAGACTGAAAAACTTCTATGCCTTTTTTACAAAGTTTCGTTGCTTCAACCAAATTTTTATGCTTGGCTTTATCCTACTTTTTTCCTTGTTTTCTAGAAAAATACGTTCCATAGTTAGATCAGGCGTTGTTGAAGGGTGATTCAGCGTTGAGAAAACAACACTGGTATAAGTTAGTGAGTCACTCATTCGGCCAGTAAGACATGATATCCTGAAACCCTGTCTTCAAGCATCTTTCCGCACGCACTAGAACAACCTTTTATGACTGGATAGTTGTTTGAAAATAAGCGACTACAATGTTTTTCCATAGTATCAGAACTATTCTGCTCACTGGTAATCTTCTACATGAAATCTATTCCGAAAAATGAGAACAGTCATTTTCGTTGTTGGCTGAAGCGGTGTAGTGACTCGTAAATTTCATCATAAAATCGGCCCCATTAAGTGTTGGCTGAAGTGACTGAGTGCATATTTTGCCTATGCAATGGTTTATGATGGTCTGCCGATGTGTTTTTTATCCTCCTAGAAAAGGCGAGAATAAATTTGCCTACCTCGGACTAATGGGAGACTTCGTTAAGCTGGAACAGGTGATCGAAACGACTTCATGCGTATTGTATGACATCTCTGACTACTGCGCTATACACGCCTTTTATTTCATACATTTAAACATTAAAATTTTTCGGTATAGTAAGGTAAGAGTAGATGGATGCATGAGAAATTCCTTATTGTTTTAAATGTGAACAAGTGGAAGAGATAAAAGTGTGACTGCTGCATTTGAACACTGGAGGCACTCCATTGTGAAACCATTAGATTAGAGCGCAGGAGTTTGGTGTCTTTGTAGAGAATTGTTTTAGGAAATTTTCAAGCCAACAATCTTATGAAAGGTCGTGGGAATTGTAGGGAGAGTACCATCGAATCGAAATGGACGATCGAAAGACATTAGCTATCATGCTATATGAACACCTGCTCAGCTCAAGCGCGCAAACGACGAGTAGAAACGCGGCGCTTGTGTCACTTGTTGCTACTGATTGGAGAATGTTGTTCTAGTTGGGAAGCTTCCTTTAAGGCCATCCGAGGTATTTGGTTTATCTCGGAGGTCCAATCACGTTTGAAGACGATGTTAGGCGAGCTTGCAACTAACTAACTGGAGGAGGCAGGCTAAATATTCTGCTTTGCCCATCATCCAACCCAAACATAACATCTTCAAGTTTTTACGTGTTCCAAATTCTGAAGTAAATCTTGCCAGCCTCCACTAAAAGTTGGTCTACTGCAACAACCTCAAAAACGCTCTCGCCAAGTTCTGCTAGTCCAACCCTCCGTTTTTGGGAGTACAATGTTGCATCCTAAAACTAATCTAAAAGCGGCGTACTGTTTTTCATAATGGTCATTGACAAGAGTTGTGTTCTGAATAAATATCGAAAATATATTGAGATGAAAATTGCTAAAAACTTACACTTCAAATTAATAAGAAGACTGCTTACTAAAACCTGGAGGACGCGAGTTTCGAAGTTTTACTAAGGGTGGGTGAGAAAGAATATTCATGATTAAAAGAGAGCATGGTGTGGATAAAAGCTATGTTTTCAACGACTTACACACTATACACAGGTGTCCTGTGTCTGTTGCGTTTACAAACGTATTTTGGTCATGGAGGAGGTGGAACACGAATATTTGTGTACATAGTTTTCTACGTTTTTCACCCAAAACCGTTATGTTATGCAGATCCTTTTGGTTGGTCACAGTTGCCGATGGCTCAAAAACCGTTCAGTGAGGAGACGATAAACGCCATCCTACCGCTTCTTGACAACACTAACTTCGTCCAGCAGTTAGGCGAGGAACTGAAGCAGGTTTTCAAAGTACGTGATGCTACTTATTGGTTTTTTTTTATTGCGCAAGTTAATTTATTAAAAATAAATGCATTGAAGATGCACGTAATGTGAATAATTAGAAATATAGAAATCTACGATTTTTTTTCTCGAAACCATGCCATACCTCATTCCTATTAACCGTTTTCAGAACGATAAAGGTTTTGATAAGAAAATCTTTGAGAGACAATTGTCGGTAATGCGTGGACAAATCTTCAACTTGAAGGAAGCACTAAGAACCAGAAAGTCTCCATATCAATTGATTCTTGTGAGTGTCTTTGTGATATACATTCTTATCTGAGCCGTGAACATAAACCAAATGGATAGGATCATTTTTCTATACCAGATCTCCGACTAAGCGTCTCTCTGACTAAACATTGCTAGATGGCTGTTCGAGATCATAGCCATGTAAAATGTCTCAGAATTTCTCGTAAACGTTCTTAGAAGGTTTCTTTAACAGTAAACGTCTAGAAAGTGTGATACGTTATCACTTTCAGATGCCCGCTCAGTATATGGTGGAAGTAAAACCAAAAAAGCGGAAGCAGCGTTTTCGCTCGGACAATGACGATCGAACAGATTGTGAATGTAGGATTTTAAAGTATTTTTCAACTTAATGGCAGTACTGCGACACTTACATATTGGTCGCATGTGGCCATAAAACAGTTTAGGATTTAGACTTCACTCCGCTTTATTCTAAAAGCTTTCTTCTAAACTCGGCGTGACTAATCAATATGTGTTCTTCCATTGATAGTCAATTTTTTTTATCAATCTCATGTTAACTTATCAAAGAAATGATACATTCCATTCTGTTAATTCAATTGAAATTCATTTAATGTACATTTCTTTCTTCCATTACGATGAAGCGATTAGCTTCCCACAACCTTTCTTTTCACTTCTTGTCGTAAAGGCTGTATATAATAGCAAAGCGATTGAATGAGCGAGTTTCGTGCTGCAGAAGACAGTGGTGTCCTCAAATATATGGTGGACATTGGCAACTGCTTCGTTCAAAATATTTAATTCTGTTTTTCTTACATTTATAGAAATTGGAGTTAAGATTTTAGAAATCTCGCTTATATATCAAGTCAGGGGCGCGTGTGGAGCAGTGATTGGAGGCGCCACTGCGACACACATGGAATCGAACCCAGCGCCCATAGCCCACCAAGCCTTCCATCCCTTCGGGGTCGGCAGATTGGTACCAGACTTGTCTGGGAGGATAGCAGCACTGGCTCGATACATCGGTAGGCCACTGCGAGTTATTGTTAGAGCCATATACACATCCAGTCATCTCCAACGATACTTAATGAAGTCGAATGCATGGCGCATCCCTCAGGGGATTGATCAACGCCGAGAGCTTTATCCTTTATTCTTTATATATCAAGTTATTGACAAGTTGCTGAAAGAGCGGCATAGTACCTACAGCTGTGAGGTTCTGTTCATTGCAGTAAATAATTGCTACACATCTCTTCTGCCAACAGAAACGTCATGCAAGGCTTTCCACAATTTGAAGAAAAAAGTTCAATGGAATATCAGTTAACTTATCGGCTTGGAACTCTGAAGACCCCGTTAGACTCATCAAACATTAACGAGATTCTGTGCCATGTTTTCGTTTTCTACAGAGATTAGCTTGCTTGGATACTTGGAGGGTCCATCTTCACGAGTTGTGCGGACCACAGCACATTTTCCTTGGTCTTTCTTGAAAAAATGGCGATGTCATCAGCGAAACGAAGACTTGATAGAGATTTTTCATCAATCCATATGTCCTTCTCGTCCCAATCGAGTGAGTTCATTATCCACTGCAGTTAGGCAGTAAGCCTCTTTGGCGATATTGTGTCGCCATCTCGAACCCTTTTTTCCTATGGCTATAGTAAGAGGGCGACAAAGAAGATGTATTTTCGTAGTGCATTTCCGATAACAGTCATGCAGAGTTCCTATGTAGGACGGGTCCACTTCTTGGTCGACGAACGCTGACAAGACTGCATTCTTTTCGACACGATACAGACACTGTCAAACGCTTTTCAAAGTGGACAAAGTCAGGACTAGAGGCAGGTAGTATTCTTAACGAACTTCAGTGACCCTCGACGTGGTTTGAATATGGTCATTGCAGTAAAATGCCTGTCGAAATCCTGCTCGCTCAATTACTTTCCACTGTCCTGTATATGCGCAAGTCCCACCGGGTTTTTTTTCAAAATGGTTCTTTTTTTGCTGCTTCTAATAATTTATTCTACCTGTACCAATGTAGATCTTCCTGAAAAGCTCTTCTGCAACTGGCATTAATTACAAGACGTGTTAAACGTGTTGCAGTACGACTACGTTTCAGTCTCCTTCTATTCTGTAACAACTCTGTAGTGGTAACGGAGATGCGATCTAATCTTTTTTGCTTGAGGAACTGAGGATAAGTCGGCACAGCTTCAAAGTCCTTAAAAGTAACAAGCAGCTCGTAGTTTTTGGTCGGATTTTCTTTAATCTGTCAATCACGTTTGAATGGGAATTTGTTCAAAATGTCCTCATCATGTACAGCTAGACGTTTTCTCCGTTGTTGAAGACATGAATCCTTTTCCAATTTACGGCTGAATCGAATCTTCGCGTGAAGAAAGCAATGATCGGGACCAGTACAGAATGATGTGGCTATTACTATGTCAAGTAGGCAGGTCTTTTTGTCAGAATATGGTCTATCTCCGCATGAATCGCACCGTTAGGAGACTCCCATGTCCATTCGGTGCTTTCTTTCCTCTGGAAAAAACGAGTTTCTACGGAAGAAGCGTGTTGCAGACTGGAGTCCTTCAAGACGGTTTCCATTTTCATTTATCACTCCTAATCCAACCTATTGCTATCCAGTATTCGCCCTTTTTGGGCCTTTTTCCTACTCTGGCGTTGAAGTCTCCGATCACAAGTTTATAACACGCTTTATCATTGCGGATAAAATCCTCTAACGGATAGTGGAACGTATCTAATTCGGACTCGTCAGCTGCATTCGTCGGTGAGTAGCAATTGTTGATAACGATCTTCTTACGACGTTTTGGTTGAAGACGTAGGACGGACATGCGATATACAGAGATATACATCTGCGATTCTAAAGGTATTCGATACTGTTAATTTGGTTGTTGATTTTAGAATCCGTATCTGTCACAAGTCATGTTCACCATTGCTTCTGAGCTTAGAAAGAGTACCTTAGTAGATGTGCTCACTTCTGGTTGATTCTTACAATGCGTATAAAATTTGCTGCTGTGCAGTGGCATATGTGATTGCACCAGCGACGTTTTTATGCATTAGTTCAATCCATGTTATGCAGAATTCCGAATGTGTGTACGCACTGGTTGTGTGGTGGTTTTCATTCAATGCACAAGCTGAATACACACTAGACCCAATGCCAGTGTGAGCCCAATTTGTTCATTCTTATGTAAACAATGTTTTGAATATGCCTGTTCAATGTTTGATACATACTCTTTCATTGAGTTGAAGGAAAGATTATTTGACCGTCAAAATACTTTTTTTCTTTCTGCTGGCAAAGAAGGGTTTTCTTTCTTATACTTGTATACAGGGAGCGTAATATTGGTTAATTAAACTTAGGCAACGTTAACATTAGAAATGATTTTGTTGGGGTGTAAAGAAGAATGTCCTGTTTTCGTGGAAATAGTTCTTGTGATTCATAAGCAACATTTCGTTAAGTGGAATACTAGGATGTCTATGAATGCATCGATAATGTTTGGTATTTCTGGCCTTATGTTGAGAATTTCAAGAATTTTAATTAATTTTCAAGTTTTTGGTCCTAACGTTTGGAATCGGAATGGGATGAGGGGCGCATGTGGAGCAGTGGTTGCAGACGCCTTGCAACACACACGTGGAATCTGTCCCCGCGCCCATAGCCCACCAAGCCTCCCATCTCTCTGGCTGAGGTCGGCATCGGTAGACCACCGCGAGTAAAGAGCCAGATATGCATGCAATCACCTCCAAGCGATGCTTAGTAGAGTCAAATGCATGGAATATCCCCCAGGAATTGATCAACGCCGAGAGCTTTATCCTTTATCCTTTCATGGATGGGTTGTGGAATAATATATTTTCAGTGATATAGTTTATTAAGTTTTAAACTCTTCAAATGTTCAAGAAAGGGTGTTAAATCTTCAAAAGATTGTCGGAAATTGTCAAAAAAACAGGAATTCTTGTTTTACTGATCATATTAAGTTTAGTAATTGAATTGCAGCTGACACGGCGCTGTTGAATGCTCCATCACTGTCAAGGCAAGAGCAACGTCGATCATCCGTAGAACGGTCGTGGCACGATTCTTATCAGCAAAAAGTTCAAACAAGAAGTCCATTCTTCAGATGGTGGTAGTAATTGCCACATGCATTATTCCTGACTACTAACGTATCACTAAGTCCTCACTTTTAAAGCACATATCGTTTAATTTTCAGACTTAAACGTCACTAACATATTGTTATATTCTGTTTCATTATTTTATTATTACTTGTACTTAAAAATGTTAATCATAGGTGTACAAAACCGTTCAACAACGCTGTTTTAGATCACTTCATATCTATGGTTAATATCTCTTTTGTTTCATGTGATCCAGACTGTTGCTCTAGCACTTTACCACTTTCTGTTTAGTTTTATTTGACACAAGAATAGCTCTCAACTAAGCAGAAATTGTTTCATGAATGCCACTTCAGTCCAAACACTTTCGTCCTCTTTCTCACGTAATTCTTCCGTCGATTCCATGAGCTATCGTCTTGTGTAAACTGCTTAACATTCTCGGTGAAATTTCAAATCATTAAATGTTTATGTGTAAGCTTGCGTGTCGGTAAGCCTTGCAAGGTATATAATCCAGTGACAATTCGCTTTGCTTTCTTGCAAAATCTTGCACTCTGATTTTGTCACACCACGATTTTAATTGTTTATTCAGTAGCTTCTTTGGAGTTCGTATTTTCACGACAAGTTTCACAGTAGTTTCTTCGGAATTCTCATTTTTACAACCTTGCACTAATCCTTTACCCCATAATACATTTTGACGTTCAGTTAATATGATAACATGGATTTCCACTATCATTACTAAGTTTGTGGTTGTTTACATTACTTGGAACAGACGTATATGCCACTTCGAAGTAAATCGTTTGATGGTGAGAGGAATAAGTTCAAGAATGACCCAAGTACGCTTGGCACGGTCACTCTTCTCTAAAATTAAGTGAGTGTAGAGCAACGGTTATGTTCTTGGTAAACTACAACAGGTCGATGTGTGTGTAGATTTGTTGAGTTCATCTGGAAGACGATGCAGTCGATCCCAAAACTGTACGTATCGTAAAGTTCGCGATGCGCAGAATTGAATTCGGATTACTTTTTTCTGCTCCTGTGAAGTCCATTCATGTTTTATACTACAATTCTTTAGATTTAGTTTGGTGTGTAAGTAAATTGAAGGTCTGATTTTTCCTTCCGAACTTCGGTTCCTCAGTGCGAAAGTCGAGCCGGGTATACTTGCCTTAAAAGCGGGTGGCGTCGCAACGTATTGTGTGTCGCTCTCTTCTGCGTCACATACTGAACATTGTAGTAAGTCACTTCTTTTTCAACTGCAGTTCAAACAAGCTCATGACCCAGAAAAATATCACATAGTGGCTGTGAAAATTTCTGCGGCCTCAGGAAATTTGCATATAACTGCAACAATACTATGAAAATAAGCTGATTTCACTTGATCGTGTATAAAAGCAGTCATTTTTTACAGATTGCCGATATCGGGTATGCGGTTTTTTGAGATGGATTTCAGCTTATCCTTTTTGTCAGTGGATATTTCATTGTTTCGTTTTCAACCTTGTTGCATCAAAATAAATAAACTATAACTGTACCATATCTGGTCAAACAACTTGGAAGCGTGGACAATTCGATCCTTGTAGGGACAGTCGTCGCGGATCGTGTGACTGATCACATGTCGTTAATTTGTTCCTTCTCTTCAGGGTTTTCGTCTGATGTGGTGCTCTTTTTCGGACCATTGTAACATCTATAAGTATTGTCACATGATTTACCCATAAATCATTCCAAGATGCGAGGACAGTTCCCTAACTTTAGGCATAAACAATACACGAAGACGTCGTTGACCGTCCTCGCTTGTATCCTCGTCAACTGCTTTTGTTACATGACCGTGATCCAATACCGTAGTGCATTCTCCTTGATCTTGAAGACGGGATAATTTTCGAAAGTTTAAAGTAAGCAGTCCGGCTTTGTGTTGCATGCACCAGATATATTCTAGAAGACATTTTTCAAGCACAGTTTGAATGGCACGTAAAACTATTGACGTTGCTGAAACGTAAGCTCAGGCCTCAGTCGCATGGTGGTACACAGAGGGAGTTGTTGAGTAAAAAGGTGAAGGAGTAGTTCTGATCGTCCTCGGTTGATCGGTTTTTGAAAGGCTTGCTCTATTGGCACAAAAATCCGGATGGAATAACGGTTTCTTTGATGCAGCTGCAAAGAGAGCTAGCTTGAGCTTTCATGTGGGAAAAGTCCACTCTTGGTCGATGAGCAGTGATAAAACGCTATACGTTTCAACGTCGTAAACGCTGTTTCATCGTCAACAATAAGAATAAGATGAAGAGTAAGTGATTCTCTTATGTACTTCTATAATAGCTGTAATTTTAAGTTGTCTACTACAGCAGTTCCCATGTGGGCGTCCTACTTTACCAACTGGTTGAACTACTTCCGGGAGATTTTGATGAAGACTGTTCTCTTATGAAGTGTAAACCTTGGATTGTAGAGGCGTTAACAATACCATCTTTCTTAATTTTTTTAGAACTGATAATGTCATTATATAGTTCCCGATCTGTTTTGAATTTTCTTCTTTGAATTTCCTATAACGTTTTTTGCCTGTACGTCCTCCTGCAAAGATTTGCGAATGGCAATTTTACCACTTTGTCAATTTCTTGTGGTAGGATCTAGCTTTATTTGTGTCTGTTCTCAATCATCTCCTAAATGGCCGTGGTATCCGATCCGAACTTTTCGGTTGAAGAACTGAGTCGCATTTGTTTCATGAGGAACAGCGACGCTTCACTTTATCGCTTTTAATGTTTAATTTTTTATAGAACATTTTTTTTGCCCTTAAATTCGCCTAGAAAAACATTTTCAGAAAAATTGGGGAAGAAAATTTAAATATTTAAAACGTTTTTGGCGCACCTACGGTAGACGCAAATATCAGGGATATGCTGGAGCGTATTATTTATTCACGTATTATTTATTACGTCTTATTGGACGCAACTTTTCAATTGCTTTGGGGTTTGAAGTACGCGTCTCAACTCATATCATATTATACGTTCAATGGAAAGAAATCCCTGAGCCAAAGGATGATGTCGGGCTCAGTCATCCTGCTTCAGAAGGGTGAGCATCACCGGAACTATTGTCTAATATGCTTCTTGAGAGTACTCTATAAACTGTTCACGAAACGACGCAAGTGCGTGAATCAAGAATCTTGGCTGAGTACATTGAGGAGGCAGGGTTTCAACAACGAATTCGTTGCATGGACCACATTGAGACCGTGTCCTGGGTCATGGAAGATTTGTTAGGGTACTACTTCCGTCTTGCCTAAATTGCGTTCTACATCAGAATTCTTACTGACTGTTACCAGAAGTGCACCACGAAAAATACACCTTTGCTGTCGACCGCTTACCATACCCATAGGAGAAGAATTCAACACGGCGAAGTGTGAAGTTCAACTAAGCAATAGGCACTGAACCCAGTCAAGCTGCAGATGCAGTCGAAATCACTATGTTTAACTTCTGAAAGACAAAGCAAGCGCATCGGTTGGTGTGATAGATAACACGTGAGGAAAGAGCAGTCGCGGGTTCCGAAGCCCAACTGAGGCTACGAGTTTTGCTCGTATCTCGGCATCCTTGTGTTTATATCTGTCCAAAGCTGTTTGCAACCGCTTTGCAATGGAAAGCGAAGCCACTCGATTGGGACGAGGAGGGAATCTCTATTTTTTTCGATGACATCGTCATCTTTTCGAGGAGTAAAACAGAGATGATGCACAATAAGCACAACGAAGCGAGAAAAGTGGTCGGACTGCGCATAAATAGGCGGAAGATCTAGCTCGTGAAGAAGCCATGGTGCGAAGGTGAATATATAGAATTAGTTGGTTCTCTGATTACAAGAGCGTGTACCATGGACGTTCAATGAACATGGAGAATAACATTAACGAATAACTAGGCAGAGGAACGGCAGCAACATAGGTCGCATTGGGGCATTTCATGTAAGCCACTGACTAACTAATGAATCCGAAACGCTACGTTCACCTTTTTCACTCAGCCGTCTTCGCAGGTGGGCTGATGGCGCTTTAATAATGTCTTGTGAAATCTAACCGGCACACACAACGTTTGGTCGGATTACGCAGTTTATATCCTCGCAACCTATCACATCTCGGATATAGAAGAGAATACACATTGATAGAGAACTGCAGATGAACCGTTCATGTAATGAGAAGAACAAATAAAATATCGACAAAAAGAACAGTGGAGTGGGCCTCAAGAAGGTGAAAGCGTCCTTTCGTTCGACCACCTACGTATATTAAGGGCGTACGTGTTCGCCGTCAATGCCAACCATCTGCACTCACAGATAGAAACGATTAGGGGGATCACGGAATGTGCTTCGTGGATGCCATTATTTTCGAAGTAGGCCAGCACCATGGACAACAATTGTGCGAAAAAGAAATGAATATAAGACTTTCTAGAATCCGAACGACTAGTAAAGATGGGCTATCCAAGTATCCAAGTAAATAACATGACGATCAGCGGTTGAAGGAGCTCATTTTGTGTCGTAGCCATGTTTTTTACGATGCATTTGTTATGGCATACTATGCAATTCGAGATTTGATTCCCTCTCACCGGTTCTCACGCCGTCCATCTGAGACTGGTTTATTTATGGCTGATCAAGCCTCATTTCTGAAGTGTGTGAGCAAAAAGTAGTTCTTCATAAGTTAAACTGTAACGTTGATAGGAGGAAAAATGGCAGATTCTTTAGTTTTTGAATTTTACAAACACATTCTGAGTAGTGCTTAAACTGTTAATGTGTTGCAACTTGGACATAAGTACAGATGGAACATTGTACAGCACAAGATCCTTTTTTTATTGCTGGGTCGACATGTGATGTTTCTTTTTTAAATTTTAACTGGAATGATTGTAGGCTGATTCGAGTCCAGGCAAGAAAAATAATATCGTTTTACTTTTGACTTAACGTTCAATAAAGAGACATACTGTTGCTGAAGCAGCCCAAAATTTCATCAAATCTTGGAATCAAAGAACTTAAACGCTATCATCTCAACAAGAATTTATCGCTTGGAAGATATCAGAAGGGTGACAAAGGTTATATAAGAAAGCCGACTACGTTGAGCATAATGATTGTGAAGCTGTGGGACACATTGCAAAGCCGATTTTGCAGCAGACTAACATTATTGTGATTAGTTTGTGATATATGATTGGCATTATCCACGATGATATTTTTTAACGCATATGCGATTGGGCCTAATTATGTGTATCAACCGCGTGGCGCAGCGTACAATTTTTCTTCGCACGCTTTGTGTTTTGAATTCAGCGCACAAGGTTCGCTCTACTCGCGAAAAAGTGACTACAGCCCCTTCCGTGTTATCAGCTTATAATAAGGTTTTTCATTCATACTTGCGTACTTTTGTGCTATTGATGTTCTTAAACGTATTTTCCATGTTTCTGGGACATATCCATCTCTCGGATGTGGATGGAAAGTAGTTTACTGAACCATGTTGTTGTTAACTTTTGCTAGGCTTTTGTAAAACATATTAAGTGAAACATATACAGAGCAAAATGTACTGGGGTAATCCTTCTTACTTACTTGATACTTGAACGGGTCGTCATCACTAGTTGTGCAGGCCCCAGCATAATCACCGTTTTTCGGAGATTTGCTAGTAAGCCATCGTGGTTCCCTGGAATCCGGAGGACAGTCTGGCCAAAGACTGCTTCAGATCGTCAACACGACAGGCAGTTGCAGCCCCCCCGTAGATCGTGGGGATATTTACCACCATGCGACTTTGATACCAAGACGGTGGTAGATCCTGGTATTGGTTTACTCTTAGCTAGGCTTCCTAATGGAAACAGCGGATTCCTTCTTAGCTTGGGAGACCCTGCCGGGCGAACGACTCCCCCACTGTACATCGCAGTCCGACACCCAGGAACACCTCCCAGCCACGATGAGGCGGTAAACCGTTGGGATGGGTAATCCCTATGTTTTTCGTAAACGCCTATTCCGTCCAGTAACTAATCGATTATTCAAAACCGACTTTCTGCAAAGCTCGGCATAAATAAAATAATAAAATGATGAAGCTCTCGGCGTTGATCGATCCATGAGGGATGCGCCATGCATTCGACTTCATTAAGCATCGTTGGAGGCGACTGAATGCATATTTGGCCTTTACAATGACTCGTGGTGGCCCACCGATGTATCAAGCCAATGATGCTATTCTCCCAGACTATGGAAAGCTTGGTGAACCACTGGGGCGGGGATCGATCCCATGCGTGTATTGCAGAGCGCCAGCGATCACTGCGCCACACGCGCATCTGCTCAACAAGATCAGTTCATAAGAACAGGTAAATAAATAATTCATTATTGTCGTTGGAAATAAATGAACAGTCTACTATATCATCTGTATCACCTGTAGAACCGATTATCGTCGAGTGACTCGAGCGGGCGCCAATAATCTTCAATTTGTCCTAGTCGCGTGCAAGAGTAGCCCAGCAGGTTCTGCTCGCTCTAGGAAGTCGTTGGGTATCATATCTTTCTTCCAGGCTTTTCGTGAAGAACTCTGACCATCGGGTCGGTGGTCTTCCCTGCAGTGGGGTTTAACATCCCGCGGAATCCAGTCACTAACGGCTCTTGTCCATCGGTTGTCGTTCATACGCATTACATGTCCTGCCCACCTTATCTTGGACTGTTTGGCGTACAGAACGGCATCTTTGATTTTTTGATCGTTGGCGCAGGTCGGAGTTTCTGACCTCTTCCCTTATTTGTGTGAAACTGGATGCTCCTAGCACCGTCCTTTCGACTGCGCGTTCAACAACCCTGAGTGATCTCTCATTCTGCTTACGCAGCGACCAGGTTTCTGATGCGTACGTTAACTCAGGAAGTATTGTTGAGTCGAAAAGGTGGGCACGGAGTCGGGTATTCTTTGTTCTCCTTAGTGCTTCTTCGATGCTTTAAAAAGCACCCCCAGGCCGCTCGTTTCCTTCTGCTCAGCTCTGGAGCTAAGTCGTTCATCATTTTGATTTATCGACCTAGGTAGACATAAATCGAGCAGTCGGAGAGTCTTTCCGTTGAGCGTGAATGGGACATACGTAACCAATCCGTTCCTCATGAACATCGTTTTTGTGAGATTTAGTTGAAGACCAATCTTTCCATAGGCTTTATCAAAATCGGCAAGTATTCGTTCCACTTGGCTAATGTTTGGTATTATAAGAACGATGTCATCAGTAAAGCCAAGGTGATATAATTGCCGACCATCAATTTTCACTCCCATATTATCCCATTCCAGTGTTCGCATGAATTTCTCGAGGGTGGCGGTGAATAATTTTGGCGAGATAGTGTCGCTATAGCAACTATTCCCAGAATAGTTTCTATTTTTTTCTATATCTACTTCTATCTTTCTATTACTGTATGTTTCTGCAGTAAGGATCACATCCACTGTTTCTCAAGTTGCCTAGCAAATGTCGTAGTACGTAAATGTTTTGATCCCATCATAAGGAACTTCGATCGCTATAAACAGTCTTGTTATGCAAATCTATTTTTGCAACCTGAACTTGTTGCTTGTTATTACTGTCCAAAAGTCATCATGCGTACAAAAAACAAGAAGGGCATGAGGATGTTTTGCGAGAGTAGTCTTCCGCCAGCCGATCTCTTGTTTATAGAGGATTTGGGAAACGGTACGCCGAGTTTTTCGGTAAAGATGCTGGACCGGTGCCAAATGCCGCGTTCTCCAGAACCATATAAATAGCCTCGTGAATTGTTATCCTGGTTCGTCGCTGTCAGGGTTCGTCGGCTTTTGGATCCGTACCGTATTGGTCTCGTGTGTCATCAAGGTAGATTATCGTAGTTGTTGTTAAATCATACTGCACGTAGTCATTATTGTACGTTAACTTTATCATATCATTATCAAATGACAGTTGCGAATTGTACTTCAGGCTATCATCACCGTCACTACGTCACGCTTCCCATTAGCCCAGTGTATCCTCATCGTCATCCTGATCCTCATCCTCGTGTCAATGTTCGTTGTTTATCAATCGGTCTGCGGTGTGTTGTCAGTAGCGGCGGCTATCCTCAAATGCGTTCTGTCTGCAACGCCATCAGTGGCATGTACCATTCCTCCCACACTGTACGTACAAGGCCGCTGGCCGGCCAACTTATGCTGTGTGTTTGTTAAGCCGCTATAAGGCCTATCACTTTTCAGTCGTTATCTTTCTGGCCCATGATATCTTAGGCAATGGTGGCACCCATCGATGCCCAAACTTCACGTTGCAGACATATCGCTATCCAAGACCAGCCGCCTGACCGTGTTCCGCAGATGACTCATCTCGTTCGTAGTCACCTGCACCGTCAATGCTAAGGTAACTTGCTACCTACCGCCATCGATTAATGTGGAAGTGCACCCAACCGTTGTAGATACGATCCCAAGAACAGACTAATGTACAGCTCGTCTGTTTTCACTATTCTGTTTTTCTAGCCCTCGGCATCTGGGCCACTGTACGAGCCAGTGCGGGCGCCATCATCCGCATCCCCTTACTCGCCATTGTTATCAAGTTGCTATTATCATAGTGCTAATGTTGTAATAGTATTATTTACAATACTCTTATGTCTTTGTTAGCCTCACTTCAGTAGTATGTACAGCACCTCATAGCCTTGAACTTGCCTTATTTGTGTGCCAATAGTTCTCCGTCGATATTAGTGTTGCATTGATGTTGCATTTATGTATATAAACGGTTTAATTGCCCAAGTTTGAGATATTACCCCCGTGATAACTACGAAAGTCCCGCGTGGCGTCTTCTCACGAAGTCGAGCATTCTGCTTAAAGCTAGTGGTTAATCGGTGCCGAGAACTGACTCGAAGGCCTATTTTCCACTAGCAGCTGTATTAGTCGCCTTGCCTAACACCTCTTTTGACGTTGACGTTAATATCGTTGTAGAATGGTGATATCTTGGTTGTGAAATTTTTGTAAAAGTTGTCGAAGAGTCTTTATATACTGGATAGGGACTCCCTAACTTGAAAGGGCTTCCATTACTGCTTCTATCTCAATTGAGTCAAAGGCCTTGTTTAAATCGATGAAAGTGAGACAGAGCGATCTTTTGTACTCTCACAATACTTCAGTGAGTCTCGTTATCGTGTGGATGTGGTCCATCGTACTAAATCTTTTTCGAAACCCTACTTGATCACATGGCTGTCTTTCGTCCATTGTTCTGTCAATCCTATTTAGGATGACTCGAGTGAAAAGTTTGTAGACGACAGACAGCAAACAGATTGGGCGATAGTTGCCGATATCGTGTAGGTCACCCTTCTTGAACAACAACATGCTCCTGCTGGTCTTCCACTGAGTAGGGACGTTGCATTCGGACAGGTAACGTGTGAAGAACCGAGCTCGTGTGTTTACGACGACTGGCGGAATGTTCTTCAAGTGTTCATATTTTATCCAGTCCGGACCTGATGCTGTTCGATTTTCCACCGACGGAATGGCATGTCGGATTTCGGAAGGGAGAACCGGCGATAATACCCATCCTCCTTTATTTCATAGGACGGAAGGTGGACGTGGCTATTGAAGAGATCTGAGCAGTATTCGTGAATGATTTTCTGCATCGCCTTTGTGGACGCTGTAACTGTTCCGTCTGAGGCGTCGGAGTGCAGTCATCTTGGTTTTGTAATTCATGAAGCTTCGGTGGGCTTTACGAATGCTTTGCCCAGCCTCTGCAGCTTCGACCATAACTGCTGTCTTCTGTCTTTAAGATCTTCTTTTATCGCCTGTCTGGTTAACGAATAGTTAGCGGCGAAGTGGAGCGGTTCAGATCGTGTAGAATATTAACCACGCGGCTCTTTTGTTGTCGTATTGATCTACCAGCCTCAAACTTGGGTAATTAAACCGCTTACATACATAAATACAACATTAATAACATAATACTAACGATAGAGAAGTGGTGGTAAAAGATTCACGCGAGTTAAAGTTATGAGGTGCTATGGCTAGTGGTGAAGTGAGGCTAACAACGAGATAATGGCATTTGAATATCACCACATCATTAATACAATAATAACAGTAATAATGAATGATTACATACCAGTAACCGTTGCTTAGCCGTTAGCGATGCCGCGCTCCCACTATCCGCGACCTGGTGCGGCTGCTGAGGGAGGCAGTATGCTGGGGTCGGAGAGGGACACTGACGAGCCGTGTTTTCGGCTGAGCTAAAGATCAACGTTATAGCGGTGAGGTGCACTTTAGCATGATCGATGAGGACAGTAAGTTAGACGAGCATTGACGGTGCTACGGCTAACGAATGATGAGTCATCCTGCAACGTGAAGTTTTAGCATCGATGGGTGCCACCATTGCTTAAGAGTCAAAGACCAGAATGATGATGACTGAAACTGATAATCCCTATAGCGGCTTAACAGAATACATAACATAAGTTGGCCGCTCAGCGGCCTTGTACGCATGGCGTACATTGTGGGAGAAATGGTACATGCCACCGATGGCGTTGCAAACAGAACGCATTTGGAAACACCCGCCACTACTGACAGCGCACCGTAGACAAGCTAAGAAACGAGATACAATAGTCTGCGGATTACTGAGGATGAATGAGGATGAATGGGAATGAGTGGGAATGAATGAGAATGAATGAGTATGAATGAGAATGAGTTCATGTGATTGAGTATGACTGGGAATGATGTTGTGAGAAGTGGATTATCGGCGTTATCGATCGGGGGGTAAGGTGAGTGATGGCACATCTCTGCCGTCGAAGGCACCTGACTTATATTGGCTGCGGGAGCCGCGTGATGAAACCGCGGCCGATCTGGATTGGTGATCCCGGACTGCAAGAGACTGTACTTCACTGCCTGAAACATCAAACATTATGGCTTCGTTGTTTCACAAGGCAATAGTAGACAGTTCTACTGCTACGCCTCCACACTCGGATAAGCCATGGCTGTTGTGCGACCCAAGTTAACCTGAACCGCTGTTGTGCCTGAAACACTGAAGGTAATTGGCAGCGTAGACCACAAAGGTTATATTGCGGCATGTGGCTTGCGACTGCGAGACAACCATGGTGTAGACGTCAACTACTATTGTTTAGATAAATAGAGAACTTTTTCCAGAGAGAAGTTCTCTATAGTCTGCATTGTTTTGCAAGTTCAGACGTCAATTTGCGGTTGCTTGCAACTCGTGCTGTTCCACGCCGGCGTATCAGTTCCAGTGTTTCTGGAGACAGACGTCTCTTGCTGAATTTCCAGCTCTGAGCTTTCATAGCGCTAACGTGATGATGTTGAATGAGCCGACTGTATTCCTCGTCGATGTTGTCAAGAACGGCATCTTCCCAACAACCGACCAGCGAATCGAATAAGTCGCAGTTTATGGCGATTCAGCGACTTCGTTTCTCAATTTAGCGGCGTTTTCTCCTTTTCGCGAGAAAGAGAACCTTGCACGAAGAAGACGGTGGTCTGATCCCGCGTAGAATTTTGAGACAATTGCGGCATCGGTTAGGCAAAAACCTTCGGTTTGCTATGATGTGGTCTATTTCGTTATGGTACTCTCCACTGGGAGACTCCCACGTGCAGCGTTGAAGGTGGGGCTTCTGAAATTGCGAGTTGAGGATGGGGCTTCTGAATTGCGAGAATTCCGACTCTTGGTCGTCATGATAAATCTGAGCAGCTGCTCGCCATGTTCTTTCTATTCTAATCCGTGGGTCTCAATGTGACGTTCCTCGTACGTTCTTCTTGGTCCAATCTTGGCGTTAAAATGTCCAGTGATGACCTTGAAGAATGTACGGTCTTCTCTGTAGAACTTCTCCAAGTCCATATAGAACGCTTCGACTTCTCCTTCGTCATAGTTTGATGTTGACGTGTAAACGACGACGATTGTCAAAGCCCGAATTGATCCACATCTTTTTAATCGTAAACGCCGATTCGAGTTTTTAGTTGTTCGAATGAATCGATGTCCATGGACAAACTCGTGTTGACAAGAACGCCGACGCCGCCGGCTCCTTTACTGTCGCATGTTCCGTGTTCTTCTCCGGTGTCATAGACGGCGTTGAATGGGTGACGTCGTCTCGTCTCCGCCAGGCCGATAACATCGTACCTTATCCTTCTCGCTTGCATAATCAAATCTTCTATCGAGGACTCGGATGCAAGTGTGCGTGCATTGTAGGCACAGATCGCAACCTTATTTCGTTGCGATTTAGGCAGCTCGGAATGGCTCTGAGATTTTAGCAGCCCCTCCGTGCTCGTCCTACCCAACGCTGCCAAATTGAGGGCTCTTTTCGGGGTCAGCGGAACGAGGCTCGTTTCTTTTAGTGTGTTTAGCATTTTTGATACCCACACATAGATTGTTGGGTTCTCAACGTGGGGCTGAGTATACTCACGTGTAGCTTGCCAGTCTCTCCCAGAGTGGACATGGAGCTTATTTGTTGGTAAGAAATTCAATTTATTCCTATGAATCGCGTCTATGGTAGGTGAACTATCCTTTACTTTCCATGGGACTTCTATTGAGGCTAAAGAAGTCACTGAGGACAGTCTTCTTGTTCATGTTTAAAGAAATTGAAGCGAAGGATGAGGCCGAAGGAGATAACGATGAATTGGTGATGATGGTGCACGCAATGACTGTGATGCACAAAGACAATAGATTTTTATGAATTGTTCATGGCTAACATTTGAGACCTACGTGCTAGAGAAATCATTGGATTAGGATAAGAGAAGGATAAGTTATGGGAACGGACAGCTTCTGAGATGAGAGGATTCATTGACCTCTACCGTCAAATGGGAATTGCTAAACTTCAAAAAATTGAGGGATTATTGGATAATTGTTCTTTTCTTGGACTTATTCATTTTCAATCCAAAGCGTTTATGGTTTACCGATTTGGAAGACCTCACCATCTTTACTTGTCAGCTCTCCAAAATTATGGTAGGGGAGACAATTTGTTCAAAATCAGTTCAGTTAGCTATATGGTCAATAGGCAAAACAGTACATAGGCAAGGAGATGCGCACTTGAGGTACCCCCCGTGCTACGCAGAGAGTCGCATTCCAGCAATCAGTTCCACATAAAAGGTACTAATACAGGATCGAGATAATCGGATTTTGCACTAAAAGTGGCTGCAGACACAGGGTCACAAAGCATGTCATTAGGGGTATAACGAGAAATGAAGATGTAACTGAAACTGTAGCAATGGAACCCATAGGGGATTTGTTAGGCCAGTGAAGAGACCTGTTCTCCGACAAATCCTATACGAGTGCCTTCTCGAACCTTTGTTGCTTCAGAGCAAAACCTAAGTGATTGGCAAATGTGGGAAGAAAAGGCCTCTTCAAGCATTGGTTATCCACCTTAAGTTGCTGAGGGATAGCTGGAAGCGCAACAAAATTGGAATAGTGGGGGTGTTACTGGGATGGAAATTTAATAGAGGGATTATTATAATGTCCACAACAAATGATGGGACAGCTTCCACATTTAGTTGTGCGCTAGAACTAAGGAAAGCTTTTCGGGAGCATAAGTGATAAGATGACATTGTATTCATCGTATTTCACGAAAAATTCTCTGTGAAAAAGTGAAATTGTGAAGCTCACATAGCATAATGATTGGGAATGTTAGGTAAAATGTGATAACTGAAGATGTTTGAGAACCTCTGTAGCTTCGTCAATAACAACACTCTTTCTGATGGCTGCTCTCTTCATCAGCAAAAGTACTCACAAAGCAAACTTATCCAAAACAGTGTGAAAATTACTGGGTGGATAGGGTGACGTTTCAGGTTGGAGGCTCGCTCGAAGGCCTATTTTAAATCATCTATCGATTGGAAGAAAAAAATATGGAAAAAAGTGCTCTGTGCGGGAAAAACAAATATTCAGAATTGAAACGTGTTGAAATAAACGAGTACGGTGCACTCGATCCCCACATAACGCATTCATCACTGGATATGGTGACGGATGTGGTAACGCTTGGAAAACGCCGCCGCCAAATTCGCCTTGAGAAATCCGTCGTTTCCAAAACGTCTGAGTAATGCGCTAACAGAATAAAATATTACTTTGGTTCACGCAGAAATGCGCGGATTCTAAATGTTTTGCTTATTATTTCGATGAATAAATTTGTTTCACTTGCGTTATGTCATTTTTAACTTACCGACCCTAGTCGGTCATTGCTTTTCTATTATTCAAATTATTGCGGGAATTTCCCATGTTCCAGGTTGTCTGAAAAAATTTTAATGCTGAGATAATAGCAAAACTCGGAACCTCAGGTGCATTTTGAACCCGCGGCTTCCTTTTCCGGAGGCTCATGTGTTACCCACTACACCAACCCAGGCTGTTGGACTGCCATTGTCTCATTTAATTTTTTTTAACTGCAATAGTGATATCAGCAAAACATCTGTATGAGCCTCCCAATGGCTTACCGCCTCATCGTGTTTGAGATATGTTCCTGGGTGTCGGGCTGGGATGTACAGGGAGGATTCATCTTCTGGCAGGGTCTCCCAAGCTAAGGAGTCCGGCGTTTCCGTTAGTAAGCCCAGTAAGAGTAAATCAATACCAGGATCTACCACCGTTCTGGTATCAAACTAGTCGCACAGTGGCAAATCTCTGATCCGCAAGGGATGCGACTGTCTGTCGTGGTGACGATCTGGGGCAGAATTTGGCCAAGCTGACCTCGAGACTTCAGGGAAGCAATGGCTAAATCAGCAAAATCCCGAGAAGTGGAGAAGGTGCTTGGGCCCGCACAACAGGTGAGGACGGGCCGTCTAACTAAGTATCCCAAATGCTATCAGCAATCGCACATCAGCGGTAATGACCTGGGGAGTACATATCGGAATTGAACCCAGTTAAGCTGAAGCTTCAGTCGAAATCACAATGTTTATCTTTTATTTACCGCCTAATATTTTGAGCCCCCCGGAAAGGGTAGCTTTGGGCTGGAAGCGCAGCTGAGTTTTGCTCATGTCTTAGCATCTTTTTAGTTGTATTTGACGTCATGCCCTATCATTAAGAATTAATAGGCAGTACATAAAAGTTAAATAGTGTCGGTTTTGAACCCCTAAAATTCGACACATTTCGACTCGTAGGAGAATTTTCTTATTGGGGTGAAAAGTATTGAAAACTTTGACAACGAAATACAAGTTCATCATTTCCAGTCCAGAAAAAGTTCTTTAGTTTTGTAACTTCGTTTTTTTCTGGCGATTATCATTCATGAAGAAGAGATTTCTATCCTGATGCTTTCATCTTCTATAGCGCTAGTTCGGCGATATGTTGTTGGAGTGCGATATGGTTAATGGTTGTCAATGAACTATCGCTATGCTTGGGTCATTCTCTAGATTTCTTGACAGGACTTCTCCGCTGTAATGACTATTACAGGATCAGAAAAAGATTGGGAAAACTGCTTCTGTCACTCCATATTCCGAGCACAAATAAATCGTAAGAACCGTATTATAATGCAATTTTTTCTTCGTAAAGTGCTGCTGTGCTTAATCCATGTCCAGAAGCCATGCGCGGAATGTCGTCCGTCGGTCAATGCACAGAGACCTAGTTTTGGTCTCTTGTCAAAAATGCGATCAAAATACAGCGTGACCAAGAAATGGAGAGTTTTTCTTGTGAAAAAAGCAGCGCGGAACGGACCTGATAACGTCGTCCTCCTGCCAATTATGGGTTTTAGTAGCTTCACGTCAATTTTTTGACACAGGAAAGTGTTTGCAGTGCGTCTTTTTTCACTTCAGTTCCAATGGTTTAAATCAGACATGGCTTTAAATGAAGCCAAAATCATTAGTACAGAGGTGATGTTCGCGCATAGAAGTAGAATATGACAATAACGCAAGGACCTCAAACTTCATGTAGCAGCAAGGAATGAACGTTTGAAACGGTGAACGACCTACTGCTTTGCGCTACATAACCTTGCGTTCGAATGACTAAAAAGTGATAGGAAACTAAATGAGAAGTAGTTGTTAACTTTTCTCTGAATGAACATCCAATATCACCTATCAATTGCCATATTATAACGAAGTGACGTCAGCTTTCTATAGAATACCAGAAAAAATGTTTTTTTCCTCACATCATACTCTGTCATGGAAAAGAATAAGTAGGAAAGAGCGGTTAAAACACCGTGTTTCCTCTTATACCTTTCTATTTTCGCATTCGAATTTTTTTTCATCGCAGGCAAGTAGTCAGTGCATTTCATATTATGGAGCTTGAAAGGCAGCGTCTACAAAACGCGTTAATTTTATAAGTGCAGTCGCACAACTATGAAATTTAGGCAATAAATGTCATCGTAGCTGTTATTATTTTGACGGAAGAGATTTGCCACCATGTAACTTTGATACCAGGACGGCGGTGGATCCTCGTATTGGTTTACACTTGGATAGGCTTCCTGATGGAAAAAGCCTGGCTCCTTCTCAGCTTGGAAAACCCTGCCAAGAGGATGAATCCCCTCGCTGTACATTGCAGCCCGACACCCAGGATCACCTCCCAGCCACGATGAGGCGGTAAACCATTACGAGGAATTTTCACTAACTTCTCTATTTACTGCTCGTTGGTAACTTGTTGTTCACATGCTTGTATTATCGTCATTTTTTTAAAGTCTGCTACATAATTCGTGTAGGCAATTACAAAGTTTTCGCCGTTAGGTGACGTCTTGACAGGCTAATTTCTCTACAGTCATAGCTACTGAACGGGGGGATTTGTTCATCTTATGAAGACTAAGCATAGGCGCTGGTGCACATTTTACTTGCACCTTGAAGCAGTGATCACATAGGAATTGTGTGAAACGTGGAGAACACTTTGACGATGTTCAAACTCAGCTGATTACTAATGTTGCCTGCCGTACTCAATGGCTTCGACCAGGATGTTAAGTGTTTCCAAAAAGGGATCATGTTTAATACTAGTCCTAAGGCGCAGATTTAGAGGATGAAATCACTGCACTGATTTCACCTAAACCTCTCATTTACGAATAATCATAGTACCATAGGAAAAACGTGGTAATTCTCTTGTCATTTGAACAAGTACAGCCAAATAAATAATTCTAGTGCTCGAAAGGGTTGAGTGGGGGCTGCTTCCGCCTAGGTCGCTCGATGATGATGCCTTTGTATAAAGGTGATGAAGACCATAAATATTGCACTGATTATATACGGGCGCGTGTGGCGTAGTGGTCGGAGGCGCCCTGCATGTGGAATCGATCCTCGCGCCCATAGCCCACCAAGCCTTCCATCTCTCCGGTGTCAGCAAATTGTTACCGGAGTTATCTGGGAGGATAGCATCAGTGGCTCGATACATCGGTAGGCCACCGCGAGTAAAGGCCAGATATGCATTCAGTCACCTTCAAACGATGATTAATGAAGTTGAATTCATGGCGCATCCCTCAGGGATTGATCAACGCCGAGAGCTTTATTTTCATCCTTTATATGTAAATGTGCATATATATATGCATATACATATGTGTATACATGTACATATATACATGTGTATATATATATGTATGTATGTATGTATGTATGTCAAATGAAGAAAAGAGAAAGAGATAGAATACGAAAGATCGTTCGGAAAGAGATGGAATCTCATGTGACAATTGGGTCGTTTGCCATAAATTCGAATGGAAACAACAACAGAATATTCTTTTGCGGCAATGCTATGTTTTCAATAAATCGAAACTGTTATGCCGTTTTCAAATGATCTATTAACACATCTACTGTGCGGATCTCAGCACTTCTAGCATTCCATTCGTTTTCCTCGCGTTCATTGTCCGTAAAGGTCTTCGAACACTTCGCATGTGTGCTTGGCTGGTGATTGAGGGTTTCCTCCCTCGTTATGAATGTTGTAGAATGCTGGTCGAGTCGAGTCTCCTTAAAATCTTGGAGATAGTCGGGCTAGGACATTACCACGTGGATTGGGGAAAGTGTTCAGGAAGGGTCGAACTAGCGCCATTGCTTGCTGAACCGCCACTACTAAGCAGTGCTCTATCCCCCTCCCTCCTCCCACCCTCCTAAGTGTCGTTGTTCTGCTACTATCTAATGCTCATTTCTGACCTCTTGCTCACATCCATTGATCGCCATGCAGAAATCTAAACATGCTGAAGATCATCAACCATTTTTAACAATGAATGCACACAAAATCATTCAATAATTAGAATAACGCCCTCACTGCGCATAATTTTTAATTCGTCCTTGTTCTTTTGTTCCTGGTCCAGGAAAACCATTCCTCACTGAAAAGCTTACTCTTAAACGAAATGGAAGATTTCTTAGTTCTCAAGCAAATAACGTTTAACGTGTTTGTTACTGTAACTGTCCACAAATTTTCGATAAAAAACAGAACTTATGAATTGAGAACTTAAACGGCCTAAGGAAGATACTTTTTGTTTTAGAGGGGGTCTTCTAAAAAATTCTATAAAATTTCATCTCATTTGGGACTTTTTAAAAATTCAAACCTTGAAAAAATGATAGCAAAAATCATGCTCCTTAAAGAATTTTAGGAGGCACGTGTAGTGCAGTGGTTAGAGGTGTTGCATAATACACACGTATCTGCGCTCTGATTCACCAAGCCTTTCATTCCTCCGGGATCGCTAAACTGGTAGCATATATCTCTGAGAGGCTAGCAGCATTGAGTTTATACTTCGATGGGCGACTGTGAGTCAACTATAGACCCGATGTGCCTTCAGTCACTTCTAACGATGCTTAATGAAGTCGAATGCATGGCGCATCCCCTCAAGGATTGATCAACACAAACCGCTTTATCGTTTCTACCATTTAAAAAATATGTTAGTGCAATAGTAGCGGTTGGAAGTATTCTGTCGTGTTTGACGAAACTTGCCACTTCAAATATGTCATTATTCGAAAAATGAACCTAGATAAGAAAAAAGCAGACAAAAATTTACCATATGCGTTGATATCAATCGTATACGTGGGGCGGAGTAGAGTGAAAGCATTGACTTCAAATCATATTGTTTCGTGGTCTGCGAAAAACCTTCCTGTATACTTAATGATTTACAAAAACCTTTTCTTGCATGAATCTATTGCCCTGATTTGAATCTCGTAAAAGGTACTAACACCTTTCAGAGATTGAACGACTTGTCTGGTCTATAACAGATTTCAGTGACTTGTCTGGTCTATAACAGATTTCACTATCTGCTAATTGCAGGTGAGCCCGCAGTGTTTCATGTTTGTACTTTGATAGCAGTTTGAACCGAAGATCAGATTTAAAAAATAGAACAAATGTTTCAGTAATCGGTCAATCGCAGCAGCGAAGTTTTTCTCATTTGAGAACAGCACAGACCATTGAGTCTTGGCTGAACATTTTCTTTCACCATACTCAAAAGTAGGTTGTTTGAAAGCATGACAAGCCACATAGAAAAAACGTAGACAATATGTAGAATATGAAAAGCCGTAGAAATAGTAGCAAAATGCGTGAGAAACTCTTATTTTAGATAGAAGAGAATAAAGGGATCGTGCTCATTTTCGGGACTGGAAAAGTGAATCGCATGCATTGGTTTTAATGCACAACGTCTTCAACGAACAGGTTATCCGTGATCTAAAGTGGTCGCCAAATGCAATACTAGACTTAGTCACGCATGTCTTAAAACTGAAATTGTTTCTGTGAGCCCATGTGTCCGTTGCTTGCTCATGTCATGTGACTCATATCGGGCCGTACATCTTAACTTTCATGTTTTGTAAAGTTCTTAAAAGTTTCGTTTTACCACTGCTTATTACTGCCCATTCCAAGACGGCTGCTAATCAGTGAGGATTCGTTGTCTAAAGTGTTACATGAGCCACGTTAGCTCTTCCGATCAGAACCGTAATGAACTGCGCCACATACAGGCACAACTCTTGACGTTAACGTTCTTTCAACTCGTGGTAAAAATCGAAGTGTGGATTATCGTACTTCGAAGAATTATTACATCATTCTTTTCCTCCAAAAAGCTTGATATCAACTTTGTTACAGTAAGAGTAGCGTCTTCAAAATCTTCACATTAATGACCATTATGCTATCAGAATAGTAAACGACTTATGTTAACGTTAACGTCAATTTGTTATACGATTCACAGCTGCTTTGAACACACTAAAATGATAAAAAATGAATTCACTGCATGAAATTTTCTTTCAACATATAGCGATGCCCAAATATTTTACAAAAGAAATGAGGGAAGAAAAGTGCAAATAACCTAGCAAACCTACACCACTACTTTAGTAGAACAAACAATCTACTATTGCTTTGCTCTTTCTTTCCAATTTGAACTTGTTTTAACAGACTTTCACGTACAACGTTTACATTATGGATTGATCTAATAATTAACAGCATAGTAGGACTAGAGAAGCGCAGTGGTACTGATGCCCTTCAACGTGACCAAGGCAGTGATTCGACGATATCCTAAGCCAGCCAAAATTCGCATCCCTCCCAGGTTCGGCGGTTGGTAACAGCCTTGCCTGCGAAGCTCTCCGCTCTCCAAGTGACCCAGAAACACCGTAGCACAGCTATCCCAAGATCGGCTTTCGATTAGGGAGGATTGACTGAGCCAGCATTCAGCGAGATGCATAAAGAGAACCGAAAATCCTCGAGCAGCATCGAATCCCATGCACAGAACAGTTCGATGACCTTCGTGGATAGTGTATGTGAGGAAACGAATCGAATGGGAAAAGTGCTACGATGTGCATAACATATGTGAAGACGGGTCATATAAAAGTGGCGCAGTTAATACAATGTTTTCCATGCTCTAAAGAAATAGATATCACTGACATGTCGCTCATTTTGGAATGATATGTCAGCAGTTTTGTATCACCTTATCAAAAGCGAGGTGACATTAACCAATGTCCACGTTAAATTAGAACGGCTCATGGGAACTATTCTATGCCAATCAGAATTACACAGAACATCGAAGATGTTGGATCTGAATGTTGACAATCCAACGTGTTCTGTTGGCATGCAGTATGGACGCCTTACGAACGACAGTTCTGGCCGGCACGCGGAGGTGGGGCCGCCGGCGGCCCCACCTCCGCGACACAGTTTTCGCCGACGAGGCCGGTCCGTCGGCGCCGGCCCTCCTCAGCATCTTCCCGGGCCCACGCCGCGATCCGACGTCGATACGCTCGCCGACCCATCCCGACCAGGCACATTCTCTCGCCCCTCCTCCGAGGACAGGCTCCCGGTCAACCCGCTAAAGTTGTCTTGTCTCTGCGTTGCATCTCAGTATCAAACGTCCCTTAATTCTGTGTATTATCCACCTCCGTACAATTGCCAAGTACTGCATTAAAACCGGCTTGTATAATACAAATGACTTGTCTCAACAACATGTAACGGTAGTACTATTCGTATTCACCTCCGCTCGCTTTTGATCATCTGTATGCGCTGTGTTGCCAAGTTATGCGTTAAATTATGCACAGTGAGCGAATGTGTAAATATGATTCGTTGACAAATCAGACCTTCTGCTCCGTCGTGAACACGTTCTTCAGTGTCTGATACGCCATCCCAGTACGTCGGTCGTTTTTGGGTTCTTTACCAGCAGTCTAAAATTCTCCTTCTTTAAGTCGCCATCTAATGGATGAGTTGTTAAACGTGTAGGTTGAAGAATTCTTCGTAAATGTAAATGAGCTGTCTTTGGAGAAATCAATATTTATGGTATCTATACACACATGCTTTTGTTTATGTTTTATCTGCAAGAAGCTGACATAAAAACGACACACAAATCGATTTATGAAATATGTGGAGACTACAATGTTTAGGGCTTATTACCGATTTGCTGTTTAATAGTCTCCCCCAGCCTTATGGAAATTGGCTACCAACTCATTGCCATCTTTCTAAAGGCTTCATTCGATTCTGTTAATCTGTGACACTGTAGTTCTCCTGCATTCTTTGATTTGTTCATTGGTTTAACTAGCTATAGTTTCACGCATTTTTTGTAGAAAACCTCTCAGTTCTACTATGAAATTTCTGGTAGTATTGTCCGTCTTGTTCGTATACGCCTTGGCCTCTCATCACAGCGCCGACCCGGACAAGGACGTATCCCATCACAAGGTGAATTTACGGGTTCATTTCAAATATTCAGAGATGCTATCCTTCTCTTACACGTAATCAAATGTCTGCAGTTGGTTTTGCAAGATGTACTTGTTCGGGAGTTGAGGGTAGAGAAACAGTTGTGCCAACTGGCCACTTTACAGCAATGTCGATTTCTTCAAAAACGGTCGCGCCTTGGTTTACTTGGTGATCATAGTGGATCTGAAGCGCATCATCTTTATCAAGCTAGTCAGTGTTCTTTCAACAACAATTTTAACTATTTTAATGCCTATGAAGAGTGCATTTCAATGCGTGCAAACTTTAATCCGATCGGAACTAGCTTAGACTCCGAAACACTTCGCAAAATACAAAAATAAATAGAGGCATTTCTGAAGTTACTTTCAGTTAAAACATGAATATATCTACCAATTGCTGAAATTCTTTCCACTGAACCAAAATTATAGTGGCCTTCAATGAAATGTCGTTTGTGGTAGACAAAGCTGGCTTTATTCTGTTGTGATTTGTAATGTGTTCTCATGCGGTGTAATAGAAACTGCAACACCTCCATAGATTATGAGGAAGGATTTCTCAGGGAACTTGCTAGGGAGGTGCTTTACCCGCCAAAACTCGGAATCGGAATTAAGAACAATCTTCCTGGAATTATAGTTGGAAAAATCAGAATTTCGCGGTATGTCCGTTGCGGCTTTGATCGATTTGTTCAAATAGCGCTGTGAACGCTTGTTACATCGAATTGTCGAATATTTCGGGAAGTGAAACTGCTACACGTTACACGAAAACCAGTAGCAGTGTAAAAAAATATATTACTAAAGGGTCCCATGTTACAATTTACTTCCTATCATTTTGAAACACTCAAAATCTATTGAGAAGATGTGCCAGATGTACAGTTTCCTTTAAAACTCTGTTAATGCAAATACGATGTTCTAAACATCTTATTGCATTTTCTGCAAGTGGTGAATTCAAACACTCCATTAAAATGTAGTTTCCATGGAAATTTTATACTGTATTGAAAAGTCTATTCAAAGTGATAAGCGAATAGAATATTATTTAGAAGTACGAAGAGGATGGCCCAACGACAAGGAGAACAACGTAGTAGAATTCCTAGTGTCACATTTACTTTAAACGTTATTTAATTCGAGGGAAAATCTCATTCACTTTCTCATTAGTGTTATGAACCAAGAATACTGACCCTGTTGGGAGCAGTCGTAACCACCTTTTGGTACTTCGTAATTGTTAAGGGAACTGAGCACGATGTCAAGTACGATCACGATCAGTTCCTTGGGAAAGATGCTGCGGCTGAGTTCGATGAACTCACTCCTGAGAAGTCCAAAGAGAGACTCGCGTACGTTGTTATGTTCCCTTGTGATCAACTATATTCTTGAGAAAAATTTTTATATAGGAATAAATATCTGGGTTTTAGTAGACTTTCAAGTTTTAAGTTTTAGTAAAATTTTTGACAAACTCGTAGAACTGTGTTATACAATAAAGATTGAAGCATAAGGTGTTGGGCACTGATAATTCACTTAGAGATGCGTTACGTATTTGACTCCCTTTGTAGTGGCATCGAGATGAATGAGTGAATATCTGAACCGATGTAGCAGTGGGCTTGTCGTTGTCAATGATTCCGTCCACAGAGACAAATCTGATACCAGTTTGCCGAACTCAAAGGGATTGAGGATTTTATTTGCCGGAAAATGCGGGATCGAACCAACAACTCTGCGTGTTTTGTAGGGCACCTCTAATGAGACACAAATCCCATCACACAATAAGAGAAACTGTATAATAGTTGTGGTAATTTAGAATGTTGGTTCCCAAGATGGACTCCGATGGAGATGGGTTCGTTGAAGAAAAAGAGTTGAAAGAGCATATCAATTTCATGCAGAAGAGGTACGTTAACAACGATGTGGAGCGGACTTGGAAAAACTATAAAAAGGAAAAAATACAAGATGGAAAGATCAAATGGGAAGACTACAGGTTCGATTTTATTTTGTGATTACTTACATGATTACTGCTTAGATACATAGACGACGTTACACATGTCGTGCGAGTCCCAGCACTTCTTTCATTCGTTTCGTTGTATTGCAAATATCATTCATAGTGGTCGTGTTCGGGGTGTCAATTCGACTGAAATTTGAGGATCTGTGTGTTTCCATATTCATTAACACACTAAGTGTTAGTCGTTCGTTATTTTCTCTTGAAATCCGAGATAGCCATGCTGGGGCGACCATAGATTCTTAATACAGACAGTTAGTTGCCTGCCTTTGCATACAGGATGGAAAACTACTGCTGTGTGACTCCAGTTCTATAACAGCAGAGAATTCTGCAATTAGTCGACCGACTGCGCCATGTTGTTATGATAAGCTGGATCCTGCTCATATGGTTATTATAAAGAAGAGAGAAAAAAAGTATAGCTGACTGGTGATGTTCTTTCCAGAGAGATGGTTTACGGATCGCCTACTGGTGAGGGACAGGAACTCTCACCCGAATACGCGAAAATGATAACTAGAGATCAGAAGAGGTGATTTCGCTAGACAGTTGGTTTTACAGTACCCAGTCAACACTGTTACCCCCGGCACTATGCTTCTTAGCCAGGCTATCTAGTCCTTATCGTAATATTTGAGGTGGAGTGTGGCTGACTACGATTTAGACGGCTCCCTTGATCGTACTGAGTATGGCTGCTTCATGCATCCGGAGGATTGCGACCATATGCGTGATGTTGTCGTGGCGGTATATTTATTTTTATGCTGATTTAATAACTTTAGCCATCAGAGGGGGTATAACAAACACTGGCCGTGTGTGTTCGTGTGTGTGGTCGTGTGCGTGTGCGTGTACGTATGTGTATGCGTATACATGAACATTATATATATGTATATATATATATATATATATATATATATATACATATACATATACATATATGTATATATATTCACGTGCGTGTGTGTGCGCGCTTATGTTTGTACATGTGTGTCTATGCCTCGGTGTATGTATGTACCTGAATGATTATTGATGTGTGTATGTTTACGTAAATATGTGCGCTTGTGTGCAAGTTTGTTGCACATATATGTTTGTGCTTACTTATATGTGCGTATATGTGTGTTTGTTTAAGCACTTTAGCTTCAAATATGTATTGCAGGAGACTGTTGAAGATATCGATAAGAACAAGGATGGCTACGTTGATGCAGAAGAATACATCGGAGATATGTATCGACCTGAAGACTATCCAGAGCTTAATGGGAAGGTATACCAATAACGGTGTTCCTTTTCATATATGTCTGAAGCCAAAAATAACTTTTTAAAAATCAAAAAAACTCCATTGCAGGAGCCCGACTGGGTTCAGTCTGAACGCGATATGTTCAAGGAGCATAGAGACAAAGACGGAGATGGAAAGCTCAATCAGGTTAATGTAGCACTTATTCGACACAACAAATCAATTATCTCTTGTTTTTAACTTTGATTTCAATGAAGTATTAATTAACCAAGCTTCTTCATAAAGGAGGGAGATGAGAGACTGGATCATGCCCGTTGGTTT
The DNA here is from genome assembly GCA_018806985.1 of Angiostrongylus vasorum. Classification (NCBI taxonomy): domain Eukaryota; kingdom Metazoa; phylum Nematoda; class Chromadorea; order Rhabditida; family Metastrongylidae; genus Angiostrongylus; species Angiostrongylus vasorum. Next base: position 1,372,323 of record JADANN010000120.1, on the reverse strand, counting down.
CGACCACGCCGAGGCTGAAGCTCGCCACCTTGTCGGCATTGCAGATGATAACAAGGCAAGTTTCTGGTTACGGGAACTGTTCTTATCAGTGAAAATGACTGGTTTTCGTACTATTGAGAATGTGTTTTTGCACCTCGGTGTGCAAATCTGCGTCGCGTTGTATACATTTGTGTTCGGGCCATCAGTTGTTAAATTGGAGCACTCTTACTTGTTATGATCGGGTCAGAATTGTTCGATTAGGACGGACTTGTTTATTGTAGTTGGGTTTCGGTTAGAAATGAACCCCGTTTTCATTTCGTTGGTGTATTTTGCACGAGTTTTTTCAAAGACCCACTGCATTTCAATCTGTTCTATTAGGATTGCTAGGCTCGTGGCACGCGGCGAATTTTATTTCAAAAACCAATTACCGGTAGAAATTCCAACGGCACTATGGTCTCCAACAAGTATTACTGAATTGTTTATTGCTTCATGAGCAGTTTAAGGGAATAACAGAGTTCCTGAACAGTTTCTATTTCATTCGTATCCTACTTGCTATGCAAGCCTTATATATTCTGAAGGAACACGTGCAGTGCTGTGGCTAAGGGCGCCCTTCATTGCATATGGTATCGATCCCGTACCCCCCTCTCACTCACTCCAGACTCACCAAGGCTTCCATCCCTCCTGGGTCGGCAAATTGCTACCAGACTTGTCTAAGGGAATAACGGCACTGATTTGATACATCGGTAGATCATGGCGAATCCTTGTATAGGCCAGATATGCATTAAATCTCCTGTAACGATACTTGATTATGTCAAATTTTTTTTATCCTTTATATGTATTTTCTAGGGCAAATAGTTCGCTTTCGCAGAGTTTTATAAGAGCTCCATATTTTTTAGGATGGGAAGTTATCGCTAGAAGAGATACTTGCTCATTACGACACGTTCGTAGGCTCGCAAGCCACGGATTATGGTGAACAGCTTCAGAAACACGATCCGGCTGAGCTATGAGATGATACACCTAAGAAAATCTGTCAGAAAAATAGACTGCCATGGCTAACAGTATAGTAGAATGGTTAGCGAGTGCCTTGTTCTTTTTCGAATGATTTCTAAAAACTGGTCATATCTTATTTTTGTTTTTCTCGCCCATTTATATGATAATTGTTGGCCTGTCTTGACTCTCACTTGTGTTCATTATCGTTGTACTTGTGTTATATAATTATTTTATGTCTAATAAATGAGTCACTTTTGTCAGAAGACTTGTCGGATATATATATATATATATATATATATATATATATATATATATATTTATGTTTGTATGTGTGTACGTATGTATACATACATATGTATGTATATACATGTAATAGTTGCTGGGTGATTCAAATTCTCATTACTGTGAAAGCAAAAGTTTGAATAAACGAGGAATGTTGACCGCTGAGTCGGAGCAAATTTCTTTAGAGAATTACACTTTTTTGGAGTTAAACTTAGACTGCCATTGCAGGTTAATTTGAATGGAGTTATGCCTGCACTAGTACAGAGAGCAGAAGCAGAATTCCATAGTACCGTTTTGCAGACATTGAGAAATGTGCATTGGTGTCATGGAAATGTGGTTATATATTATATATGCAGCTGCTCACGAACGAACTTCTGAGTTCTCTTTACAGGAACTCACATTACATGTTGTGTCAATTCCAGCACTTCTTTCACTCGACTCGCTTCCTCGCATCTGTCATCTAGGAAATTCGACCTTTTCGCGTGTGGATTTGGCTGTTGGTTGAGGATTTCCAGTCATCTTTATAAATGACCTTGAATGCTGGTTGATTCGATTTTTTCTGAATCTTGAGAGAACATTGCTAGGCGTTCCTAGACTTTCATCATAGCCAGTGCCCCGCTTTTGTAGATTTGCTGGGAACCATCTTATCCTACGTGGGCCTAATATCTGAGATGTGGAATTTTCCATCTCCAAGTGAATGAAAGGCACGATAGACCAGAGGCATGGATCGAGACGGCTCTTGTTCGTATCGAACGGCAATGCCACCTTCTATCCTTCCTACATGCATTCCACTTTATTGGCCGTATTTTCATCAACTGCTGCAATAGTTTAATGCCACATTCTGGAGAGTAGTGCTCCTCTATCTGTTGAACAACAAAGTAGAAAGGGGTTCTGACCATAATAGTAGTGGGTTCTTCCAAAGTTATGAAGAGCTCGACATTTTTATTCTGAAGCCTATCTAAGGATATTAATAGGACACTGTGGTCCTGGTAGCACCTAGACACGAGGGAGAAAATGACACTATGACGCTGACTTGCAGCTGAATGTGGTGAGGACTCGGCGAAACACTAACCTGTTATCTCGAGGCTCTAAGATGAGAAGATTTTTTTTGCGGCTAGGCAACTACCAGTTAAACGGGAGCTGCTTTGGAGCCCACGCGATCCTTCGTGAAGACGAGCCATTCGACCACCCATCTAAGTAACCTCCTGTTGAAATCCTCTCATATTTGGTGCCCGATAAGCGCGATGCTTCGTCTCTGTCTTTATTTTCGACGTCATGGGGGCTAGAATTTTTACACAGCAATTTTTTTGGCACATGAAATCGTTATGTGAACTTGGGCAGTGTCTTTAGAAAGTCCATCATAATCGGCATTATAAAATACGTCTTTTTCAATGGCTGCAGAATATTTTGGTATTCAGATTTCACGAAAAGACAAAATAAAAGTACGAAATAAAATCTTACAGATTTCACATCTAAATTCCTATCAACTATTCAGCAACTGGTCGTATAACGTACAACTCATTTCTCTCAGAAAGATGCCTTCATGCCGATCTTGCATTGGAGTCATAATTTCTTCCATCATGCTGGATAATACAAAATAGGTCTAAAATAAATGAACACTGGATCAGATATAATCGTAATACGCCTAATAAGAGCTGAAACGTTCTTGTAGTCATGAGGGGTTTAGCACACAGGAGCTTACTGTATCAAGGTTATACCATGCATAATATTTCTAGCATATCTTGCAGTTGTGCAGTTCATTGATTTTCAAATCAGAAAATATCCGATGAAACATGCAATGGCTAAAACAGTGCGTTGCTGGAAAATTTCTATTAAGTAACAGACTTTATCAACGTATTCAACATTACTGATTAGGACGAAGATTCTACAGGAGAATAGAACGACTGCGGGTCTAAAGGAGTTTAAAGACAACTTTAATATGAAGTGCAAAACTTTAACATTATTGTGCCATTATATCTATAAAATTCTCTAGAAGCGACTGTAACGTAAAGTGTTGCAAACATGGCTGGCTGGTAATCGCGAGGTAATGAAATGTTGTCCAGAAGATAAGGAACCCTCTTGGAAGTGCACAAAAAATAGAAGTAAAAGGGTGGGGGGGTGGATTCGTAAACCGAGACCTATCTGGGAGGGGATATCACCGTCATCCACCACCACCACCGTCATTGCGCGCCGTCCGTCCCACTTAACCAGCGAACATGTCGCCACTGCTATCGATCGCGATATCGATCGGAATCGCCCACGCATTCGATGTACCATGTACACGTGAGTTTCATATCACTCCTGACTCCATCAACCAGAGTTACGCTGTTGTCGAATCTGCCCGCAGCCACTTCAACGATGTGCACACCTACTGCGTGGAGTGACCTCTCTACACCATTCGACGTCACTTATTGTGCTGATTTTAAGGGTATTTGATAAGTAAACGAGTTTTTTCCTGTTCTACAGCTATGGACTCGGTCGCGAGATAAGGTGGCAATGCAGTTCATATGCCTGGTTCTTCGTTTCTATTACCACCGTTCTCGATTAACTAGTTCAACCCAAGAACGTAACTGTGTGACTCATATTCCCCTTTACTCTACCGTTCTTTATTAACTAATGACATCAATGTGACACAAAGGAGTTTTGATCTGATTTAAGGAAATAACGGAAAATATGTAAGGACCGATGTCTATGATTCTTCGGCTAACATTTGTTATTCACGTAAGAACACTTCATGTATTTTCATTTGCCCTCTTCCTCTGCTTACGGCATACATCATCCTCTTTGAGATTTGCACTAGTTATTTCTTCCATCTTTTTAAAGCTTTACCATAGATTTGTGGTGCTGGTACTTCACTATGTATGATGCTTTGTTTTTTCTGCGGTTCTTAACAGCACATCAATGGACACAGTTGCATAGAAACACTATTTAAAAAAATGATGTCTTCTGTAGGAAACGTTTTATCGGAAACCATCGATTAGTATTCATGGGTACGATGATGAGTCGTATAAACCACCTTTCTTAGTCTTCAGAATAAAGTGCTGCAAGTTTCAGTACTAAGAATGCCTGGGTATTTGAACATTTTCCCCTATGTAAACTAAAAACCTGGTTTTAAAAAGCGTTTCAGAGAAACTCATCGGCAATAGATGTTTATTCGATGAAGAATGTTATGGAATGAATACGGTCTGTCGGAACGCCAGATGCACATGTCCAACCAATTTTGAAGAGTTCGATATCGATGACAGAACCACCGTTTGCCGACTTGCTCCATCAAAGATAGGCGATACTTGTCAACGTGATTGCAAACCACCTTTGTTATGTCGTGACGGTCGATGCGAATGTTGGGGCGGAAGTATTGTGGATGGGGAGTGCGTAGTACCGTGTCCAACTGGACAACAGCTGTATGGTGTTGAATGTACTCGCGTCGCTCATTATGGTCAAGTGTGTGAGAAGGACAGTGAGTGTGTGGATCCATTCAATGCATGCGTTGGTGGAACCTGTCAGTGTGCTGCCGGCACAACCAGAGACATAATGCGGGGATTCTGCTATGCTGTTTGTCCGGATGGAATGCATCCACGACAAACATGTCGTCGGTTATTCGTGAACGATGTTGACATGCTTGAGAATGCTGCAAACACTGATAGCTGTCCACTCGGTTATCGGTGTGTTACCTACGGAAGTCCATATGTCGGACATTGCTGCCGATTGCGTTGCCCTTACGGAGAACCAGACCTTAGCCAATCATGTGACGCCGGCTCGCCGCCAGAATCTAAATGTCGGCCTCTCACCCACTTCTGCTACTCTATCAGTGAACCAGGGTGGAAATCTTCTCTATGTTGCCCACGGCCGTGTCGCGACCCAACTCCTTTATACGTTAATGACCAATGTCTTTCGATAGCTCATCGAGACGATCCGTGCCAAATCGATCAACAGTGTGAAGGCGGAATTTCAATGTCATGTACCCTTGGAACCTGTCAGTGCAAACTTGGCTATCACCCGAACAACGATGATCGATTTCCAACCTGTCAAAAAAGTTGCAACCAGTTGGATGAGGTCGCTTCAACGGATCGATGTCTTCAAAAAGCGCAACTTGGACAGCGTTGCCTATCCAAGAAACAATGTCCGAGTTTTACGGACTGTAGGTATGGGACATGTCAATGTTTATGTGGCTACAAACAAGTCCGAGACAACATCCTTGGGACTCGTTGTACGAATCCGGACGATCCGCTCAGTTTGAATACGATTCTTACGGGAGTAGAGCAATTGTTTGGAAACAAACACTCCACACGAAATTAGCAACAACTCCTCTGCTCATCATCCTAATCTCATTTATTACTAGTAATGCATTTTGATAGAGACCAGTTCTTGTCATCCATCCAGATATTTCGACCGTCGGGTTGCCAATTCATTTTGAAACAATTCATTGCGCAAAGCTGAAGGCGATGTGCATAACGAAAATCACGTGTTCTAATCGATATCTTTCATTTTTTTCCATTTGTAAATATATAAATATTTCCATCATCAGTTACAATTGTGGTGTACGAGAAGGAACGAAAAGGAAAAATATCAGTCCATTTCATTCGACCGGTTCCATTCCCAATCGTTGCCATTTTATCCAACTAAGTCTTGCAATCAAATCTGAAAATGTCTGATTTCCCACTTTTTTTCTCCGAATTTCATGCGTATGGAGACTTAAGATGAGCGAATCTGATTATACGAAAACAGACTTGTTGGGACATGTAACATGAGAAATATGCTTCTAAGTGATGTAGGAATAGCAGTACGACTGTTGCTCATGAAACACCAAGTTACCGATTCGATTCTAACGACTTCAGCCAAAGCTCTCGAATAAGTCTTCATAGTGACATCACTGTGTGGTAGAAATAAAACCATTGTCTGTTGTCACCTGCTGTCCGGAGTTTTGCAAATATCTCAGCATGATTGTGGTTGGTTTCTCAAAATACCTTGGCGTGAAAACTGTAGTAGACAGTAAATGAAAAAAAAAGGTTAAAACCATTGTCTTAGTCATCGATAAATCTGTCATACAGAAAGCGTTTAGATTTCCGTGTGGCTGCAAATTGAGGAATTTAGTTCTTGACCAATGCCAATGAATTCCAGTGGAACATGGCTCTCCCATGCTCTTAAGATAACACTGCTATAGTGTTTAGCTTTTTTATTTTCTGCCTTTTATACTTTTTATGGCAGGTTATTGCTATGCGAAATACAACCACAAGATTGCTGAGATATTTGCAAAACTCCGGACCGCAGGTGTTTGCGGTGGGGAACGAACGCGCTATTGTCCTTTCCGGGGAGTAGCGCGTTCAGTGGGGAACGAACGCGCTATTGTCCTTTCCGGGGAGTAGATCTCGTAAATCTTCACCACAGGCACAAGCTGACGTTTGTGGATCGGTTGACGCTATTTCCACAGAAGTCTGGAGCCAATTTAGCCCGCCCCAGAGAGATGGTGGGCCAACCTAACCCGAGTTGTGGATTGATCCAACAACAAAATGTTTACTTTAGCGCTGCTACATGTGCCCTTATTATTTCACTAATTATTGAACACCTGCCACCTGTCCTTCCATTGTTCGTTGAGTGACTCAAATATGCACCAGTAAACCTTCCATTTCTCACTGTTTCGTAGAAGAGTAGCCCAGTGTTCTGCTAGCTTTAGGGACTCATTGAGCATCAATGTCTTTATTTTCGTGTTCTAGTGAAGCACTTTTACCTCCGCATCGGTGGCCCTACTGCAGCACGTTTGACATTCCGAGTTCAGTCACTAACCGTTCCTGTCCATCAGTAGTCGCTCATATGCACTATTTGCCCAGCTCATCTTGTCTTCGACAAGGCTTGTAGAACAGAGATCTTTAATTTTTTATGGTTCATCTAGATCGGAGCTTCAGGTTCCTCCCTCATTTCTGTGATATGGAACATTCCTACTATCGTCCTTTCGACTCCGTTTTGTACAACGCTGAGTGATCTGTCATCCTATCTACGCAGCGACTATGTTTCTGACGTATTTCTTAAAGCTGGAAGAATTGTACAGTTGAAGAGGTGCGCACGGAGTTCCATGTCCTTTGTTCTCCTCAGTGCAACCTCGATGCTATCGAAAGTTGTCTAAGCCGCTCTCATTCACTTGTTCAACCCGAGAGCTAAGTCGTTGTTCAAGTTGATTTTGCGATCTACATAGACTTAGCTGGAGCATTCGTAGGTATTCATTCCGTTGAGCGTGAATGGAGCATACGAAATCAATATTTCCTATGAACGTCGTTCTTGTGAAATTTACACGAAGATCAATCTATCCACAAGCATTAACAAAGTCGGAAAGCATTCATTCCTTCTGGCTAATGTTGGTGTTATAAGATCGATGTCATCAGCGAAGCGAAGATGGTGTAATTGCCGACCATCGATTCTCACTCCCACGTCGTCCCACTCCAGTGTCCGCAAGATGTTCTCGAAGGCGGTGGTAAGTAATTTTGGCGAAGTGGTATTGCCTTGCCTAACTCCTCCTCTGACGTCGATGTTAATATCGTTAGATTATAGTGATATTTTGGTTGTGAAATTTTTAGATAGCTCACGAAGAATCCTTATAAACTGAGTAAGAATCGTCTTGGCTGTCCAGAGCTTCCATGATTACTTCGATCTCAGACTGAGTTGAAAGCCTTCTTTAAATCGGTGGAAATGAGAGAAGGCGGTCTCTTGTACTCTCATGATAGTTCGATGAAATTTGTTTTCGTGCGGATGTAGCCCATAGTATTGGATCACTTTAGAAACCCTGGTAGTTCACATATGGCTTGTGACTTGTCCACTGTACTGCCAAACATGCTTAGGATGACTCGAGTGAAGAGATTGTGGAAAGCAGACAGGAAACAGGCTGGTCGATAATTGCAGATATCGTGCAGATTACTCTTCTTTAACAATAACAAAGTCTTGCTGGTCTTCCACTGAGTAGGGAACTTGCATTCAGGCAGGTAACGTGTGAAGAGCCGAACAACTGTGTTGATGATGCTGGCAGAAAGTTTTTCAGGTGCTCAGATCCTATCCTATCCGGGCCAGGTGTTTTTCAATACTTCACTGACAAAATAGCATGTCGGATTTCGAAACGGAGAACCACTTGGACGACATATCTATCCTTCCTTATTTCATAAGTGGGCAAGACTACGTGGATATTGAAGAGATCTTAGTAGTAATATTGAATGATTTTCTCTATTGCCTTTCTGGACGCTGTGACTGTTCCGTCTGAATGTCGGAGTGCAATCATCTTGGTCTTGAATTTGGCAATGTTTCGTGGGCTCTGCGAATGCTTTTTCCAGCTTTTGCAGCTTCGGCTATAACTGCTACTCTTCTCTCATTTAAGTCATCCGAATCCATGCAGCCGTATCAGATGGTATGTTTCTGGAGACAGACGTCTTTCGGTGAGTTTGGAACTCTCATCTTTCACAATAGTACTGCGAAGATGTTGAAGAAGGCGATCGCATTCGTTGTCGATGTTATCAACAAGAGCATCTTTCCAAACACCGACTAACGAATTGAATAAATCCCATTTTACGGTGGTTTTCGGGTTTCGTTTTTTGAACTTACAGCTTTCCCTCCCTTCCGCAGGAAATGGAATCTTGTGTAAAGGATGAAATGGTCAGAGCTCGTGTAGACTTTTGGGACAACTGCGACATCAGTTAGGTAAAACCTTCTATTTACTACGATTTGGTCTACTCTTTATGGTACTCTATATTGGGGCACTCCGATGTCCAATGTTGAGAGTACGGCTTCTGCAACTGTTAGTGCTACAATCCATTCTAATTCGTGGTCCTCAATATGACGTTCTTCGGACTTCTTCTGGATCTAATTTTAGAGTTAGAAAAATCGAGTGACCTTAAAACTGTATGGTCTCCTCTGCAGAACCTTTCCAAGTCGAAGCAGAATGCTCCGACTTCGTGTTCGTCATAGGTTGATGTCGGCATGTAGATGACGAAGGTTGCCAAAGTTGATATTGATCCACACCTCTTCAGTCATAAACGTTCGATCCGGGTTATTAGTTGTTCCAATGAATCGATGGTGTTCATGCCCAAACTCGTGTCGACGAGAACGCCGACACAGCCTACGCTTCTACTGTCGCATTTTAGGAGAAGCAGTTCTTTCCAGTGTCATAGGCGGCATTGAGTGAGCGGTGTTCCCTCGTCTCAGCCAGTCCAGTGGCAATGTACGTGATCCCTCTTCCCTGCGTGATTAGGTGACTCAAATACAAGTGAGCGAAGATTGTAGGTACAAATGATCGCTTTAGTCCTTCAACATTTAGGCAGCCCAGACATGTCCTGAGCTTTTAGCTGCCTTTCCGTATCCGTGCTACCCAACGTTGCCGTAATTTAATTTTTTTTAACACTTGATAGCTACGTATAGCTGAGCTCTGAACGTGAGAGTTTTGTATACTCGACTCCTAACCGCCTACCATGTACTTCCCAATCACTTGACTGCAGACTTTTGGCGGAATTGACTCGCAGAATACAATCCGCATAACGAGAACACATGTTCTCACGCATGCATGGATATGGTTTCGTAAACAAAGAAGACATGTGTCAGTTCGGAGCAACAGAAACAAGGAGTCCATTTCCTGGATCCATGTGTCCCTCAGGGAAGCATCAGGTCGCTTTTGGTTCGCGATTAGCCTTGAACTGTCATCTGGGAACGCGCAACATTGTCTCGCGAATAACTGGCATGAGATCCCTCAACGCAAGAGGTTGGTGGACTAATAATTTGTATTATTACTTACGTGGATAGCTGGATGGCTCGTCTTCACTGGTTGTGTGGGACCCAGAATGATCCCCGTTTTTTTCGGAGTTTTGCTGGTCTAGCTATTGCGGTTCACTGGAGTACCGAGGTGACCCTAGCCAAAGTCTCCCACAAGTCGTCGCCACCCTCAGGCAGTCGCCGCCCTTGTGAATCAGAGGGAGATTTGTCACCAAGCAAGTAGTTTCATACTAGGATGGTGGTGGATCCTGGTACTGGTTTACCCTTAGCTGAGATTCCTGATAGAAACGCCGGACTCCTTCTCAGTTTGGGAGACCCTGCCGGGGGTTGAATCCCGCATGTAGATCGCAGTCCGACACCCAGGAACACCTCCCAGCCACGATGAGGCGCTAAACCGTTGGGAGGAATTGGCATTATTACTAATTATTAGTTAAAGAACACTGTTATCATTACTGTTATTTCTTCGTAACATTACTTTTAGAAAATGTGAATAACAGCTTATCTCCTACAAAAGTTCGCAAAGCCACTATTTCAATATTACGCTAAATCTCACCGCTCGTGCTCCATGAAGGGGCGTTCGGGTGACTGCTACGCGACATAGCAACACATCGTTGAATGTAGCGATGTGGATCCATAGGAGACCAAAAAATTAAAAGAAAAAACAAACTTTATGCTTAAGATGTGAAAGGAAAGTACTGTTGAGTTGAAATGAAATGTTTCATCAATAAAATACTGCACATAGTTCCAAAAAAAGTCAAACTCTCGCGTTGTAGGCAAAAAGTTGTATTAAATGTCACATTATGATGAAGCTTTTATAGAGATCAGTTGTTGTTCATAGAGTATCACTGAGGAAATAACTTAAGTAGCAACAGAATAAAATAAACAGAAAATCGGTTTTACCTCAATACATCTTCTAGCATATTAATATACGCTATGGCAAGGTTGAGAGTATCAATTTTTTGACAGGCGTTTCTCGAAAGGAAACGTAGGAATGTAGTTCCTTAACTCCTAAAATTTCAATTGAATTAACTAGGAAATCTCGTTTTATTACAGTAGTCATAAAAAACTTCGAAAATCAAGGAATCTTAGATGGAAGAAGCTTATACAATGAAGGCAACATTGATGCTGCACATGCGCTTCCGTTCGCGAACATTGGCCGCTCGTCGATCGCCCTCCTCTTCAACAAATTCGTAGACACCTTCCGATGTTATTAGATGCTGGTCGCAAAATTTCTGCCACTGAATAATAATCGTTCAGTACCTTCCATTACCTCTTTGACATGTTAGAACTTGTCAAATTCAAAACATTGACTTCTAAAACAAGTAGCAATTTTTTACTCGTAATCGTCCCCAACAGTTTACCGTGTTATCTTGGCTGTCATGGATGTCTCAATTGTGATGCAGAGTGGAAAGGATGTTATCCACCAAGCATAACCAAGCAAGGTTTCCCAAACTGAGAAAGGTTCGATATTTCTAGCTAGAGGGTCCAGCTAAGAGTAGTATAAAAAATGCCCCATAACGAAAATTCGATTTACTTCCATCGAGGAAGCAGAGTCTACTGAACAGACAAGGACGAGTAGCATTTTTTTGATGCCCGCTTCAGTTACTCGATTATTAATGGGATTACAGTTTACACAGTTATGCTCCCAACCGTAGGTTATTTCGCAGATAAGAGTAGCAGAATAACAGTGTTAACGATAAATACACCGTTAGTCGGGGTTTTTTGTGTTCGAATATTTCGCACAAAGTCTATCAGATCTAGTTACTATTGTAACCTGAAAAATAAAATGATAATGACTGAAATAGACAAGTCAATTCAGCTGCTCGAAAAAAAATTCCTTTAATCTCTTATGAAGTATGATGGGAACTTTGCAAGTTAAACCTTGATTTTTTCTACTTTCAACTTGTTATACAGGGAAAAAGTTTATTGTCGAATTCCCTCCCGACTTTACCTAAGAACACCTCCTTAGGGTTCTTGAAAAGTGTTTAAGGCGGCAACTATATGCATTTCAAACACTTATTCCATAAACACTGGGAAAAACCTTTCACTGTTGGCTTCTGCCTACATTGAGTGCACTGGTGAAGAGTTATCCCTCATTGAATACTTCTTCCAAATGGTTAATGATCTCACTAAACCTGGAATATCTACCCACATTTTTTAGAAGCCACTTTCCAACCGTCACAAAAAGCGTTCTGTATGTTTCATTTTAGAAAAGTCAATAGAAAATAAAGCGAGAGAACATACTAATGGCTGCGGCTGCATGTCCATGTGTGATGACAGCAGTTTGATTATAAAGGGAGTCGAGTATTTGGCACTTAGAGCTAAGGGCAGCGAAGCGTATAATCAAAAGAACCTCCTCCGATCTCAACAACAGAGAAATTTGAAATGAAATAAGGCTGTTTCGGAAGGAATTCCATCAGATAATTATAAAAACGTCGCATCGTTCTTCCCCAACCCAATTCCTGTTGTTTGGCTTTGCGGTGGTGAAGGAGGTTTGCAAGAGAATACATCGTAATTCTTGTTATTAAATAATAAGAACCACTCAATAGTAGATGCATATGATTTGATGAAATGCAACCAATTCGGGTAATCAAGCACTGGCGAATATAGTGCAAGTGTCCAAAATTTCGATCCGGCCGAGATCAGTATTTTACATATGCATAATTTTTAAAAGTCTGGAAACCTAACAATTAATGTTACAGTGTTTAAGAAAGAAGTCGCATCTGCTGTTTCTGCACCAATGATCTATGAGCTGACTTTGGGACGTCTTCACTATAATTTATTGTTCACTAAAACGTTCCACAATCAAATCAAGATAAGTGATCCACAATCAAACTTAGAAAAGCAAGCTCTAGGTTTATTCCTGAACAGTGCGCATAGCTAGCTTACATAATATAGGCAAGTTATTCGTGGATATTCTTTGCTAAAAGCAGTGAAATTAAAGAGCGACATCCTCCTGACTCAAAGAAGTCCCTGATGCTCTGCACCGAGGTAGGTTGGGACAAGCATAGAAAGAGTGCTAAAATCTCAAGTAAATTATAGAATGGTAAAGATTGAAAAGACTATGGAGACAATATGTACTCACAAAATATGCATGCTAACTTCGGATGCTTGAACTGAGGAATTTGTGGAAGATAAAATGACTGAAAATTCTATACAAACTTGAAAAAGTTGCACGGAAAAGACTAAATATCCTACATGGTTAGCAAAGTGTTGCCAACAAATAGTTTAGTTCTAGGAACACCTGGAAATTTTTACACAGAAAAGCGCAGATGCAACGAGACAAACAGACTGAGAGGCTAATTTGACATAAGGACTAAGCCATAAGGGCTAATCATGATAGCTCACAATTCTAGGAATGTCATGAATACGAAAGATTTCCGGTACAGAGTTCTACAACATTAATGAATAATCATCACACCGAGGATTTTAACAAAATTATATCTCTGTTACCGCGAAGGGCTAAACCGGATCGGAACAGGACTGTTCTCATCGAATAGAAGAGAAAAGCATAATATACAAGAAACGAAATCCCGAAACCCATATTGTAAAACGAGATTTAGTTACTTGCTGGCCTGGCGTTTGGGAAGGCACGTAAAGATGTATAGAACACTGCAGGAGAACAGAAGCAGTATTTGCAGAACCTACAGCGACTAAGGAAAGTTTCAACAACGAAAGCCAGTATTTTGGAAACTATTAGGTTGTTCGGAAATTTAAGGCGGAATTTGAAGAAGCTGTATTCTTCAAATTGGAACACCACAACTCAGAACTTTGTTAATTGAAATAAGAACGATTAAAATCTACATATTTTTGTATATAAGAAAAAAATTTTGCTTATTTCGATTCTAAAACTAAACTCTGGAAATCTGGAAGCAATAAAGTCGTCGAAAGCAGTTTCGGCCTTGGCATGGGTTCTGAAGCATTTTTCGTACAGCAAGTTGTCGAGATTCTTTGAGAAATGTTACTCAATTGGCAAGAGGATAGGAGAGCGGATGAGGCGAATATTCGTAGGTCGGTTCATTCATCCTTTGCTACATCGGTAGCGCCACTTGTTGCCCACTCGTTCGGTATCCATTTGTGGAGCTTATTCGACTTTTCAGTTATCTTTAGATCGTCCGAAAGAGTTGGGTGTCTATAGCAAGTTCTTCTTCAAGTTCCTGAATAGTTGTGTTTGCATTTCTTCCTAGTAAACCATTCAATTCATTGTCGTTAATAGCACAAAGATGTTTGCGATCTTTCCATCTTCAACATCAAATCTGCCAACACAAAATTTCGAAAACCAACGTCGCACTGTGCATTCGTTAACACTCAGTTGTCCACACACCCTAATTAACGTTTAGAGCTCTTTGCGTTCCATAAAACCCAGTTTGAATTGCTAAAAAAAAATTTTGCTGCATTTTCTCTTCTGAATCTCAACTGCTAACCAATAAATTCGCCAGAAAAACATTTTAGACTATAATTCATTTATACAGAATGAAAATGCATGAAATGAGTTCTGCTATGATAATATTAATCAGAGGGAAAATGACTGCAAAAAATATAGAAGGCAAGATTACAAATCTTCTATTAATTTCTAGATAAGCCAATACAAGTTGATAAATAATTGCTCTCCAGTACTTAAGTTGAAGAAATTGCTGCATTCAGAATGGCGTTGTAGAAAGGAATCCACGTTCTTTAACCGAACTTCTTTGCCAGCAAATTTCCCTAGCCTGCATTTCATGTTTAATAAGCTCGTCCCGTTGGCTCAGCTGTTCTTGCAACGAAAGGACTATGTACATTATTTTTTAGAATGTAGTGTTCCAAATAAAGGAAAACAGCAGATGAGTGTTGTTGCGCAGCAAAGATCTACATGATATCGCTAGCAATCACACGGTCTACGTATTATTACCTACCCATAAGTTATTTGGGAGTGGGGACAGCGCAGTGGTTAATGATGCCTTCGATCAGGAAGCAAAGGCGCTTATTCGGTCTCCGCCTCAATGCTCTCCTCAAATCCATGTGAGAAAGCCTAGCCCGGCTATCTACAAGACTGCAAGGAGGATTGAACTATACCAGCATTCTATGACATTCATAAATAAGATAAAAATCCTTAAGTAGCAGCTGAAACAACACGCGAAACGTTCGGAGACCGTTGTGGGGGGATAAATGCTAGGAAAACGAATCAAACGCAAGAAGTGCTGGGATCCGCACAGTAGATGTGATAAGGGGTCACGTAAGTCATGTAAAAAAAATATAGGTTGTTTATCCGAATTATGATTAGCAGAGTTGATAGAATACTATATAGAGGACAACATATTAGTAAGAGGTGGAGGAAAAGCTCCAACAATATGGACCATGCTATCCGAACGACTGCACATTTCTACGAAGTACCTATCGCAAAGATGCAAAATGTCACTTTTTTTCCCATTTTTTGTTGACTTAACACGTACTTGACATCACCTCATTCCTTTTCCAGTTGCTCCTTTTTCAACATACAGCTCTCTCTGTGCTTTTTGCGTTTAATCAATAGCTGTTCAACAGAGACCTGTGTACAAGGGCTGCGTCCAGAAAAGCTATTCCATAAACTTCATAATTTGGAGAAAACTCCTATTTGGACGAGTTTGATCGTAGCCATAGATGTTGCCGCTGATGGTGGTCCAAAAACTGCGATACTCACGGGTGAGGAAGATAAGATATCATGTCTCTACGACCCTCGCCCTCTCGTATGATTCTCGCGGCGATTAAGTAGTTTTTATACCAAAATGATGAGGATACATATGACTTCTGCATAGGGTGGAGTGCCGGTTAATGGTCAACAGAAGTTTACATCAATTCGCAGCTCTCAAGACGCAAAATTACGCGCCGGTTAAATGATGCTGATGTACAAAATTGGGTATTGGATTGTAAGTGCCAGAACAGCCCCGGACTCAGCTGAAACAGAACAGGTAGCCGTCGAAGATATATAAAGCAAGCGCGTCCTTGTTCAATGAAAAGGAAAAATAAAGCTCCCGGCGTTGATCAATCCCTGAAGAATGCGTCGTGCATTTGACTTCACTAAGCATCGCTGGACGTGATTGGATACATATCTGCTCTTTACAATGACTCGCGGTGGCCTACCGATGTATCGAGCCAGTGTTGCTATCCTCTCAGATCCTCTCAGACAAGTATGGCACCAATTTGCCGACTCCGGAGAGATGGCAGCCTTAGTGGGCCTGGTGCGCGGGATTCGATCTCATGTTTATTGTAGGGCGCCTCAGACCACTGCGCTACACGCACGCCTATGTTCAATAAACAAGGGTAGTTCTTGAAGTACAAAACATGTTCGTGAACAGAAATTCACATTGTGCAATGGCACTGTGGTTGATGTAAGTGCAGTTGTTCAACAGAACGACACGTTTCTCCAAAAATATTTACGGCTATTCTCGAGGACTCCACACGACGACTGTAGTGGTTTCGTGATTTCCTGCAACTACACGAACTTCGCTTTGCTGGTAAAGTGATTCTTGCAACACCAAGCTCTGGTATTTGGTTAAACCTCGAGAAACAATGTTAATGAGAAAAAGCATTCGCTTTTGGTGTCCCAATTACTCAAAGCGCAAAGAATATGTCCAAATACTAAAGTTATACGTATCTCATTCGAAAAACAGCCCTAGTGAACTACTTAGCTCTAGAGCATAGCAGGATGGGAACAAGTTGCTTGGAAAGTTCACAGGAGCACTGAGGATGTATTAAAAAAGAACACCATGATTCAGTGGCCACATTTTCGACTTTACGAATCTCCATACTTTAAAAAAAGGTATGAAATCTTAGGTGCTTTTTATGAAGATTAAAAGTAGCGAGCCATGTTACCACAGGTGCTATGCAAAATGCAATGCTAAGTGTATGACGCATCTGTGAGGTGGGAAAAAACGAAGACCAGATATGCTAGTGCACACGTGGAACATCGCAGAGTAATGACACGTGACTTGTGTAAATAAGACCCAAACCACAACAGCACGCAGTGACTCGCTTTCAAGCACATACAAGCAAAATCACTGACAAAATGGTCGACCTTCCCAACGGTTTATCCCCTCATCATGGCTGCGAGGTATTCCTCGGTATCGGGCTGCGATGTATAGCACGGGAACTCATCCCTTTGGTAGCGTCTCCCAAGCTGAAAAGGAGTCCGGCGTTTCCATCAGGAAGCCTTGCTAAGAGCAAACCAACACCAGAGTCAACCACCGTCCTGGTATCAAAGTCGTATGGTGGCAAATCTCCCTCTGATCTACAAGGGCGTCGACTGCCTGTGGTGGTGACGACCTGGAGCAGACTTTGCCCAGGCTGACGACGGTTCTCCAGGGAACTACAGTGGCTAAACCAGCAAAACTCCGAAAAAATGGAAATTATGCTGGAACCAACACAACCAGTGAAGACGGACCATCCAAGTATCCAAGTAAGTAAATTAAAAGACTATGTGTGGTAACGTTCAATGGGATAGAAAGTTATGTTAAAGATCGAGGAACGTATCGGAAATCACACTGATCGGTTCTTCTTATCGAATCAGTTTGACGGTTTGAGAACTAGATAAAGACACCTTGGCTCGATAACGTATACGGTGCCAACTCGAATAACTCCACGAAGAACAAGACAAGAAGTGATAAGGTGATGTCATATATATGCATATGAATTCCTGATTACACGGTCACGGAGAGAAAACGAGTTTGACAAATTTCATTCTAGAAATCTCTCACACGTATTAAGAATTGAGAAAACATAAGGGATTTGAAGCACTCACACATAGTGGTTTACAAACAAGAATAAACAACAATTTCACAAACGCATCATCAAAAAAAAGGAAAAAAAGAAAAAAAAAGAGAAAACTTAAATGATTTGAAGCACTCTCAGACATAATGATTTACAAACGAGAATAAACAACAATTTCACAAACGCTTAATCCAAAAAAAACAATGGCATAGAACAGAAATAATCTTTGAATTGAGATAATGCATGAACCGCGTAGATTTCCCAATAGTTGTTTATAACTAACATAAAAACAATAAAAAAAATACCAGCTTAAACGAGACATAAACAGCTGAAAGGTACTAGATGACGAACTTCGAAAGACCTAATAACGATTAGGAACCGGAACAATGAAGACAATCAGAAAACTGAAAGATAGGACTGCGACACCTGATTAGAGTCCTATAGGACATGTGGTTTAACGGCGATCTTCAATCATACAAGCGTCATCGCTGCAGAGAGACCACAGCATAAACGATCTACATCAAAACTCGAAAAACAACTTCCTAATTTTACATTCTCTTACTCTGATACCAAGTCTTTGCCGCTGCTCAATGTTTCAAACCGAACTGCTTGTAAAGCAGCATTCCGTTTCGGTTTCACGCATACATACACCGAACGTAGAAATATTAATCGCATTGATATTTCCTTGCGGTCGAACATTAAACTTGGTTCCTGGAGAGTAAAAGATACTCAACAGCATCTGCAGACCAACAAAAATATCGAGCATGTCCTACACACTATGAAAGGGTCATAACAGGCGGCATCACAGAAAAAGAAACGGATGGAATATCAGCTGAACAAGCACAGAAAGAAATGAAGTACTTAGAAGGTGAGATGTATAGAATAAACCAATGAAAACTGAGAGAAAGCAATGTCATAATGACCATTGCGGAATGCACTATCTACAATCTATACAGTTAGGAAGCAAGACAAATCATAAATTTATATATACAACAGAGGTCTTTGAGCAAGATAGTGTCTCACGAACAACACTTGGAAAGGAAAGAAAAGGTACTATGGGATTGAGAAAATTATTGTCTGGAATATTTAATAAGGCGGTAATGATGCACCAGCAATCACAATCGCACACAAATATCCAGTGGCGAACATGCTTGCAGGAGCAAAGAAGAATACCTCGTAGAATTCCTTGCAGAACAGCGAAGATAATTTATAGCTCATCATCGCTTGAATCGAAATCAGAGTCACATGGTGGGTACAAAGTTTCCGGTTCATTCTTCAAAGAAGTAAACGGGGCGAAGATAGGAGGATCGGAGAGACAAACCTTCTTAACCAGGGAACTCTCTACAAGTGGAGGTAACTGAAAACAATCGCAAAATAACCACCGCTCCGCAAATGAACAGAAATGAGATGCTTACAATCCGTTTTCCTGCGACAGGCTTGTGTTCAAAGAACGAATATGGGTTCTCGAGTAGCTCTAAAGGATCAACCATTGTGGACGGCGAATTGTTCCTACTTATAAAGTAATGTGTGATGGCGTCATCATGAGATCCAATCTTAGGATCAGGTTGCATTTTCCGGCCCTGAAAAGAAGCCTCGACTGAATGCTACTATACCAATTCAGACATATTCCTAATATTGACTGTTATTTTCTTTAGTTCGCAATGGCATTGGTCCATAATTCTGGTGCACAAACAGATATTTTGATGGGAATCACAATCACACAATCACTACGGATTTGATAGATATGATAAACAAGAAACTCACAGAAATTTCGTATTCAAGTCGAGCCATACCCAATGACAAATCATCTCCATAGTGCTCGTAAACCGTACGCCCGAACCAAGGAGGAGTTGAATTGCATCTGTCATGAATATTAGTTCAGATTCCAATTTAAGCACTGTTTAAAAAAGATTCCTCTAAACATATACCGTCTCGCTCGTTTGCAAGGAATGGCGAACTCTCGAATCATTTCCGAACGAGCTGCACGGCAACGTCCAACATTGTTAATTGGCCTCAGTTGCATCATTCTGTAAGAAACGGACATAGAAAACCAATAAAAACCTTGTAAATTAGAACAAACAGACCTTTTCCTTTCGATGTCAGCGTAGCGAACGACCTCAGAAATCCACAACGCGTATAAAGGGACTTTATCGCGTTCATCTGCCTTAGGCACGGTGAATTCGAGAGAGGTTCCGCTGCTAATTGCTTCGAACCTGACAGATGTTAAATCGAATAGTAATTAGATGATCTCAACTTTCCTGCCAAAGGTTTACCACCTCATCGTGGCTGGGAAGTGTTCCTGGCTGTCGAGCTGCGATGTGAAGCGGGGTGATTCGTCCCCTGGCAGGGTCTCCCAACCTGAGAAGGAGTCCGGTATTTCCATCAGGAAGCCCAGCTAAGAGTAAACCAATACCAGAATCCACCACCTTATCAAACTAGTCACATGGCGTCAAATGTCCCTCTGATCCAAAACGTCGGCGACTGCCTGTGGTGGTGACGACCAGGGGAAAACTTTGGCTAGGCTGACCTTGAGATTCCGGGGAGACACAATGGCTAAACAACCAGCAAAACTCCAAAAAGTGGAGATTATGCTGGGGCCCGCACAACCAGTGAGGACGGACGGGCCGTCCAAGTGTCCAAGTATCCAAATATCACAACTTCAATAAAGATCTCAGACGTATCTCACAAAGGGAACGTTTGTGAGTCACCTGGTGTTTCTTTTACGTTCGAAATAATCCACATGTTGGAACTGCCGAATTCTTTCCCTCTGTTCCTTGCGCTGATCAATAAATTCTCCATTTTCATCGAGTTCTTGGACGAAATGGTTGGCACGTTCGTGAGCCTTCATTCTAAATACCGGCAGTTACACCACTTGTTAAAGCCAATCAAATGCAACTAAACGTACACATCAATTTGACAATCTGATGAGCCACTTCCTCGTAAAAAAGCTGGCATAATTTTTGGAGCCGGAATTGCGTCGAGGGCATTTTTTATCATCGCAATCCAATTAAACTCGCCAGTCTCATGAGAACGAATAATTTTTAAGGTTTCAATTTGATCGAATGAGTTGAAAGATGCAGTCGTAAATGTGTTAGTAGCCGATAAATTATCTGTTGATGTATCATCTGTCAAGGAATCCATAGTTTTCATCTTCAGGACACCATCCGCACAGTTAACCGAATACTCTATTCTACGACCGGCAATGGTAGTTGTTACTGTGTCGATATTGCAACATTTTTTCTCCGTCTGTTTCGATACCACTGAAGCCAAACTGTCACTTTCGTCATCGACATCCTCAATTACAGTTGCGTGAGCTGGACTGGATGGATAGATCACTTCCATAGGCTCAACGCACTCCACGCCCGCATCAGTTGTTTCACAATGGACTTCATCATCGTATGTAGAAGAGACAGTCATCACCCAGTCTTTCACTATTTCAATAGACTTTTTCATACGATCGTGTTTCACTGTCAAGCTGTTCTCCTTTTCCTGCTCAATGATGGTGAGTGGATCGAACACCGTGTTTTTAACACAATCACCCATTATACGACGACCTTCTTCTGCTAATACTGGGTCAGGAACGTGAACATTTTCAGTACTTAGACTGTTGATATTCACGCCCACCTTGCCGCTGTCGAAAAAGAATACCACCTGACCACATGGGCAATCAAGTTCTACCTGACCCGTTTTATCCACGATCCTCTTCAGTTCGTCGAAAGTCGAGTTAAGCTGTAACATTGTTACTATAACAAATATATCGTCTGTAAGGCAAAATGTTGTTTTGTTTATCTTTTATTAAAGCACGGTCTCCGAATGCAGTTTTACAATGTTTTGAAGAACTAGATGAAACGAAAAGATCGTGTTGATCCCTCAATTTTAAGTTTCAACTCTGTCAAAGTGAAATGGAAATTCTCGGCTAAGATTATAAACACACGCTGTGGTATCAAAACTTCAGCGCTCAACGTTTCAAACTTGTTAAAATTACCTTTGCGATTATTTTATTAAGATTCATGATGTTATTTCGCATTAAAAACTTCGCACGAGTTTCATGAAATCGCGATAAAACATATGCCCGAGACATTGGTGAAATCAGGGGATAGATGATAATGGTCGTTGCGCATTAGTTCCTGAAACCAAAGTTATCAGTACAACCCCAAATCACTAAGATGGGCCTCTGAATAATTATATAATAAAAAAAGAGAAACTAGATCCAACTTACGTCTATGTGATTGTTAAAATACGAGGAAACCTCTTTGTAAATCTGATTCCGACATATTGCTAAGACAGCAAAGGAAGGGGAACAGAAACGAGAACCCATTAGCGCTGCTGTTTTGAGTAACATTATCGCTGATCAAGTTCTCGAGTGAATCACATTCAATCGATTGCGTACCAAGGAAGAACTTCTCCATCTTGAAAAAAACTGACAATAATCTAAGTTCATACAGAAAAATATTTTGAAAAGGGAAATAAGTTACATCGAAATCTGCGCTGGCAAATGGACATGTGCCGACTTCAAAAAAACGGAACCAGGTCGACGAAAAACACCTCCTCGCTGCTTTTGTATGGACGTTCTTTTGAATTCCAATGTGTCATAGATTGTAACCGGGTTAGTGCATTAGGGAATAGTGATCTAAAAATGTAATAAACTATTTATAAACACTCGTTTCGTCACATTTTTAACTCACATGTTTGATTAATGACAAGGCGAGACCGTGTACATTATTGTATATGGAGGAGAAATTATTGGTTTTTCTGCAAAACGACCATACTGATTGAAGAAGGCAATAAATAAACCAGCGACTATACCTATTCCACTCTTCGAATCGTCGGACGTAGGAGGAACACATCTCTGCTTGTGAAGAAAGGGCTACTGCTGCATTCATTTCGAAAAGCAAGCAATGCATACGCGCATCAAACTATAATGATTCATTCCAAGTAAATTTCGAAAACTGAGTTATACAGAAGCAGAAAACAACGTACCAACTGATGATGGGTCTCCCAAAGGGAGCACTGATATATACTGAAGACACCCAACTGAACACACCGTGTCAAATATTCCCAAATTTCGTACTGGATGTCTAGCATGTAGAGCTGCGCATCCATAAGAAAATGCAAAGTCCAGTGTGAAGTTGAACGAACATTCTAAAGGGAAAGTATTTCTGAAAAAAACAGCCCAGTTCTATGTAGGCTAAGTGGGAGAATGACGTATAATCCAATGCTATTAACCAAATCAATCAAAGACTAGCAGTTCACAATATCTAGTTTTAAACATGGTATCACTAAATTTATTTTAATCTCATGCACTGCCCTTTGTGAGCTAACGTGTGGTTGGTGACGTACTTTTGCTATTCGACGGATGCTACGATTCCGGCGATATCGTTTCCCTTTAGAACATAGACGTTTGGTTACATAACATTATTGGGATTGCAGCGCTTTCATCGAATGATGCTGTATGGCAATATGACCTGGCTCCAAACAACGTCGGAGCACCGGTATGTTAGCAAACGAACAACAGAAGCACGTGATAGAAATCGCGTGTCAGCTCATCAAGGACGTTTCGTAAGATCAAAACAGTCGAGGGCTATTTGTAGACGTGGCGAATAATTATAGCTGAAAGAAAGATGGAATTGCTCCTTCACCTCTATAATAGATCTTGTGCTCTTCACTTGTTCTAGGATACACTTAATGCCTGCTTCGTACTGCATCAAAGCAGACTCCAGACTTCCTTCACAGCGAGGCAGAGAGAGACGAAAGGGTGTCACTGGCTGTATTGAAGTGGCCAGCTTGGCTATAAACATTCAGAAATCATTTTAAAAAAATTGTAAATGAAAACTAAATCGGCGACGTAACAACTCACATATGCTTTTTCAGAAAGTCCTTGAACACTTACCGATTTGTAATTAAAACAGTGTTCCAAAAAAAACTACAACAATGAGCTTTTCTAACATTTAAAATTTACTAAACCCTCCAATTCAGGAGGAATACATGTTGACTGGATGCTATGTTCCTGTTCCTCCCTTCCACTCCTTACATCCTTATCGTGAAGATGGATTCACCTGCACGAACTATGATATAAAGCGAGAGTCATACAAAATGCAGAACATTCTGACATCTTAAATTAGGAATCGCAGTAACATAGAGTAAACCTGTTCTGCGAATCAGCGCCAGAAAAAGCCGTAGGAAGAGGTGTCTCTATACTTCAAAGAAAAAAATTCTGTACAGTCAGCACAATACCTCTTAAACTGATACTGGGCTACTGACAGACTGGACAATGTGCCTCGTGAAGATGGCACACTCAGGTATCCAAATAAAGCTTTTCCGTAAAAGGTTACTACGTTCGATGTATTAGGTTAAAAAAGAAACAAAGTTAACCACGAATGCAAACAGAAGAGGGGGAGATGGTATTACAGGTAAAATACGACCCAAACATGGTTCGAAAAGATTAGAGCTAGTTGTAAATCACGCGATAACAAGAGAAAAAGCAGACAATTTAAATCACCACGTTTCAAAAAGGCAAGGACTATCGTCGGTCGGTCGTACAGAAAGCAACGAAGGTGAGGATGTCGAATTCGATAGTTTTTGAAAAAATTGTTGGAGAAAAACAGAAGGCTCGAAAAAGGATGATGTATGGAATTCCCTAGTCCACGAAGCTGCAATGATATGTTCCTATAATCAGCAATGGATGCTAAGTATTATCTCATAGTGTTCAAGTAATTGATGTTTCTCTTACTGTGATGAAACTATCACTGCAGATTCCAACTGTGTTCAATACGTATGCGAAAACAACCGCACCTGTTAATGGTCAAAGATAACTAGCACGAAATGTTTCTACGGCAGTACGACATCTATCCAGAGATTCTTCGAGTAACGGTTCAGAAATGGAGTGTTATAAAAAAAATTATAGTGCTCACCACACTCGACGATCTTTACCCAACTACTTCTTGGTCTTCCTAGCACAAATATCACTTTTTAGAGAAAATAGAGAAAAAAAATTCACCACGATGCCGAAAACACCCTTCAAGTACTGACACCAGGAATTCGGACTGATGTCAAATTGTAAATAAGATTTCGGTACGGTTTCTGGAAACGAAACTGCTCGAAGTGTCTTCGGATAGAAATACTACTTCATCACTGAGTTATAGAAACTTACTGTTCAACAGTGAAATTGATAAGAACATTTTGAATAACGTAGTACAGGTGTGTTCTAGCCCGTCTCGGAGTAGAATCATTTTATGAATTCCCCTAATATATTACTTGAAGGATACTTGAAAAGCTGCAAGTTTCTCATGTTTGCATTTTGTTCATCTAAAACAAAATGCCCTGGTGAGCTTAAAATTACCTAACAAATTCCAAGTAAATGTCTTATTTGGGGTTTTACCACGACTGTGGAAGCCAAAATTTTGTATAGCAGGAAACATTAGAAATAAGTATTAAAGTGTCCTCCATGTTCTAATTTACACATCAATAAAGTCATAAATTGTAACTCTACTATAGCCAACTAACAAATACGGTTAGAAATGAAATCCACTTACTCATATCCGGTTCCAAGGTAACAATAGGATTCCTAGACTTTATCGTAGCCAGCTTAAATAGGATTAATTAAAAGTAAGAAGGATGAAAATAAAGAGATAATGTACTCACATTGAAATCAGAAATCAAATGGCTCCCACGTCTGCACGTATTAATAGCTTTGGCGCTTTGTAGGAATGGACGTGGTGAAAGTTCGGCGGCCTAGGAGCACTTCTACACAGTTGTCTTCAAAGGTGGAAAAAAGAAAACCGAAACTTGGTGTAAACTAATAAGACCACCATTTAAAACAGAAGTACATTAGAACAAGGACCAAAAATTACTTCATAAATTACTATTACGAGGAAAAAATTTTCAAGGAATAACCACTAAGCTACGAATCACTTTTTATCAACAACGTCTTACGAAAATGACGCTACCGGAAACCTGAACTCTTCAAATTAAAAAAAACCCATAATTAACATGGAGCAATTGACTACCCTAACTTCCTATCTACTTTCCCAACTTTAACACAACAATGTCAAGCACGATGAATTATGAAAGTGCAGTAGTACGAGAACAGTTAGAAATATTCCACTAACCCTGAGTGCTTTACAGATAATGGCCACAGTGCCGATTAGGCTTTCACCAGCGGTGTAGTGTTTTCTTCTCCACAAATGATCCAAAGCAATACTGGTGTCGTTTGCAGTAAAAACAATACTTCTCTCCCGCTCTGCGTTTAAACGCTTGGCCCTACTTCTCGTGATTGGACCCGTAAGTTGGTCAGATGTTGATGGAGAGTGCTAAATGACAGATCGAAGCACAAAAAACTTGATGAGTAAGTAATCAGAAACTTCGAAAACATTCAACTTCAACGTACTTTCACTCTTCGTTTTTTTTTCTGGAGATATCTGCTTTCATTCCAAAAAGGTCAGGAGACTGGATGAAACACTGCTCCAAATACTACAAATAGAATTATTGCTGCCTTCCATAAATTTCAAGAAATCATTGGTTCACAGCTTGCACAAAAAACAATCTTATTTTTGTTCATCGCTAATGTTAAGCAACGTACCGTTATCGGAGAAAATCCACTATCGGGCGAATCGTCACTTTGTAGATACTGAAAAAGAAATTATGGGATAAAAAAACAAAACCGTACGATAAGATATTAATGTTTCCCAGTCGCAAATTCGCTTGGAAAACACATGAAGGCAAATACCTAATTGTAGGTGATATATTTGTTTATACGATCATATAAATTGATCTTGCTGAGCTGATGCGAGGTTGTATAAGTTTCCGTTGTCATTGTTGTTGTTATTGTCGTTTTTGTCGTCGTTGTTGTTGCTGTTGTTGGTCGATGGCAGACATTTAGGCGATTTCGCCTTCTCAGAACCATGCTGTTACGACTGGGACTACTGTCAACATTTCGGAGTATTTTGAACTCTAGAGTTTAGAGTCCCATTCGTAACAGCACGGCTCTGAGGAAGCGGAGATCGCCGAAACGTCAGCCATCGACCAACAACACCAACAACACCCACAACAACGACAACAACAACAACAACGACAACGGAAACTTACACCAACCTCGCATCGGCTCAACAACTATTTATGCCGCGGTTTATAGAAGGTCAGTCTTTTGAAATACTTAGTTGCAAAAGAAATTACAGAAAAAGCTAACTTCCGAGATTAAACTGCTTTCAATGATTGCGCTGTTGACCAGTGCTACCTATAAAAATGAAACATGTAAGTAATACAACGAACAGATGAACATCCAGATATACAACTTGATACGGAGTGAACGATGACAATCATTTTAATTAAATTAGAGTCAATGATGAAAATCAAGACGTTAGGAAAGAAGAATATCGTAAAAAAAAGCAAAAAGTATGCTATGTACTTGCGAGCTTCGCCTCCTTGAGACCGTCTTTCTTTTCGCCCGAGGACGCGCAGCAGTGCCTGAGGAACTTCCAAAACTGTCTGCGCTATCGACCATGTTTTCCACACTCACAGGTCCCTCACGCGTGTCTTCTCGTCCCAGAGACGAAGGATTACATGACTCCTTCAATTCACCACTTATAGTTGCCCCAAGAGGTACACCACATGTGAGCGATTCAGCCATCACTTCGTTTCCAGTACCAATCACAGCCTGTAATGATTTAAACTGCTTTTCATCTACTACTGACGGCCACAATTGATGAATATATCCCCGTTTTTTTTTCATTTGACAAAAAGAAGAAAAAACTGGATGAAAATCTCAGGTACAAAGGAGTATTTGAAAGGATTATCCATTATGTCTCCCTGGAGACCCGAGGTCAGCCTGGCTGAAGTCTCCCCAGGTCGTTACCACCACAGTCAGCCGCTGTCGATCAGCGGAAGATTTGCCACCATGCGACTAGTTTGACGCCAGGACGGTAGTGAATCCTGGTATTGGTTTATTCTTAGCTGGACTTCCTGATGGAAACTTTAGACTTCTTCTCAGCTTGGGAGACCCTGCCGGAGGGATGAATCCTCCCGCTGTACATCGCAGTCCGACACCCAGTAACACCTTCTAGCCACGATGAAGCGGTAAACCATTGGGAGGTTTGAAAGGACAGCGAAACCAAAAGTTTAACAAACCTGTTTTTCCTCCGTCTTCCCACTTTCGTCTTCGTAACAATACTTGTTCCGTCTGCAAATCATCAGAATTGGCATGAATCCCTTCGATTATTGAAAAAAAATCGTCAATGGTAACCTTCAATTCCACAGGTGATATTGTTGCACATATTTGCAGCAAGTGGGATTCAGTTAAGACAGCAAACTCTGCCATTTCTTCCTCTTCATCTACATTAACAAAAGAACAGTCGATCTGAATCACTGATAGGGCATTACGCTCCTGCTCCGCACAAGGAACATTGTGAGAAATAAGAATACTTTCTGTCAGTCGACCATCCTTAATAACGTTAGACGTCGAAATGTTGCTAAACGAACAGTATTCTTCAGAAGGAACAATTATGGTTCCAATAGTGGAAACACTAATTCCTTCAACTTCCTCGTCCGTTCCCACCAACGACTCAAACATAATATTTTCAATAGCATCAGGAGTCAAGTGAATCAGTGATAAATCCGACACGATGATGGTGAGCTGATCCACTTCAGCGTTGGCACATAGCAATGAAAAGGAAACTTGAAGATGTTCATCATTCCCACTGAAGTTCGTGTCCATAGTGTGAATTGAATGTATACACTGCTGCTTCGAATAAGTGAATCCCGTAAAGTTTTTTTTGGACATCAAAACATCGCTCTTCAACGTGGTTACAAGTGAATTCAGTATGAGATAAATTAATAGAAACATCGCACACAAGATTCAAACATTCCGCTCCTGCCGATGCGATATTAACGACTCCACTAACAGAGTAGCGTTCCTCTTCTCCAATAGCTTCAAAAAACACAATATCACAATGACTAGAGTATTTGATGTCGGGAAAAACCAAGTCCTCTTTGGAAGAATGGTGTTCTGCAGTTTCAATACGTGTTACGTCATCTGATGTTAAGTAAGCATTCAGAACAGGATATTCAGATGAAATTTTGTCAAGTCTTACATCAACATCTTTCATAGACAAATCAGCTATAGCTGCCATATTAAATGGAAAGTCAAGAACGTCGACTCCAACATTATGCAAAGATGAAGTTTTCATTTCAGGTATGACAGATGTAGAGAACCTTATGTGACCATAACAGTTCTCGTAGTCATCACGGAAGGAGCTGGTCATGTCCGTATCCATAATTTTTTGTAGAGCTGTTCCTGATGATTCACTTTTCTCTAGCGACAGAACCACACTTACAAAGCTGCTTGACTCTGTAAAATGCGTAAATTGATCACCGTAGGTTTCTTGTTCTGTTCGCTTATCATCATTATCCAAACTCCGGGATATCCATGAAGATATTTGGTCAATTATTATGTCTATAACGTGGGTAGCAACCCGAGCTACATCATCCTCTGCTTGATCTTCTTGTATGTGTTCCTGCTTGATGGCAAGAGGTTTGGAAGTTTCGGTACTACTAGTTTCCACTGAGATTTTTTCGTGGTCATTGGAATCAACTCTCGTAGGAGTCACCCGAGGAAAGTGAACGACTTCGCCCAAAAACGTTCGCAGTTTTTGCCGCATCTTATGAGAAGGCGTATCGCCCTCATCACCCGAAGACGTGTCTATATTTTCTGCTGACGTAAAGAACGTATCGACATTGATATCCACAAGATCATCCTCGTTCAAGTCGAAGTCCTCAAAACCAGAGATCGCGAAATCTTCTTCCCATGCGCTTCGCATTCCCGACTGTGATTTTGAGCATAATGAAGGACTTTGATCATGATTAGAACAATGAGCAACGTTTCCACTTCCACCAATTTGAATTTCCGCCACCTCCTCTTGGCTTGTATTCAAGGGTTTAGATTCATTGCGAATATTCGGAGCAGCTCCTTCTCCACTCTGTTGCTTAGCTCGCTCAAGTACGGCTTGTCGATACTTCTCTGAGTTTCGACCCCTTGGTTTGCTCCTTAGTGGTGGAGGTGGAGGACTACGTTGCGCGACAGGGACGTTCAAGTTTCGATACTCCTGCCTCTTAGAACGAACTCGCTCGGGTAAATGTTCCCAACACCGTCGTGAACGAGATTTTATATCTCT
This sequence comes from Angiostrongylus vasorum, assembly GCA_018806985.1. Classification (NCBI taxonomy): domain Eukaryota; kingdom Metazoa; phylum Nematoda; class Chromadorea; order Rhabditida; family Metastrongylidae; genus Angiostrongylus; species Angiostrongylus vasorum. The sequence continues at coordinate 1,342,447 of JADANN010000120.1, read as the reverse complement.
TTTTGGCTGTAGTTCTTCCAGACATACTTGAGCCACGAGCTCTTTCAACACTTCGCCTACTTCGTGAAGTAATGCCGTGTCATGGATGATTGATGAATCAAGCAATATAGCCGCTTCTAAAGGAAGTTCAACTGTGGGATCTTCTATAACTTTCAAAGTCAAATCAAGGACTGGTAGCTCCCTTTGCTTGATTGCCACTTTCTCAGCAATCTCCGCATCTCGAATTGCTTGCTTTTGCTTCGCAAGTCTTCCACGGAATTTCTTTGGAGGACGGCCGGCTTTCTTACGCGCTTGTAGGCACTGTTCCTTTGTATCTGAAAATCCTGAAGGCGGTGCAGAAGCAATGAGCTCCTTAATCGCTTCCTCTACTGTATCGTCTACTGTTTCGATATCAATAGCGGTGTTATCGTCATCATAGTCTTGCGGTTCCACTCGCTTACGGTGCGCGAATCCCTGTTCCTCTGGTACGGGAGTACGGTTGACAACAGTCAAACGGGATACAAGCTTTTGAATGCGCTGTCTAGATTTACGAGCAGCAACTGTGGAGTAATTCTCGAGCATCACACTCTTCCTCGAATGTTTTTGAGGCTTTGCCACATTCTTGACATGTTTTTCTCGCTTTTTGCCAGTTATCACGATAATTTCATTGTCATCGTCCGGATATAGCACGTCTTTCCTTTTACTCTTCGCTTTTGGTTGCGTTATAGGAGCAGGATTTCGTGAATTCTGATTATGAAGAGCACTTTCGTATTCCGAAACTGATGCAGAGTGATTCCAAGATGCTAGGAACGCTTGAGATCGTCTCCATTGACCCACTTCCCTTCCTATCTTTTTCCCTTGTTTGCCAACTACTGATTGCACATCCCAGACAGTTCCGGCTTTCGGAGATCCAGACCTACGCATTTCAGCACCTGATCTCGTCTCTGTGGGAATCCTGCCCAACTGGGAAATAAGATTACCAGGAGGGCGGTCCCTTATAAGTAATGTCCCATCTGGCAATCTTTTAACTCGACGTAACTGACCATGTTCATCTCTCAAAAGGACGATCTCTTTCTGGGGTTTTTGAGAAGATGTAACACGGGACCCTTGAGCACTCCTTGGAGAGTTTTGATCTGAGAGCTGGGACTGGCCCTTACTAGTCAACGACGCAGAGCACTTCTCCATTTGCTGGACACTACCCTGATTCTCATCGGTTATTTCTGTTGCAGGAGTTGAGGTAGGCATACACTCTGTAGGAAGATCATCCAAAATTTGCTCAGAAGAAGTACATCCTCTATCATCTAGAGCAGGTACTGAGTTTGTACCAAGTGTGTGAGTAACTGGCCTTCCACTGGAAGCACTTCGACGGTAATTAGAAGCCGGTGTTTCACGGCGTCCAGACGAATGGCTACGAGGATATACATGGTCAGAACGAATTAAGGAAGAAGTGGCAGTAGTTAGTGCATTCCCTGTCAGCACTCCTGGCCTTCGTGTAACCTCTGTAGCAGAGATATTTGTTAATAACGGCGCTCTGGTTGCACCATAATTAAACGGCAAATTTTGCTGTGATGTAGATGATGCTGCAGCTGTTGAATTATGAGTAAATCGGGGTGCTTGGTCGATCCGCGATACCCGTGCTCCTTGTGGACGACCACCAGGTGTCCAGTTATTTGAACCTCCTCTCCTTGCCGAATCCGCCATCTCGCGAAGGCTATGGAGTGGTCGCTGCACATACCTAAATGGCAAAACATAACATTCATAATCTATCCACTTGACAGGACATTTACCGTTGGCGCTCAGTGGATGCATGATCCAGACCACGCAAACTCATCCAGTGAGACTACGTAACGACCTGTTGCGACATCTATTGCTGGCTGAAATTTGTGGCATTAGTATTCTACACAAACATCTCTAATGGAACGCACCTCAATAGTTCTGTTAGCAATCATGCGTATCGCTTTAGATGCAGTTGATCTTTGGTGGCGCAGTGTTCTAAAGGCGTGGACTCATCCATAGAATAACACAATAAAAAGTTTTGACCAATCTTTCATTGTGATTAAGGAACTCAAGACAAGACAATACGACATCCACTTCCACCACAAGAGAGTAACAAAAATAAAATTGGCTGGAGTTGACGTGAACAAATAGAAATGGCATACTTTGAAGGACCATCAGGTATGCGACAAGTCAATGACTGCGAAACAGAAGATGTCTGGCTCACCGGTTCCTGAGATTAATACGAAAACATGAAGATACCCTCATCTTAGAGTAACCTCTACACTCACCTCGCACTGTAAAGAAACTTGTTCACGATTAACGAACGCATTATTCACCAGTCGCTTTATGCTCACTCTTTTGTTATGTTCATAAGCCTCTAGACGTGGTGTACCAAGCTCATGAGGTACTATTACTGGCTGCAGAGGAATGCACAGTTAACGTATATATATTTGCTAGTAGCACATAACTAATATGAACAACATACTTCGCTCGTAGAAGCATCACCAGCAAGTGGTTTTAGCGTAGTCGTAGATGAACCTGGAAGCGTGGTGAAAGAAGAATGAGAAGAAGTAGGCTTTGTTGAAAACATTTTCATCTGAGTCGCAATGGAAGATCTCAGTGGTTGGAAACCTCGTGGGATGCCCTGTAAAGTTGCACATCACCACAACCAAACACCATATAACTTAAAAAAACTATACTTTATATTGAATTCTTTGTTGTTCAGCATAGTCAGGGGAGGTTTCTGAGTTGGCCTTGGTCCACGTCTAATAATTGGTGCTCGACCATGACCACTTCCGGTATTGGCATAAAAGCTGTAGAAGTTGGAGTTTCATCTATTACTAAAAATGCACGAAGGACTCTAGGAAAGCACCAACCATTTCCTTTCAAAGATCTGCATTAACCGATTCGAAAGCTGTCGAAACTCAGTACGCATGGTATCATCCCACCTAAACTTTTCGAAATACTACACGTTACATAATTTCGAAATTATGTCAAATATAACAACAACAGAAAATTCGCTTACTCTTCGTAGTCAGGAAACAAAGGGAATACTTTCCCAAACTGTATATCCTGGATGTAACGAGTTTGATCTATAATACATCGCATCACTAGTTATACAATAGCACAGCAAACAGAATATTTTCTTATCACCAGATTTTCACATGGTTCATTAATTGCGACCAAAACGTAGTAGTATGGGCAACCAATACGACTAGACGTTACTGTATAATATGTGCCAAATAAAAGGCATGAGTTAATTCTACTGGCATCGATCTGCTTCGTGCATTTCGGACAAATCACTGGTGCATATGCTGATTCAGGCATTTCAGAAAAATGCGTTTCAAAACCAACCATGACTAGGACGATCTCTTGTATCAATCACAGTGCGGAAAGAAACCCATGGATGTGAGCTCCTCTAGAATGAAATCGATACAAATCACTGGCGAATGCTTCCACAGGTTTATATCTCGTATCAGCTTCCAGAAGAGCCACGTTCGCAAATGGGAAGTAACGATCACACGCTTTTTTTATAATTGACTAGTAGGTATTCCTTCTTCTCTGTAGGTGAGAGATTTGGCGGAAAATATGCTAAAAATAAAAATTAGTGCAGGAAAAAATAATCGCAACAAGAGTGATGCACATGAGAATTTCAAACTATTGCAATTTAAAAAGATATGTGCGGTCATGTCTTCCAGGCCGAACTACATTCGAATCCAGACCGCTTTCCTGCCCAAGTATGATCGACATTGGATGAACTGTTTGGCTACTCACAAATGTTTGTTCACTGCTAATTTCAGAAAGCTACACTGAACAACAATCACGTTCAGAGGATAACATCAGTTTCCGGATACACATGATGACGCAATATTAAGAGCTATAGTCTGACAACTCCGTATTTCAAAGCGCACATTTGTGTTATCCCATGTGCAAAAAAATGTTTAACGCTGCTATTTATTTATATTTGGTGAACATGGGAGACATTTGTCGTGATCGTCGTAAAAACCGCGGTATAAGTTGTATCGTTAGATACTATAAATGAAGGTCTAAATTTTTCATACAACGTATTTGTGCTAATACTCACGTCGTTGAATGGTTTTTGGCGGCCGTAAATTTGACTGCTCTTGCCGATCTTCCGCAAGTATAATAGCTTCTCTCTCGTCTGGACCTCCAATGAAGTATTCGTGGTCCTCTAGTTCGACGCCATCCCATTCTCCCTCATCATATTCCTGTGAAGTAATGACAATGACATGCATAAAATGATAATCCTTAGCATGGAACCACCATCATTTCATGCCCAACCAACCTGTACAAGGTAAGCAAGTGATTCATCTTCCAATTCTCCATATAATGGACGACGTGGTTGTGATTTCGACCTCGACCGTAAAACTGGAACATGTGGGTGAGGTTCACCCATAGGTTGATTTGATGGTCCTTCAAACATAGCCGCCGGTCTGACCTCGTACTGCACAGAATGACTCGGCTGCATTTCCAACGTCGATGGGGGGATTTTGAACGATATAATGTACTCTATTACTACCCGGAATTGTTTCTATATGACGAAGACGTCCTGTCTGAGCAAAGTAGTTGGAATTTGACCGCAAATGCTGTTGTGGGTAAGCAGGAACAACTTCTTCAGGGACAGCAGCAACATACTGCTGAGGTTCTACGGTGTTTCCTAACATGTCGTCAATTACAACTTCATTAGCCGCCACTTGTAGACTTTCAACGGAATTTCTCGTTTCCATATTCCTTTCCGGATCAGTAAGCAAATAAACTTCTTCAGTATGGTCCAAATGCTGTCCAACATTGTGCAGATGTTGAAACTGATATACATCTTCGTATACCACGTGTGACAGCGGTTGTACCCACTCGTTGTCATCTGTGACCATATATTGTGGAAAAGTTGGATTTCCTACAACCTCTCCACTACTGCTAGGATCAACGTGTTCACTGTAGCACTCATGAGCCTCATCGCCCTCCCCACGTTGTCCTCCTGGATCGATATCGGGCTCATTGGACATACTGAAAACAGAAATACCAGAGTGCTGCTGAGTTTTCGTGATTTCCCTGAAGTCTAGCATGTACTATAACATCCTCCACACATGTCTAAAATTGGATGGAAATTCGACAACGATCTCGATTTATGCTCGGTTTGGTGGGAGAATCTTGTAAAGAGAATTATACCAGCAACTATGAATGGAAAATGAGAAATTCATCAAAAGACCTGATAAAGGAACCTATCATCTATGCCAGGAAAATGGAAACCAGGTCGAAATCCGCAAGAACAGCATTTGCGAAAATACTTTAAAATGCAATGCCACGGGACACGATGTCTCATCGGTCAATTCTTCACGGAATTTTATGAGACGTGCTTTCGATTTTGGAAAGCTCGCAATATATCACAATAAAAGGCGCATTTCTTGGGAAAATAACACGAAGAACGGCCTTTAAGCATCATGTCACGAAATAAAACAATAAGAAAGGTAAATATGAAGGGTAGTTGTTGGCGTTGGCTTGTAGGGTACGACGTCGAGGACACCAGAGTTAATAGCAGAACACGGGTTCGGGGGAGTCAGAGGCCGGCAGAAATCGTCGACAGATGGTAGAAGCGCCACATGCACAGGGAGGTCGAGTGGAAAGCAGTGTGGGAACCGGTGGATGGGCAAGCAACAGCAAGCAGAGAGAGCCTGAGGGAGTCGAAGCCGATGGAAGCATCGGCGGTCCTGAAACGATTCACGGCCGAGACAGCCTGCGCATGACAGTAGGGGAAAGTAGGGACGAGCAACACGCACGCGTTCCGTCCGATGCCACGTCCATCCAGCAGCACTTCGTGGTGGGTACGCGCCTGTTTTGCACTCATGAGTTCGGCACCCAGTGTTGAGCTGTGTAGCTGTAGTGTCTTCCATGCTCAGTACACCAACCCTAACCCGCTATTAATCCGATAAGAGAACAAAACAGCCAAAGGTAATGCTCTCGTAGTGAACTGGTTTTCTGGTCTCATCGTATATCCAACTGTTTTGAACTGCTCCAGCACTTACAAATAATTCAAGGAAATAGTTCTGCAGTTGTTTTCTCCTTCAGCATTCGGGTTTGTCGATAAGGTTTCATGCGGTAGTTACGAGCTTGTATTATGGCCGACTTTTCGGATTCCTACGGTGTTCCACCAAACTCGATTCAACTTGGTTTGACGACAACGAAGAAGAGCACTGCACGAAAAAATAAGTGGTGTGGGATCAACTGTCGTCCCACTGATCAACGAGTGAATCAAGTAGGCGTCAGTAAATCTTCCATTTCTCCTTTTCGTATGCAAACTCTTGCATGCCCAGTGGGTTCTGCTGGCTCTATCGATCTGTTTAACACCATTTCTTTTGGTTTTCGCGAAGAACCCTGACCGTCGGGTCGTCGGTCTTCCTGTCGTGCGTTTGACATCGCGAGTAACCTATTCACTAACGACGCTTTCCATCAGCTGTCGACCATATGAATAACGTGTCCGGTCCACCTTATCTTTGACAGTTTAGCGTGTAAAACACCGTCTTTGATTTTTCATCGTCAACGTGGTTCAGAACTTCGGATTCCATTCCTCAATTGTATGGTGCAGGATACTCCTAATATCGTCCTTTCGACTGCGCGCTCTACAACGCTGGGTGGTCTTTCATCCTGCCTGCCTAGCTACCAGGTTTCTGACGCATACGTTAGGGCAGGAAGAGTAGAGAAGAGACCAGCACGAGGATAGTAGGGATGGGCAGCATGCATGTGTCCCGTCCGACGCTACGTCCAGCCAGCAGCACTGCCTGCCAAGCACGCCCCTATTCCGCACTCCTGAGTTTGGCATCCACTGTTAAGCTGTGTAGCTGTGGTGTCTTCTATGCTCACTACATCAATCATTAACCTACTATAAATCCGATATAAGAACAAAACTTAGCCAGAGGTAATGTTCTCGTGAACTGTGAACAGGTTTTCTGGTCTCATTATCGTATGTTCAGCTGCTCTGGAGCACTCCAATATATAGGTAATTCAAGGAAATAGTTTTGCAACTGTTTTTTTCCTTCAATGTTTGGGTTTGTCGATAAGGTTGCATAGGGTGTTTACAAGGTTGTATTATTGGCTAACTCTTCGGATTCCTGCGGTGTTCCACTACGCTCGATTCAAATTGATTTGACGACGACGAAGAAGAACACTGCAAGCAGAAATGATGATGGGATCACCAATCGTCCCACTGGTCATCGAGTTAACGAAACAGGCGTCAGTAAATCTTCCATTTCTCCCTGTCGTATGCAAACTCATGCATGCCTAGTAGGTTCTGCTCGCTCTAGGGACATGTCTAAAATCATAACCTCTTCTAGTTTTCGGAAGATTTCTGACCGTCGGGTCGTTGGTGTTCCTGTCGTGCGTTTGACATCGCGAGGAATCCAGTCACTAACGACGTTTGTCCATCAATTGTCGATCATATCATTTAACTTGTCCGGTCCACGTTATCTTCGACAGTTTAGCGTGTAAAACACCGTCTTTGATTTTTCATCGTCAACGTGGTTCAGAACTTCGGATTCCATTCCTCAATTGTATGGTGCAGGATACTCCTAATATCGTCCTTTCGACTGCGCGCTCTACAACGCTGGGTGGTCTTTCATCCTGCCTGCCTAGCTACCAGGTTTCTGACGCATACGTTAGGGCAGGAAGAGTAGAGAAGAGACCAGCACGAGGATAGTAGGGATGGGCAGCATGCATGTGTCCCGTCCGACGCTACGTCCAGCCAGCAGCACTGCCTGCCAAGCACGCCCCTATTCCGCACTCCTGAGTTTGGCATCCACTGTTAAGCTGTGTAGCTGTGGTGTCTTCTATGCTCACTACATCAATCATTAACCTACTATAAATCCGATATAAGAACAAAACTTAGCCAGAGGTAATGTTCTCGTGAACTGTGAACAGGTTTTCTGGTCTCATTATCGTATGTTCAGCTGCTCTGGAGCACTCCAATATATAGGTAATTCAAGGAAATAGTTTTGCAACTGTTTTTTTTCTTCAATGTTTGGGTTTGTCGATAAGGTTGCATAGGGTGTTTACAAGGTTGTATTATTGGCTAACTCTTCGGATTCCTGCGGTGTTCCACTACGCTCGATTCAAATTGATTTGACGACGACGAAGAAGAACACTGCAAGCAGATGATGTGGGATCACCAATCGTCCCACTGGTCATCGAGTTAACGAAACAGGCGTCAGTAAATCTTCCATTTCTCCCCTGTCGTATGCAAACTCATGCATGCCTAGTAGGTTCTGCTCGCTCTAGGGACATGTCTAAAATCATAACCTCTTCTAGTTTTCGGAAGATTTCTGACCGTCGGGTCGTTGGTGTTCCTGTCGTGCGTTTGACATCGCGAGGAATCCAGTCACTAACGACGTTTGTCCATCAATTGTCGATCATATCATTTAACTTGTCCGGTCCACGTTATCTTCGACAGTTTAGCGTGTAAAATACCGTCTTTGATTTTTCATCGTTAACGTGGTCCAGAGCTTCGGATCCCGTTCCTCAGTTGCATGACACGGGGGTGCTCCTAATATCGTCCTTTGACTGCGCATTCTATAACGCTAGGTGGTGTTTCATCCCTGTCTTCCTAGCGACCGGGTTTCTGGCGCGTACGTTAGGGACAGGAAGAATAGAGTGGAAATGGTGAGGCCCAAGCGGGTGTTCTATGTTCTCTTCACGACATCCTCGATGCTCTTGGTAGCTGTCCAAGCCGCTCGGTTACTGTTGCTCAACTGTGGAGCTAAATAGTTAATCATGTTGATTTACCAACCTAGTTAGACGCAGCTGGTGCATTCGGAGGTGTTCGTAGCATTATTTGTGAATGGCACATACGAAACCATTCCGTTCCTCATGAACATCATTTTTGTGAGAATTAGTTGAAGAACAATACTTCCACATACGTGAACAAAGTCAGCAACCATTCGTTCTTTCCGGATAATGCTTTGTGTTATGAGAAAGACTTCATTAGCAAAGCCAAAGTGGTGTAATTGCTAACCATCGATTTTCACTCCCACATTGTCCCATTAAAATGTTCGCATGATGTTCTTGGGTGTGACGGTAAATAATTTTGGCGAAATGGTATCGCCTTGCCTAACCCTTCTGTTGACGTTGACTTTAGTATCACCATACGATGGTGATACTTTGGTTGAGAACCCATGAACAACTTTTTACACATTGAGTAGTGACTCCCTGGGTACCCAGGACTTCCATGGCTGCTTATATCTTAAGTTAGTCAAAAGCTTTCCTTAAATCGATGGAAGGAAGACGGAGCGGTTTTTTTATACTCTCGCGATACTTCAATGAGTCTTCTTATCGTGTGAGTGTGGCCCATCTTACTAAATTTTTTTGAAACCCTGCTTGCTCACATGGCTGTCCTTCGTCCAGTGTTTTGTCAATCCCGTTTAGGATGATTCAAGTGAAGTTTGTAGACGACAGATAGCAAAAAATTGGGTGATAGTTGCCGATATCTTGGAGGTCACTCTTTTTGAACAATAATACGGTCTTGTTGGTCTTCTGCTGAATAGGAACCTTGCAATCTGACATTGAACATGTGAAGGGCCGAGGCAATGTTGTTTACGAAGACCGACGGAGGGTTCCTCAGGTGTTCGGATCGCATGATCCCCCCACCAGGTGTGGTGTGGTTCTTCACCGACGAAATAGCATGTCGGATTTTAGAAGTGTGAAAGGTGGGACAACATATCCATCCTCCTTGATTTCATATGCAGGCAAGACAACGTGGATAATGAAAAGATCCAGGTCGTGATCGTGAATAATTTTCTCCATTGCCTTTCTCGAAGCTGTAACTTTTTCCATCCGGGCATCGAAAGTGGTATGATTTGGCTTTTGTAGTTCATGAATTTTTTGCCGGGCTTTGAGAACGCTTTTCCCTAGCCTTTTTTGGCTTAGATCATAACCACTGCTGTTCTCTCTTTAAGATCTTCTTTTGTAGCCTGTTTGCATTGTTTTGCAAGTTCGGACGTGAGTTGGAGGTGACCTGCAGCTTGTGCGTTGGCGTTTCGGCTCGAGTGTTTCTGGAGACAGACAGCTCTCGGAAACTTCCGATGTCTAAGCTTCCATAGCGCTAACGTGAATTTGTTGGATGATCCGATCGTATTCGTCGTCGATGTTATCGACAACGGCACCCTCCTGACAGCCGACTAGCAGACTGATTAAGTTTCTGCTTATGATAGTTTTTGAACTTCGTTTTTTGAAGTTAGCGGCTTTTTATCCTTTTCGCAAGGAACGAAACCTCGCGCGAAAGAGGCAGTGATCTAATCCCATGTACAATTTTTGGGTCAACAACGACATCGTTTGGGGAAACCCTTCGATTTACCATGATGTGGTCTATTCCGTTATGGCACTCACCATTGGTTGACTCCCACGTCCAGCGCTGAGTGTGTCGCTCCTGGAATTGCGAGTTACCATGAATGGTCCTGATCGTCATGATAAACTCAGACAGCCGCTTACCTGTTCGTTCCATTCCAGTGCGTGGGTCACAGTGTGATCTTTTCAGACGTTCTTCTGGATGCAATCTTAACGTTAGGATCTTCTATGATGACCTTAAAAATGCATGGTCTTCTCTGTAGCACCTTCCCATATCTATGTAATAGGATGCATCGACTTCGTTTTCGTCATAACTTGATCTCGGTGTGTAGACGACAAAGAATTTCAAAGCAGTATTGATACACATCTCTTTAACCGCAAGCTTTCACTTCGAGTAATTGCCTTCTCCACTGAGCCACGGCCATGGTCATGATTTCTGGCCAAGCTGGTGTTGACGATAACGCCGACGCTACCGACTTCTGTATTGTCTCATGTTTCGAGAAATAGTTCTCCAATATAGTATACTGCGTTGAATGGGTGGCGTCTTCTCGTCTCGGGCAATCCGATGATGTCGCACCATATCCTTCTTGCCTTCATGATCAAGTTTACTATTCAAATGCAAGTGAGCTTGCATTGTAGGTACACATCATTACCTAAGTCCCTTGTGATTTATGTAGCCGAGAATGGCTCTGATATTTTAGCAGCCTCCCTTCACTCGTCCCTAACCATCGCTACCATATCGGGGGCTCTTTCGGGGTCAGGGGAATGGGGTCCCATTATTTTACTGTGTTCAGGGTTCGATATCTACGTATAGCTTGCTGAGCTGTTAATCTGGGAGATGGTTATACCCACTGGTAGCTTGACACTCGTAGACGAGGAGCTCATTTCTTGGAGACGACTCGAAACGGATTCCCAGGTATTTCCCAATCACTTGCTTGCAGGCCTTTAGCAGAATTGACTCGTAGAATACAATCCGCTTAAACGAAAACACACCTGCGCACGTATGCATGAACACATCCTCGCAGATGTAGAAAGTACGTCCCATATCGGCGCAACAGAAACATGAAGTCCATCACTTTGGATCCACCCTAGTCTAATGGAAGCATGAGGTCGCTTTTTGGTCCGCGATTCATGCCGCTATCCGCCACCTGGGAAGTGCCACGTTGTTTCGCGACCAACCAGTATGAGGTCATTCTATATGAGAGATCCGTGCCTCCAAAACGTTAGACATGATAAAGATTTGTAACAGTATCGCTCAATCACTTTTTTACTGTACCAGTGTTATCAGCAATCACCCGCCAACGGAAATGATCTGGAGTACACGAATCGGCACTGAACCCAGTTAAGCTGAAGCTGCAGTCGACATGTTACCTGGTACGATGTGAATTACAACCACAAAGATGCTCAGATAGAAGCAAAACTCAGAATCTCAGCTGGGCTTCGAACACGCGATTATCTTTACCGGGGGGCTGACCTGCTAAGTTATAGCATTGTGATTTTGAATACAGCCTCAGTTTAACTGGGTCCAATGCCGAATTTTGCTTCCCAAACTCATTTGTTGCGTGATTGCTGATAACACCGATAGAGTAAAGCCTCTATTGATGTGGTAGAAAGCATTTGAGCCCCGGTAACGGTAATTGCGAGTTCGAAGCCCGTTTGAGGTTCCAGGTTTTGGTCATGTATCAGCATCTTTGGGATTGTAGTTTACGTCGTACCGTGCTATGAAATAAGGAATAGAATAAACAGTAAAAAAAAATCAAATAAAAAAAGTAAAAAATCTGTAAAAAAAATACTCTACTAAAAATTAAAGCTAAAAAAAGGACAGAACTCTCGGCGTTGTTCAATGCCTGCGGGATGCGCTATGCACTCGACTTCATTAAGCATCGTTTGGAGGTGTTTGAATGAAATCTGACCTTTATAATGACTCGCGATGGCTTAGCGATGTGTCGAGCCAGTGCTGCTATCCATCCAGACAAGTCTTGTACCAATTTGCCGACCCCGGAGGGATGGAAGGCTTGGTGGGCCATGGGCGCGGGGCTCGATTCCACATGTGTGTCGCAGTGGCGCCTCCAACCACTGCGCCACACGCGCCTCTTAATAAAAAAATAAAAAAAACAAAATTGAAGAATAAGCAGTAAAAAGAGTTAACACACTGGGGGAAGAACCTATCTGTTGTCCAGGTAAAAGTACAACTTCATGCTCTCGTAAACCAACATCCATGGATTCTTCAGTCTTTCATCTAAATTAACAAAGTTAACTCTAAGCTGAAACACATTTCTATGAAATTGATAAGGTAGGATAATAAAAGTCATGTATGAGCCACATCGGAGTAATCTTATCGCGATTGTGATAGTCACATCTACATCACTTCAAAGTTAACTGACGTATTATGTAAGTACTACGCTAAATGCTCACAGTCAGAGGAACAGGATTTGTGGAGCGTTCAAATGGAATCACTGGAGAAAAGCAGCTAGTAAGTGAGTGTCACGGTGAGTCAAGAAAAGTCAAAAAAATAATTACGAGAACAAGTATCACTCAGATGATGTGGCTTCCTCAGGAAGATTCAAGACAAAAAAATAAGATGATTTTTGCCCTTGAACAAGAAGAACCCACTCAATAAATCAGTATTTGATAGAAACAAATGGAAACTAGTGACGACCTCACGAAACAGTTACCAATGAATATGAGTAGAGGATAGTGGTCGAATTTCCTTTGATTTACGACGTTTGAAGATGTGGAGTTTCCGCACTTAGGCTCAAACTTGCTTTTACTAAAAGCACAATGTCATTATTGTACACAATTAAAATACCGTTTAAAAAGGCCGATGTAAGAGGCTCTCTTGCTCTATTTATAGACTGTTATTCATCTTCACTACTCCGGCTGTTGGAATACAAGAAAGTAATAAATAGTGCAAAAATAAACTTTTCTTAAAGGCTTCTCTTAATGTCAATCCGTTCCATTTCACTTAGAACTCTCGTTATACAACTGTAACATCCAAATGGATTAAAAAGTTCGAAGCGTCACCTGCAGTAACGCATTCCGTTTCCAAGTTCAGCTACGTTTCAAATTTAGCACCTATACTCTTCGCTGGTGCGATGTCATCCGTAATGTCCCCCCTGCCATTTTCCTTTTTATCTGAAATTCGTATGTTGTAATTACTACGCTATAAAGAATAATACCATTAGAATGCGGTTATCAAAGTAAAACGCGATTTCAACTACGGAATCACGCTGAGGATGGGACAACATTAACGTATCGCACCTTAATATCTAAGACTCCTGCTTCTTAAACCATGCAGTTGACTACTTTACACAACCACCTATGATCAGCTATAAAAATAGTCTGAAGAAAGTGAATAAACCGAAATGGAAACAAAGAACAAAGGAAATGAAGCAAAGGTTGCACTCACAGCATGAAAAAACTCCATTGTAGCAAACATATCCGAACGTCATCACCCGTCTTTCACGAAATTCGTGGTAAACCTTAAGTATATGAGAAGTACCGTGAAAGTGACGATGACATTATGCTAAAGTAGTGTGGTGGCAAATTGCCTGAACGTAGTTGCCTGTATTCAGCAAGAAGTTCGTCGTTCAGGCTAAATATTACGAGAACCATCGCAAAAGTGTCGATGACGACATGGAAGAATTCTGTGGTGGCAAACTTGCTTGAACGGTTGCTTGTGTTTAGGTAAAAGATTATCGTACAGGCTAGATAATACGAACATCATTACAAAAAATAACAGTGACAACATGGGAAAGTAGTGTGGTAGCGAACGTGCCTGTAAGTAACCACTGCTGTTCAACGTGACGTTGAGCGTCCAATCTAAATATTATGAGAAGCATCGTAAAAGTAACGACGACGATATGGCAGTGTGGTAGCCAATTTGCCTGAATGTAGTTACCTGGATTCAGCAAGAACTTCCTCATACAGCCCATATATTATGAGAGTCGTCGGAAAAGTGTCGATGACGCCAATGCGTGGTGGCAAACTTGCCTAAACGCATACTTGCATTCAGCTAGAAGTTCGCCATACAGCCTAAATAAAACGAGAACCATTGTAAAGGTGGTACATACGATGCGGTAAAAATTCTCTTGTGCTAGCAAAGTTGTTTCAAGGTGACCATTCATGTTCAGTGAGAAGTTCGTACAAAAATCAACTCCAGCAAAAAAAGTCTTTGGAACAGAAGTTCATGCATCTAAGGCCAAACGATTCTAAAACGCGCCGATTTCGAACAGAGGACTATATCTAAAACTTCCGCGAAATGAACAAACAGTTTCTTTGTGCTAGAAAGCTTTCAGTAAATATTACATAGCGTAATACGAAATATATCTCAAATAGTACCACCAGTGCGACTACAGAGCGGTGGTCCTTCGCAGTGGCTGTGAACTATTGACAACACTAACCGCTAGAAGTACTAGCTGATTGCATTCTAGTATAAATCTCATGCACAAATGATAGAGGTTGATTAATTTCAGCGATTAAAGGTGCATTAACATATGTGGGACAAAAAACATCTGAATAGTCATTCTCAGCCAATCTTCTGCCTGGCTATATTAAAGCCAGTCGCAACACTCGTGAAAGATAGCCGACGATTTTACAAACTAGTTATTCTATGGATAAATTATGGAGGGATTTTACAATCTAAGCAGATTTTCTATGGATGAACTACAAGTGACGAGGAAACGGCAGATCCTACACGGCAGGTATGGAGACATGCCACACGAGATACACATTGTTTCGAAAGACCCTAACCGACCGCCGCGTGGGGGAGGCGCGCTGCGACCTCCTCAGGAAACTGTAGTTTTCCTACCAGTACCCATTGAAAGGCCATTCTATAGCAGCAAAGTATTGCCAATATGACTGAGATGTCAGTACATATGTCGAGGTTTATCTGTTCAGCAGTTGATTTCTATTCCCTAGGACTGACTTTCTATTGACCTCTGCATCGATCAAATAGTTCACTATTTTCTTAAGGAACAGTCATGAGTTTGCTAAAACAGGATTTATTCAGCACAATACTGATTGACGTCCTCGTACAGCAGCTTAAAAATCTGTGCGAGAAACTCTCGTTGCATTTCGGACAAATTCCAAAAAAGGGAACCGTAAGCGGTAGTGCCTTGTGGTCACACCTGACCTCGCTGTATACCTTAGGCTGATTTCTTCTGACCTGGGTCACGCACATTCCTGCCCCATCTAGACACCTTAGGGATGGTCTCTATTACATAACTGGGAGGCTTAAAAAGAGCGAAACGCTGACTGTTCAAAAAAGAGCTGCTTACTATACGAATGTAACTTTAAGCATCAAATTGCTTTTCTAGTGAGATTACGTAAGTGTTTGACTGAGGAGATTGCATGTGTCAATTTCACTTTTCCGGGCTTTAAAGAGGGCCAAACTGCCAAGACGTCAGCCACCATTGTACTGAATAAATCTTGTTATTAACAACCTCGTGTTTGCTCATCAGGAAAACAGGTAATTATTTAATTTTTACATTGTTTCAGCAAGACGTACAACATTACTAGTGAACCACACATGAGTGGACAAATGAGAATAAACACGTACTGTCTTATAAAAATATGCAGCTTTAGATTTAGAAGATGTATTACAGCTCCTAATGCTATGCTTGAGCTGTCATAGAGTGGTAATGCTTTGAGCAAATGTAAACCTCGTTATGTTGGTGTTTATC
Organism: Angiostrongylus vasorum; assembly: GCA_018806985.1. NCBI lineage: Eukaryota > Metazoa > Nematoda > Chromadorea > Rhabditida > Metastrongylidae > Angiostrongylus > Angiostrongylus vasorum. The sequence continues at coordinate 1,326,440 of JADANN010000120.1, read as the reverse complement.
GTACCAGTTGCCGCAGAATACTAGCGATACGTAATGTTGATGAATTGGCGAATTCGTTAAAGGAAAACTACAGTAGACCATATGTTAAAATGATCAAAGAAAATGCGAGGTTTTGAGATCTTTTTAGGAGAAGTGCGTTAAACGGCAATGATCACGAACAGTGCCGAGGACGAATTGGGCAGGTCAGCAGTAGATGTGATTTCGTAACATTGTGTGGCATACCACACACGTACCCGTGCCATATTGAATAGGGGATTTGATAACCAGGGAATTCGGTGGTCTTCTTTGGGCGAATTGGTAAGATCAGTCCTTGATGGAGATCGTGTAGAATTATACGAAAGACTAACATGAATGTAGTCGCAGAAAGGCATTGCAACAACGAAAGTGGATTGTTAATTTGCTTCATGCTGGAGGTCATAATCTCCTATACTTTTCTTAAAGAATCGGGTCTAGTTCTACGAGAACAGCTTGAACAGCTTTCGTGTTGGGTCAAAGAAATGATGCGACTTTAAAACCAACTCAAGTAAGGGCTGAAACTGATATTTATTGAAAGTATAATAGTTGCGTCTTATTTCTTAAGGGTCTCTGTGACAAGGGAGAACACCGCAAATCTCGTCACTTGGTATTTGAAACTAACCAAAACTAATTGTGATGCTTACTACGATGTAAAGCTGACGGACATATAGAAACAAGCAGGTTATTTTTGAATTTATACTTAATTCCTGCACAATTCCCATCTACTGTCGACTTTGTTAAATTAACGAAAACTGCTGGAAACATTGTTAGCATGGGAACCAAGTGGTTATATAACTTCAATAATGCTGAGATATTTGCAAAACTCTGGACCGCAGGGGGTCTGCGGTGGGAAACGAACGCGCTATTATCCTTTCTGGGCAGCAACGCGTTCACCACCATACCATGCGGGTCCTTCGTTTCACCTGTCTCTCAGCTAGTTCTATCGATCTCTGCCATCAGCAACTACCCCTCAATCAAGTGGTTATATCAGAAGACTGCCAAAAAGTAACTGTTCTTAGTAAAGTAGAAAGATGGACGTAATGTGTTGTGTTCATAAAGGCATTCAAGCAGAATTCTTTATGAAATTTCAATGAATAAAATCTTATTAACCACAGCAATGCTGAGAAATTTGCAGGAGTACGGACCGCAGGCGTCTGCGTTCGGGATCGAACACACTATTACCCTTACCAGGGCTAATGCATTCACCACCACAACATGTGCCTCCTTCGTTTCCACCATTCTCTTAGCTAGTTTCCTTTCTACCATTGCCTTCAACAGTCACCCGTCAACGGGATTGATCTAGAGGACTTTAACGTCGATTTTGCTGCCCAAATCAATCCCTTTGACGGGTGATTGCTAAAGGCATTGGTACATAGAAAAACCAGCCTAAAGAAACGCGATAAGGTCCTGCATGGTGTGGTGGTGAACGCGTTAACCCCCGGAAGGGGGTAATGACGTGTTCGATCCTCACCACAGACACCTGCTATCCGGAATTTTGCAAATATCTTAGCATCATTGTGGCTGTATTTCACATAGTGTGAAAAATTGTAGTAGGTAGTAGATGAAAAGTTAGCAAAATCTTATCACTTCGTATAATTCTGGAAATATACCCCAGTAACTAGTGCAATTTCTATTATGTTAAGAAGAGCTTATGTCACTGCAATAATGACTTGTAGAGCCTTCCCATGGTGCGTGTGGCACAGTGGTTGGAGACGTCCTCCAACACACAGATAGAATCGATCACCGCGCCCATGGCCCACCAAGCCTTCCATGCCTTTGGAGTCGGCAAATTGGTACCAGGCTTGCCTAGGAGGATAGCAGCATTGGCTCGATACATCGGTAGGCCACCGGAAGTCCAGAGTAAAGGCAGATATGCATTCAGTCACCTCCAAAACGATGCTTAATGGAGCCAAATGCATGGCGCATCACTCAGGGGATTGATTAACGCCAACAGCTTTACTTTTTATTTATTTATTTGTTTATTTAGAGCTTTCCACCTTACTGTTTTGCTTCACTGGAAGCTAACAGGAAACTTCAAGGAGTAGGTTCGCCTTGTTTTTTGGATAAATATGTTCATTAATGTTCGTGTGCTGCTAGGAAGTCAGCACTCAACCAAATTTTGCCGTTCTTTTCGAACATCTAGCTTTCAATATCAGCTGTCTCGAATGGAAAACTGTTAGGATCCACAAAATATGTTGTGCCAGCTCATATAAAAAGGAGCAGTGGGACGAGACGTTGAATAGCGCAAACACATCCGCTGTCTCATGAATAAACATTCCTAGGTGTATACAGAACATATCTCACTTCTAAACAGCCCAGATATGGGGTTGACTTCGTGTATGCGGTTCTGGTTCAGCGAAAATAGCCTTTAGCTCTTAACCCATATTTGTCCACCGCTCTGATGTCTAAGGAAAATACATGGGTCATTCCATATAGAACAGTGCCAGCAGTTAGCTTTCACATTTCAGGCTGTATTTCTGGTTGACCGTCCACTAAAACATTTGATTCATTTAGCAAAAACCTCAAATTTCAATCAAACATGTAGAAATGCAATTCAGTCGAGGTTTCTGCTGTGTAATGCACAAAATGTGACGACAAGGTGCGATTTTTTTTCCATCGCAACGTTTTGCAGTTCGCGTAGTACTCATATGTTCTTAACTATAGCAGACCATATTTCGACAGCATATAATATAGTGTACTATAAAGGATAAAGGATAAAGCACTGGGCGTTGATCAGTTCCTGAGGGATGCGCCATGCATTCGACTTCATTAAGCATCGTTTGGAGGTGGTACCGATGTATCGAGCCAGTGCTGCTATCCTTCCAGAGAGGTTTGGTACCAATTTGCCGACCCCGGAGGGGATGGAAGGCTTGGTGGGCCATGGCGCGGGAATCGATTCCACGTGTGTGTTGCAGAGCGCGTCCGACCACTGTGCCACACGCGCCAGTAATATAGTGTACTATACTGCATTGTATTGCATCGTATGTAACATAGTGGAGTGATAGCGCACTGGTAGTGATTCTCCTCATTATGCATGCGTTCCATGCCATCCTGGCTCTAATTCGACTCCGCACTGAAGCCACCAAGCATGTCATTTCTCCGGGATTGTTAAATTGGCCTACTTCACATTGAAACGCCCTGCCACGATAATCTCAGGAATCCAGGGAGAATCGACTCGACCATCATTCACTGACATTCTTTCTGAAAACAACAATCCTCAAGCAGCAGCCGAACGCACACGCAATAGAGTTCGAAAACTTTCATAGATAGTGGATGCGAGGAAACGAAGCGAATGCAAGAAATGTTGAGATCCGCACAGTGTGAAACATGTGGTGCTGGATCATGTAATAATGGAAAAGTGATGCAGTGTAATTAACAATTACGCTACGACGAGATCTCTGTAGCAGTGACTTGCTAGGGAACACAGTGTAGTGGCCGGTATGACCTTTACAGTTCAATTTGTTTGCCGTGGTTTATTCTGGGGCATAAACTGTTTTCATTTGATGGTCCAACACAGGTGTCGTAGCGCTCATGGTCTAGAGGAAGATGTTGTCTTAGAAAGTTCTTGCTTAACTATTTACAAATTTCTATTTCCTTTAATTTCGTAGCAAGGGACAAAAGAGCGTGTGTGGCGCAGTGGTCGGAGGCGATCTGCAACACACACGTGGAATCGGTCCCCGCGCTCTTGGCCCATCAAGCCTTCCATCCCTCCGAGGTCGGCAAATTGGTGCCAGACTTATCTAGGAGGATAGCAGCACTAGCTCGATACATCGGCAGGTCATTGCGAGTCATTGTAAAGGTCAGATATGCATTCAGTCACCTCCAAACGATGCTTAATGAAGTCGAATGCATGGCGCATCCCTCAGGGGATTGATCAGCGCTGAGAGCTTTAATCAAGCGACTGTTGTTGGCGAAGAGAGTGGCTTTAAAGAGAGAGTGTTGCCGATCATGAAGGAACAAAGACCCCCCCCATTGTACTTGAACATTGAAGGTCCGCAGTTATGATGATAGGATTACTGAGCGGACGTCTGTTTAGTGGCTCTTTGTTCACATGGTATGCGTCATTAAAATGTGCAACGCAGTTTGTCTTTATAAAAAGTCATCAAGACTTACCACCTCAACTATAACTGATATAACCACAATGATGCTGAGATATTTGCAAAACGCTGGACCGCAGGTGTCTGCGGTGTGGAAGGAACGCGGTATTACCCTTTCCGGGTGCTAACGCGTTCAGCACCACGCCATTCTGCTCCTGCGTCTCGCCTGTCGCTCAGCTAGTTCTATCGATCAGTGCCATGAGAGACAGGAGAAACGAAGGACTCGCATGGTGTGGTGCTGAACGCGTAAGCACCCGGAAAGGGTAGTAGCGCGATCGTTCCCCCACCGCAGTCACCTGTGGCCCAGAGTTTTGCAAATATCTCAGCATCGTTGTGGTTGTTTCCACATTGTTTGCCTTGTTTTGAACTCTTACTCTGCGACCATACTTTAGTGTTTTAAACACTATACATAAGAAGACTTATTTAATAACTTAGAAATCCATGTTGTTTAGAATATAAATGACATAAAACTTGTTTATTAGCACGATTCACTTACAAGCTACATTCGTTATAACTTGCACTATTTACATCCAACACGTTTTACACAATATCTGTTATCCTTACAACCTAATAACTCAACAATTAACAGACTTCGAATATTATTTGCAGCTGTTACAATCGACAATATTTACAATTACCTATCCTATATATTAATTGCAATCATTAAAATTATTCCGTGCTTCCACTTCTTGTAGTCATAGTTGAAGCAATCTAAACAGAAATATTTGTGGCACCGGATGCATCTTGTGTTGACCCGCTTACTTTTTATGTCAGCGGGTTTAAAGCGCTGATTTCTTGATAGGAAGTGCCATCGGAAAAAAAAGCAAAGTAAGCCATACAGGGCAGAAACTGCTCACATTGGTAATAGTGGTTGGAGACATCCACCGGCACCACTTGGTGGACCAGAAGATCCCCACTGCAGTGGGGGAACCTCCAGAACCACCTGGATGTGGTGATTTTTCGCGTTTGTCGTTTTCTAGTAGAGGGAGCTGGGCGAGATATAGAAGATGGCCATCAGAGCATTGGCCTCAAAGAACGTGTATAGCACACCAAAAATTAGCTCGCATAACCAATTATATGGTTTATAAACTTCCCAGTACGTGCTGGACACCGCCTACCTATAAATTAGTGGAAATTGAGAAGTATCGTCTGGGAATGGCCTGTTCACCTCAGAAGGATTACCAACGGCCTATTTGCCCACATGAAACACTCCAAACATTTTCTGGCACTTTTGCGCTTCTAAATGAGATTCTCCCATCAACGACTCGTGAATCATACTTTTGGGGAATGCTCCAATATGGTCACGAAATGTCAAAAGAAATCTTTGAGATATTTGCTAAGATTCGCACTGAATTAAACACATACATGGAACGAACAAATTTAGCCCTTCAAATTTCAATCATCTCGTGTAGGCTGATCTGTAGAATGATGTACAAATTATCCACGCCGAGCATAAATGAAATTCGGCTTTGAAAAACAAGTGCATACACATGTAAATGTATACATGTATACGTGTGTATGTACTAATAATGTAAATATGTCATTTGCGGTTTTCCTGAGCACGAGGATATGACGCCATTTGGTTTGTTGTATTCACAAAAAATTTTTCGTTGGTTGTAACTTTCTATTAATTCTGGGTTTGACGAGGTGGCACATAACGATTTCCAGAATATTCTTCAATAAGTCAGACAACATTTATACAACTAAACAAAAAAGTCAACAGCAAATTTTTAAAAATTTTACTAAAGATATTTCGAAAGACCGACTTTCGATAACCTCGGTGATTATAAACCTATTTTACCTTACGAACATTCGTTTTAGGGCTAACAAGAGGTTGCTAACTAGTTGCTTCTTGACGTTCGTTGGCTAACATTTTGGCCACTTTGCTTTCTTCACAGCCTCGATATTTTCTTATATCGATGCATCTTTACAAATTGACGAGTATTTTGTGACCTTAACAAGAAGCTGACCTATAAACGAAATCAGGTACTGCCCTACTGAGAAGTGTTCACTGTTTTTGTTCTTCAACTGTGATCGTGACCGCCTGTCGTTCACGCATAGTTATGAATGGAATGAACCTCATCCAGATGATTGGATATTTACTCTGTAATAACGTCCTAAGTCATTGATTCATCTTCATTTTCTCATTCGGATGAGGCTCATCTATTGCTAATTATGGAAGAGAAGTGGATGACCGAAGAGACCGAAACTGGCAAGTGCTCATTGCTCATTACCAATTGTAATATGACGTCAGAAGCGAAGGCGCAGTACATTGCCTTTGGACTGTTTTTCCTACGAAGATTATTGGGTGGGAGTAAAAAATTACATGAAGTCTACCGCAAATTAGTGCTGGATTGGAACTTCTATATCCAAAGTGGCATATCCCAGTCCATAGTTAAACCAATGGAATCTGCACATTTTGCCAAAAAAGAAAGAAATTTAATCAGATAAGTTGCATAAAGTGCGGGGCTTCTGGAAGCGATAAAGTCGATGAAGGCAGATTCGGCATTGGTTTAGTTTTTGAAGTATTCATCGAACACGAAACTTTCAAGATGCTTGAAATGATGCAACCGAAACGTCTGGCGAATAAAGTAAACGAGGCAAAGTTTCGTGGTCCAACTGGTTCAACATTCGCATCGTCAGTAGTGCGGCGAGTTGGCGCATATTACAGTGTGGGGGGAGGATCGCTTCGTCTATGTTGACCAATGAGGGTCGGAGCCGGTGAAGTTTCTCGCACACTTCGACTACTTTCAGGAAGCACTTCTTCGCCATTATCGATTCACATGGAGTCAGGGAAATGTGACTGACGAAACGATTTCAATCAATTTCTTCACTTGTGGCGCGGTTGTTACAAATGCTTATCAGGACAAAGGTTTCAGCGGTATTTCCTTCATCAAGGCAACATCAACTCGAGAGTCGAGTGTTCAGAGCAGTTGCTTTCATCTTACGATATGGGTGTGGTGTCTGCAATCATATCACCCATGTGCACCACAGAACGACCTGTACCCAGAAATACTGCAATATGAGGTCATGCTACTAAAAACGCGACTACACTGCTGTGTAAAAAGGAAGGGTTGCTGCTGCTTCTGCTGCTGCTGCTGTGACGCTGCCCCAGTCGTGTCAAACACTTTCTTCATCCACTCCTTGGACAAGGCAATTTCCCCCTTTCGTCAGTCGAAGTCTATAAATGATCATTGCAGCCATAGGAAGTGAGCGAGCAATGGGACAAAATCTCTTGCGAGTGGATGTAATGGACTATTGATAAGGACAAGGCCTTCTCCGGCAAAATATGGTGATATTTCTCTTAACGGATGGTTAGGATCATATTATGTGGCGTTTTGAATCGACGATAATGGCATCCACGAGCCTGAGAATTGATTAACTAGGGTCATGTGTCCACGAAGCTCCCCTTATAGAGTGATCTCATACCAGGCAGCTTTGAGAGAACAAGGACATCCCGAGGTGGCCGATAGCGGATTAATCGCTGACCGAAAGCGATCTTGCGCTGGCCTGAGATGCAGGTGGATCCAGGGAGTGTATTTACTCATCTTTCTGCTGCGTCGATTTGGTATATACCATCTCTATTTACGAAGACGTATTCATGCCTGCGTGTGTGGATGTGTTTTCGTTGTATTCATTACGCGGATTGTATTGTACGAGTCAATTCGGCCAAATCCTGTAAATGACAGAAAAATATATTGGAGGAGGTTGGGAGTCACCTCCAACAAATAAGCTCCCCACATCTGTTCTGACAGAGGCTGGCGAGCTGTCTGTTATCTGTGAGTATAGACTGCACCCACATTCAGAGATCAGCAAGATATGTGGGTATCAAACGGTGAACACTAAAATAAAGGAGCTTCATTCCCTGAACCGGAAAGAGCCTCCGATACGACATATTAGGAAAGGGCGAGTATGAACAGACTGCCAAAATATCAGGGCTATTCTAGACTATTTAAATCGCAAAGGACTAAGGTGACGCTCTGTACCTACAGTGCACGTATACTGCTATCTGAGTCTTCGATAGAATACATGATCATTAAGGCAACAAGGACAAAGTATGACGTCGTCAGACTGGCTGAGACTAAAAGACGTCACCCATTCAACACCGTCTACGATATCGGAGAAGAACTGTTCCTGTAGAACGTGCAATAGTAGGGGAGTCGATTGCGCCGGCATTCTCGTCAGCACGAGTTTGCCAATGATCCATTCATTCGAACAACTAATAACCTGAATTCGATGTTTGCTGTTGAAACGATGTTAACCAATACCTGCTTTGATAAATCTATTCTGTACGCACTGACATCAAGCAACAAGCTATGACGAAGACAAGTCGAAGCGTTCTGTGTGAGCTTGGAGGAGTTCTACAGAGGAGACAGTACATTTTTGAGGTCGTCATAGGAGATTTTAACGTTCACATTAGAACCAGAAGAACGTCTGAAGAGTGCCAAATTGCGATTCACGGATTAGAATAGAACGAGCAGAGTGAGCTAACGTTCGAGTTTATCATGGCGACCAAGACCTTTCGTGGTAATTTGCAGTTCTAGAACCCCCACTCTCAAAGCTGGACGTGTGATTATCCTAGTGGAGAACAGCACAACGAAATATATCAAATCATAGTAAATCGAAAGTTTTGTATAGCCTATGTCGCTGTTGTCCCAAGATTGTACATAGGATCAGACCATTGCCTGCTTCATGCGAGATTTCTTTTGTTACAAAGGACAAAAAAGCCGCTAACTTCAATAAACGAGCGTCCAAAACCACCATTAACTGAGATTTACTCTCTTCATTAGTGGGCTATCGTGAAGATGACACTGTTGGTAACGTTGGTGAGAAGCGCGATCGGCTCATTCAACGTCTTAACGTTAGCGCTATGAAAGGTGAGAGTTCGAAAGTCACAAATCGATGTTTGTCTTCAAAAATCTTCGCTCTGATGAGCAAGCGCGGAATCGTACGGGCTACATGAACAGTCATCTTAATTCCGAACCTGGAAAACAATGCAGACAGGTGATAAAAAGAAGATCTTAAGGAGAGAAGAGGAGCAGTTGTCGTCGAAGCCGCAGAGGCTGAGAAAAGCATTCTTAAAGACCATCGAAACTTCGCCAGTTATGCAAACCGAGATGGTTACAGTCTGACACCTGGACGGAACACCTAAATCATCCAGAAGGACATCAGAGGAAATCATTCACATTTATTACTCAAATCTCTTCACCAACCACGTCCTCCAGCCTTTACACTAAATAAAGGATGGCTATGTTGCCCTACCTGTTTTCACTTCCGAAACCCACCATGCTGTTTTATCGCTGAGAAATCGGGCAACACCCGTCCGCACAGAATAAAATTTGAACACCTGAAAAACTTTTTCGCAAGTCCTCATGAACATATTGGATCGGCTCTTTACACATTTCCTGCTGGAGTCCAAGGTTCCTATTCATTGGAAGACCAGTGAGACCGTGCCATTGTTCATGACCTATCCGATATCTGTAACTATCGCTCAATCTTCTCACTGTTTTTTCGTCTAAAACTTTTAACTCGGAAGTCATCCCTAAATCAGACTAACGGAACACTGTACGAAGGACAGCCATGATGGCAAGCAGGGTTTCGAAATGAATTGAGTATGATGGACTACATCCACACGATAACAAGACTCATTTGAAGCATCGCGAGAGTACAGGAGACCGCTGTATCTCAATTTCATCTATTTAATTAAAGCTTTTGACTCAGCTAAGATCGAAGCACTCACGGAAACCTTAGAGGGCTAGGCGGTCCCTACTCAGTACGAAAGGTAGGTCATCAACTATACAAGAATTTGGCAGCCAAAACGTTACCATTTTATAACGATGTTAACACCGACGTCAAAAGACGCAGTTACGCAGCGCAGAAACGATCTCTCCAAAAATTGTTCGCTACCACCATCAAGAAAGTCTTGAGAACATTGGAAAAGGACAATATAAGAGTGAGAATCGATGGTAAGTAATTAAATTACACCATCTTCGCTTTCCTAATGAAGTCGTTCTTATAACGCCAAGGTTTAGCCAGGTAGAACGAATGAGTTACCGACTTTAATAAATCCTGTGCAAACATTGATCTGCAACTAAGCCTCGCAAATGCGATGTTTATGAGGAAAGGCTTGGTTTCGCATGCCCTATTCACGCTGAATGCTATATATATATATATATATATATATATATATATATATATATATATATATATATATATATATATATATATATATATATATATATATATATATATATATCCAAATGCTCCAGCTACGTCTATCTGTGTCGAGAAGTCAACTGCGTGAAGGTTATCTGTGTGAAGAGAAGAAGAGAGAGAAGATGAACGACTTAGTTCGAGAGTTGAGTGGAAGGAAAACGAGCGGCTTGGGGAGAGCTTTCAAGAACATCGAAAGATGTAGTGAAGCAAACAAAAAAACACCCGACTCCCGTGCCCACCTTTTCGATAGCTGGCTAAGCAAAAACGAAGGATCACTCGGCAGTCGAAGAAAGAACGATGCTGGGAGTATTTCGTATCACTCAAAGGAGAGAAGAGAACCGATGCTACGACCTGTGTCAACGAACAAAAATTCAAAGATGCCGTTCAATACGTGGTGCTGTCGAGAATAAGGTGGGCCGGATACGTAATGCATATGAACGACAACGGATGGCCAAGAGCCATAATTAACTTAATTTCTCAGGATTTCAAACGTATCGTTGGAGACCACCGACTCCATGGTCGAGGGTTCTTTAAAAAAAACCCTAGAAGATAAATATGATGGTAAATGATTCTTTAGAGCAGAGCAGAACCCATGGGGCTACTCTTGTAAGAGACAGGGAGGAACGGACGACTCGCTCGATTCATTCGACGGTCTGCGGAACTACGGGTGATAAATGTGAGACGTTTCATTTAGGAACCAGACAGTGTGTGTGTATGATGAAGCTCGCCTTTTGCAGGTCGAAAGAGTTCTCTTGCTTTCTGGAGTCTGAGATTGTTGTGCTAATACGTTTCCAAGAAGTCGCCAAACGACGTAAATTGCAGAAAATCATGTCATCTTGTATGTGACCGGGCCTTTTTAAGGAAACGAGCAATGTCTAGGGTTGCTTCATCGCAATATGACACGCAGGGATACATAAATAGCATCCGTCATTGTCTGGGGGATCCCTCCTATTAATCAATATAAGCATTTCTGCGTAGCCGCTAGAAAGGCAAACATTCAAAAAATGGTTTTCGAGGTTATTGTTGGTGTTAATAGCGTCACACGTTTTTATCTGATAAGAGCTCCACGAATACGACGATTTGGTAGCATGCTAAACACAGTCATCGCTTCCTTTCTATACTGCCAAGATGTTTTGCTCTGAACTGTATGTCAGCTTGCAAACCCATATATTACGTGAAGGATCCGGTGTTATTAGATGTGTTGAGCACTGTCTCATTAGATTCTCTTCAACTTAACTTCACTAACGATTGGCATAAACCTTATTTTTCGGAAAGTTTTTGGAAAATCATGAATATCATGACAGAGCAATACTTTCCTGAAAATCAGTGTAATCGCCTCAGTAATCTAATCGAGTGTCCCTTTCACGGATTGTGTTTTGGAATAGTTGCACGTGGTTATCGCAATATTAAGACGGCAAGTGAAGTTTCTTATCTGTTTGGTAACCAAACCAAAGAGAGTCTGCTCTTCACTGGAGACGCTTACCAATTCCAAACTGAGTCTTCTTCCATAAGTAAGGCTAGAGAAAGAATCACACTTTGTTCCTCATTTCTCATGCTTAATTTCATCTAAACAAACGTCTTTCTCAAATTATAGAGCAGTGTGCTGAATTTTGTTGCAATTTAAGCACTTATAAAAGCCTTGAATTTCTCGCTTCGCTTACTGCATGAATTTTAAAAAGTATGGAAGCAAGTAAGGAAATGAAGCTGGTCTAACAATATTATATATAAGCTCTATGTTAATATCATATATCAAACAGCTCATTAACACTTTTTGACTACATGAATTTGTTTAATTCTGTTATTGTTGCTTAGATTTCGTCTGAACTTCGATATTTATTCCTGTGCGTTTCAACGAGAAGGCTTGTTAAAGTTCTGTAAAGTCACTGTCGCAAGAAGAGAGTGGCGTTACCCACTAAAGCGACAGTAAGTGGGCACTTTGGAGAAATCTCTCTGTGACAATTACTGATGTTTCGGTTTGGAATGTTTTGCTTTAACTTGCTATGACGTATATTTCGTTGGAAGCTAATACAGCGGAACGACCTAGTTGAACACGGTGAAAAAAAGCCCCACTTGATATACTGTCTTGATAATCGTTTGTAGGCGCAACGGTTTCAAATTTCTACACAAATTTTAAAGGTTTATCTAAATGAAAATAGAAAAGTCAATACTTATGGGATTTCTGGATACACTGGAGATCGTCTTTGCGAGAGAAGTCACAAAATCAACGACTCAGGTGAAGCATAACAGATACTTTAATAACGAGCTCGCGATTATTCATCAAGAAAACAGTGAATTATCGAGAGGTTAAACGAGAATCGGTTCTAGGACTTCCTACGTAGAATTATGATTTCAGATGACTCACAACGATTTTGAATCTAGGGAAGGAGCTTCGACTATACGTTCTGGCAATGTTACTGAAGCAGATGAATGCCATTCCTCGCACAAATCAACTGGAAGTGCGGAATTTTATGATCCGTATGAAACTGTGACAGAGAAACACTACGATGAAGAGAAAGATATGGTTCCAAACTTACTAGGACCAAAAGTTCGCGACGTTATGCGACCTGTGCTTCTGAGCGAGAAGCTACAGCATGCTAATGGTCCGATGAAGGTAATAAACATTAGATATTATATTTAAAGAATTGCTTCACGAAAAAAATCGACAAGTTCTTCCAATCTGTTTCTTATCAGCGTCAGAATGACACGAAGCATGAGTCAGCCCGGAATGAAAAATCCGGTCATCACGGTGTATCAGCCCTCGGTAGGAACACACATCGAATGAGTAACCATGAAGACATCCATATTCGGACTAAAATGCACTTCTCGCCCTCATCGACGTTGGTTCGTCAAAGACAGCCACACCTGACCGACCTCCCATTGCAAACCGGAGGTAGTGAGATTTTCTAATACCAGTTTGGACAATGTTTTTTGTTTTCAAAACGGAAAAGTGTGGCTAAAAAATTACGCCTGTTCTGAAGTTTTAAACTGAACTGTCTTGAAAATGAAAAAATGAAATACGCCTGTTTGAAACAACAAAGTAGTCCCTCCTTGATATTGATGGTAAATACACAGTACTTTATAATACGTTAACCCGATGGTTTACCTCTTTAACGTGGCTGGGAGGTGTTCCTGGGTGTCGGACTGCGATGTACAGCGGGGTGATTGTCCTCCCGGTAGGGTCTCCCAAGATGAAAAGGAGTCCAATGTTTCCATCAGGAACCCTAGCTAAGAGTCAGCCAATAGCAGGATCCACTGCCGTCCTGGTATGAAACTAGTCGCATGCTGATAAACCTCCCTCTGATCCACAAGGGCTGCGATTGCCTGTGGTGGTGAAGACCTGAAGCAGACTTTGGCCAGGCTGATCTCGGGATTTCGGGGAACCACAATGGCTTAGACAGTAAATCTCCGAAAAATGGTGATTATGCTGGGGCCCTCACAACCAGTGAGGACGGGCCGTTCAAGTATCAAGTAAGTAAATGCGTAGTAGTAGCATTGGAACTCGAAACAGTCTTGTTTAATGTAGCCGGCTAACCAATATCTAGTATGTCGAAGCCTATCTTCCAAACAAATCCTTGCAAAAAATAGGAGGAAATAATTTGTTATTATTCTGGTTTTACATCAAACATCAATTTTATAGAGGTGAAGAAAATTTGCCAGCAAATGGAAACACTCCGACGGAACAGCATCTTTGAAAATCAGGTCAACAACGTGAAGTCGATTTTTTTTCAACAATACACATTTCGTGTCAAGATTACTTTACTGTGTATTTTTTTCAGACCAAACCCGAGCCTATCCTAGGTCGCTTAAGCGACCATCAACTCGTAGTTGCTCAGAATGAGCAACCGAACGAACTTCAGGAAACTTATAAATACGAGGATGAAAGCAGCGATGAACTGAACACCACCCAGATGTCCGTATCTGACTTAATTGGTATATTTGAAGGAACTGTGAAAATCCGGCCCAGTAAGTTGGAAGGTCGAAAATCGCTCAATGTATCGATTCGTCACAAAGAACACATGCAGCCACATGATGATCCAGATCATCACGATGGAAACCGGAAATTCCACGACGGGTCAATCGTTCGTAATGAAGATGTACAGCTACGTCATAAACAAGACTACAATGAAAACCACAAAACCGACAATTTGCCGATCCATCGCGATGAAGATGTGCAGCGTTCGGTTTGTGCTAGTTTTTGATGTAATGCCTTGATCAACAACTCGTATGAAAACTATTTGGGAGCTTTTAGCTGTTTCGGTTCAGACATTGAGCAGTAAATTTAAATATGGGTCTGCTGACCGAGTTCAAAAGTCCGTTTTAATATAGTTCCGTCTACTCTTGCATATTGTCGCTAGTTTAACATAAATAATGGTCCCTCTGTTTGGTTGCCAAAAAATTTATCGTTCTTTGTTTCTACTAGATCACCGTGAAGGATAATGCCGCTGTAATAGACTCGCACAAACTCCCGGCCAATCCACGAACACAACCACCTCGAACATCTCCATGGTTTAATCCCAACTGTAAGGAGCAGTTAAACAGAGAATTAGAAGTGATTGGAAGATAACTTATTCCATTGTAGCTGTAATAAAAAAAAGCGCTGACGCCAAATGTGGTGTCTCAAGTACTGACACTTACGAAGAAGGACGGATCGCAAGCGACCGGAGCTGTGAAGAATGGGAGCAAAGAATTTTACAAAGTATATGGACAAGAAGCGCGTCGACAATCCTCTCCGATAAAGGCAGTTTTTCATGCCTCGGAGAGAGCTTTCGAAATGTGGGTCTTTTTGGAACATTGATCATCGAAAGTTACCAAATTTTCCAACATGAAAGTTCTATGTCACTTTTACTTCTTTGGACCGATGACTTCGAATTCTTACCCGATGCTTTTTCTCTTATTCATATTTATATTATATCCAAGACACCGGAGTCAAAAATGATTTAAAAATCAAAGCCGGTTAATAATTGTAAGACCTCACCTGAAAAATGATATGAAATCTTAAGTTCCACATTTTCAGCTGAGTATTTTGCCATGTGTATATATATACATATATACACATATATGCATATATATATATATATATATATATATATATATATATATACATATATAATGTTTAGGCAGAGCAAGGGCGAGGCAAACGAAGCTCATCACGTTGAGGTATCGAATATTTTGATTTTGGAAAATCAATGCGGTGGTTAATTAGCGTTGTACGGGTTTATTGTGAACAATTCGGAAAATTGTACATATATCTTAGATAGAATGTTTTGCCTGTTTAGCTGTAAATTTCCGCTTTGTTAAGAGATTTCGTCTTGAGACGTCACTTAAAATCTATTTATACAGGCAATAAATGAAGACCCCGCTATCAGAGAGGAAATGGCTGCACAGATCCCACTGTCGATTCCAATTGTAAGTCCTTCTACTCGTATAGTGTGAAATCCGCGATAAGCTTAACTGTACCATTCTTGTCTTGTGCAAATGCATTAATATGTGATATGAACAAGAACCAGTAAGGTCTTCACTAGTCTCCTCCGCTAATAAGAGATGGTGAGTGAAATTGGCTTGCTTGAGAGACAGGCAGACCTTCACCTGGCTGACATGAAGCTCTCTTTCAGTATAGTATGATTATAAGACGAGAGCGCCTGTGGCGCAGCGGTCGTAGGCACCTTGCAATACAAATGGGATCGAGTGCCGCTATCCAAGATCACCATGCTTCCATGCCCCGCGAGTTGGCAAATTGGTACCAGGTATTTATGGGAGGATACCAGCACTGACTCTATACATCGGGAGGACATCGCGACTTATTGTTAAGGCTACATATGCATTTAGTCACCTCCAAAGATGTTTAATAAAGTCAGGTGCATGGCTCATCTCTCAGGGGATTGATCAACGCAAACAGGTTTATCCTTTAAACTTTCTGTTCTTAAGAGATTCTTTCCTAATGCTCATTAGTGAGCAGTAATGCAGAATGGCCGAAGAATATGTAGAACTTACGTTTTTGATTCGTACCTTAGAATTGTAACTTTAAACAAAAAATTATGCATTTGTGTCCTGCACATGTCCAGGAGAGTACGAAATCTACACGGGCGGTACAGCTTGATAGAAAGCGAGTAAAAGAAAAAACTGGAGACAGGAATTAAAAAAGGTCGTGTTCACAGATTTTCATACCAAGTGATTGAAATTGTTTTGTTGAGGTGACGGAAATGTTCAGTTGAATGCGCAGCATAGTAGCAGTAACAGTACCAAATAACATGGTCTTTCCTTCACACTAAAGAAGACTAATCCCACCTAAACGTTGGCTGCTGCGAAAACCCGTAATATGATAACATCGGTACTGTAGGGCTTATTTGAACAGCGTCGTCATTCATAAAAAAATGAGAATGTTCTAAAATATACGGCACACACAAAGGATAAAAAAGATAGAGCTCTCGGTGTTGATCAATCCCTTTAGGGATGTGCCATGCATTCAACTTCATTTAGCATCGTTTGGAGGTGATTAAATGCATATCTGACCTTTACAATGAGTCGCGGTGGCCTACCGATGTATCGAGCCAGTGCTGCTATCCTCCCAGATAAGTCTGCTACCAATTTGACGACTTCGGAGGCATGGAAGGCTTGGTGGGCCATGGCGCAGAGATCGATTCTACGTGTATTTTTGCAGGACGCCTCCGACCACTGCGCCACACGCGCCCTACGGCACACACAATACATAATTCCTGTAAACAAAGTAAGAGTGAACAACCGCGCTATGGATCAAGTGCTTGTGAGCCGCCTTTATAGAGGTCTTTCTGTGAATCCGTTTGCGTAACGAGAAAACCACATGCTCACACTTGGTTGGCGCTAATCTTACTAGAGACATGAAAGCATTTAGATTCGCTTCCTTAACTCATTTGCATATTTCTTATAAAACGCACTTATTAAACGCGAACGCACTTCTTCGTAACAAAGTGCTTCTTGTCCCCTAATGCCGACTTTGCATCGCAGAATTTTTGTAATAGCCCTAGGTCCACACTCCATCTTTGTTGATCGACTTTAATTTCTCTTTACTAAAAGCAGATTCCACAAATAGTGAGCTTGGATGAATAATCTGCACTTAACAGCCGAAGATACGTGAATCGCACAATCTTTCCCACAATCGGGATGATCACGTGGAACAGCTGCTTCCGCCACCCTATCTCCACCACTGCTGCTGTTGTCTTCAACATTATCACCATCAGATACAGTATCAAAGCTTCCGTCAGCCATGCTCATCTCAAGGCCCGACAATGATCGAGGACATAAAACGCATCGGACGTTTGGTGGAACGTGACTCTATTACGGAAAGGCACAATCTCCAGAGGGATCATAGAGTGAGCACATCCTTCTATTTTTCTAAGTTTTTTGTGTGAAAATATTAACCTTATGCCACAATAGATATTAGTTGATATTAGTCAGAATGCTCATATGACCGTATGAATGGTGAGATGTGATCCATTAAAGCTAATGTGCTCCTGAAATGGTACTGGATCAAAGAGATGCTAATGGTAGAGTGACATTTACATGATACTCACTTGATACTTGAATGGCCCGTCCTCAGTAGTTGTGCGGGCCCCAGCATAATCTCCACTTTTCGGAAACTTGCTGGCTATGCCGTTGTGGTTCCCTGGAATCACTAGGGTCAACCTGGGCAAAGTCTGCCCTAGGTCTTCACCACCACAGGGAGTCGCAGTCTTTGTGGATCAGAGGGAGATTTGCCACCATGCGACTTTGATACCAGAACGGTGGTGGATTCTGGTAGTGGTTAAATCTTAGTTAGGCTTCCTGATGGAAACGCCGGACTTCTTCTCTGCTTGGGAGACTCTGCCAGAGGGATGAATCCTTCAGCAGCCCCACACCCCAGGAACACCTCCCAGCTGCGATGAGGCGGTAAACCGTTGGGAGGAGAGTGACATTTAGTGAATATTATATATCAACTACTTATGGTGAACCTAATTTGCTACAAAATCAAGGTTAAGAGAATGAAGCCGATAACGGTAGAGTAACGATGTAGAACCCTTTTTTAGTTTCTTAGGTTTGTTCCAACAGTATTTTGGTTCATTCTGAGTGCTAATCAAGAGGACTGGTGTTGGAACAAATACTAATGTTCCCATTTGAAGAGGTCGAACTTGGTGACGTAGTTGTTAAAATAAACTGCAAGTCTATCCTATTTAGATTTGAAACCGTTTCCCTGCTATGCTTTGTCAATTGCTGATGAACTGTCGAAGCTACTTGCAGTCGAACGTTGAGGTGATAAAAACAAACTCGAGATTATCTCAGCCACTTTTCACTCAAAGAATGGCCAGCCTGCGGCAAAGTTTGTAGACGCTGGAGCATCGACCGACACATGGTCTAAAAGCTTTTGTTCTGCATGTTACGGCCCATAGTTCGTGCTGGCAGAGCAGCAAAATATTCCCACAGAAACCAGAAGATGCTGAGTATGTCAATGTAGTACTTCATACAGCTTTTACTCTCAATTATCTGCTCTTCTAGAGGCATCTTCCTCTATGTGCATGTTACTATCAACTGGGAATTTGTTCTCCTGGCCAGCTCTTTCCGCGTCTGTCAACGGATATACAACATGCGAGGCCATCAGCTTGAGGTAACTGAGCGCATTGGCGTGCTGCCAGCCGCAACCCATTCGTGCGTTGTCGAGCTTGAACACTCATCCACTTAAAACACAACGCACCTGGTTGGCAGGAGAAGAGCGAATGTCGGTGAGACACGACGGAGCTGAGCACGGTTCCTTTCTCCGAAAATGCGGTTTATGTTGATGGTGAGATGTTTATAAGTGACCCATGACCCAGAACATGAGAGTGAATTCTTCTACAACGAGCCCAATGATACAATAAAACGCTCGAACTTTTTTGAAGAGTCGTAACAAGAGCATTTTTCTGAAATATCGTATTAGTCTCTCATCAACCTATTATTCTTTTATTCCGATACTTGGATGGCCCATTTCCAAAATTAGTGGACTACGCGACACAGTTCCCATTTCATTTGCTGACTGAGCGAGATTTTTTTTCTGGAGGCGAGAGATGGCCTTTCGTGTTAGGATGATTGTTGTTAATCGGTGACTCTCGTAGATTAGGAAAGGTTCGTCATGTTGCGACTAAGTTTCCCCAGTATGGAGGCCCTTGTTGGTATATTGGGATTCCGGTGTTGAAAAAGCGAGCTATTTATCTGCTTATAGGGTCCTATCAGGGATATGGAGCTCATGTTGCTCCTCTGTCTTCGACACCTAGGAACACTTTTTACCTGTGGTGGGGCTGTGAGAACCACTGAGGGAGAATATTATCCTTGTTGAACGTTCAAAAAAAGCTTTCCTTGACTTATTAAAAATTATCGTTCGTTTCTATCGTTGGAATAGCAGAACTCGTATCTAGTGAGCACCAAGTATATCGAGATTATTTGCAATCCAGTGTGAATAAAACTCCATTGCTTTATCTCCACCTGTGTAACCCCTTCATTAACGGCCAAGCTGCGGATAATTCTTTTACCAATCTATAATTGTCTGAAAAAGAAGGGAGACCTTAAAATAGAACGGGTTGAAATTGCACTTGTTGGAAAACAGGGAGATGAGAAACCGTCTAATTTGTGGAATTTTTCTAGTAGACTACTTGACAATCGTTCTCACACCGTACCTTAATGCTTCATAATATTTATGAGGACTGTGACGAAAAAGCTATTTTCAGATCACAGATGGTTCGGAGAAGCCGTAGAATCACTCCAGATTTTTTTGTTTGGAGAATTCTATTGTTCCCAGTACTGTTTGTCTAACTGTGTAATGAACCTCTGAGAAACGACTTCACCGATCACAATACTCTTTTTCAGTAAATATTCTGTTCCCGTGCAGCAAGCATTTGTACACATCTTATATTCTTATCTCTTATTCTCACAACCATTCACACATTTTATGTGAGTTCGAGACAACATCGTGCTCGAAGACATCTATTTAACAAGAGACAATTTACAATTTATATCTTCCTACACAGCATTTACAATCTTTGGAATCTTTAACCTTTACAACTGACAAGGTTTAGGACTTCTATTGGAACAATCTAGAAGAGAATAATTTTCTGAATTGCAGGAATCTAGTCACTTATGTAACACTTCTAACGAACCTGGGGGTAGGAAAACCTTGAAAACCACTTGTAGCAGCAAACACCTGCTGTCCAATGTTCTTTTTCTTGGTGCAGTTTCTTCCAAGATTCATAATGTAGAACAGAGTGCATAGGTATTCTGTCTACTGTTATCACATTGAAACGGGCAAAACGGCTGCACCTTGAAATGTTCCTACCGGAATATTTCGATTCAATACCTGTACTCCATAAGTAGGACGTACTAATGGATCTAGACTCTCTTTCTGAACGGCACCGAGGGTCTGACCAATACGTGGCATTTTCACGACACCTATATATTTCATTTTAATGACATTTTTAACAATTTGAACAATAAAACTTGAACGTTGCTGAGATATTTGCAAAACTCTGGAACACAGGTGTATAAGGTGGGGAACGAATGCTCTATTGTCTTTTTTCGGGGAGGTAACGCGTTCACCACCACACCATGCGGGCTCTTCGTTTCGCCTCTCAGCTAGTGTCCTCAGCTTAACTGGGTTCAATGCCGATATGGGCTCCCCAGATCAATCCCGTTGACGGGTGGTTGCTGATGGCGGTGATCGATAGAACTAGCTGAGAGACAGGCGAAACGAAGGACCCGCATGGTGTGGCGGTGAGCGCGTTACTCCCCGGAAAGGACAATAGCGCGTTCGTCCCCCACTACAGGCACTTGCGTTCCGGAGTTTTACAAATATCTCAGCAACGTTGTAGTTGTATTTCGCTTAGTACACTACCGTGAAAAATTGTAGTGGGCAGAAAATAGAAGGTAAAACAAAATAGAACTTGAATTATTCACCATAGGTTTCATATCAATCAGTGGAGGTGGGACGATAGTTTTCCAAATCTATTTTTGGGTATAGCTTCAGTTCCAATGGTGCTTTTCTCAAAGGTAGCGCAAACACTGCAATCCCTAAACGGTAGCCCTAAACAATTTCCATCTGAAGGCAGAGACCCAGGAACCATATCCTGAGCAATGGTCGGTTCACACAACTGTTCATTTTCATTTTCATATCTCTCTCACTTTTTACGAAGAAGGTGCGATCAGCTATGCAATATTCTAAAAAATGTAGTGGTTCTCTGAATACAAGCATAAGCCATCGATACCCATCCGATTGACTGCCCTGTTGTAAGATACTATGCACTTTAACACTCTGTGACTATCTGGGCATCATCATCCTTATGGTCATCGTCAGATGCAATTCTTTCATACCCTCCTATTACAAAAAACCCTCTGAATGCATCAAATACCCTTTGCAAATGCTTATAGACTGCCACTAAAAAGTTCAAACTTTGATCGGTAGCTGATTGGTGATGGTGTTTTTCTCAACAGTGAACCAGATATTGGAATATTCCAAAACGACAGAATACATAGAAGGACATAAGCAGTATACTGATAAAATAAGTAGAAGACCAATTTGTAGCGCGAAAACTGCAAGAAAGCAGTGAGTCATTTCTTGGAGTGACTTTAGACCGTATACATCAACTTCAACGTTAGACCAAGCCACCATCGAAAAAATAGGCGTTGTTACGAATACAACCATAATGATGTTGAGAGATTTGCAAAACTTCGGACCACGGGTGCCTGTAGTGTGTATCGAATACGCTATTACCCTTTCGAGGGGCTAACCCGTTCACCACCACACATGTGGGTCCTTTGTTTCACCCGTCTCTCAGGCATTAAGTTGTTAGGAAAAAAAATGAGCCTTTTAAAATATTTACCGTTTTAATGTATTTTTATACCGACAAAATAGTCTTTGTACCTGTAATATTATACATCACTGCAAAGCTGATTTTATGCTCTTTCTAACCATGTTTTTATATTTTTGTCAAAAATTAGACTCTTTTTTACCAATTTTGAGCTTTGCAATCCTAGATGTCATAAATGAATTTTCGTCAAATTTTCTTTTATTGATCCAAACTCGGTCGTTGTGCAGCAGAGACGGCTCAAAAGCTTAACGAAGTTTGGGGTGAAGGTAGTGTTGGTGAATCAATGGTGCAAACATAGTTCCGGTAATTCCGATCTAGTGATTTCGACCTTGAAGAGAAAGAAGGCCGCGGCCGTCCCAACAAACTTGACGACGACGAATTGAAGGCATTAGTGGACGCAGACACGTGAACAACTGTTCGAGAGCTTGCGGAACAGCTTTTGGCGTAAGCACAAGAACAATTTCCACTCAATTGAATCGCATAGGAAAGACAGAAAAAAGTGGACAAGTGGGTGCCGCACGAATTAAACAATAGTCAAACAAATCGTCGTCTTGAAAAGTCTTCTGCTCTTAATCTGCGCAACAATTATGGCCCTTTTCTTAACCGAATTGTGACGTGCGACGAGAAGCGGATTCTGTACGAGAACCGGCGACGTTCGGCTCAATGGTTGGATTGCGATCAGGCTCCGCAGCACTTTCCAAAGCCGAAATTTCACCAAAAAAAGGTTATGGTGACTGTTTGGTGGTCTGTAGCCGGGCTGATTCATCATAGTTTTTTTTAATCCGAGTAAACGATTACGGAAGAGAAGTATTGTCAACAAAACACATCGTAAACTCCAACAGCAACGAACGGCATTGGTCAACAGACAAAGAGTAATCCTTCTCCACGACAACGCCCGGCTTCGCGCTGCAGAACCGGCGCTGCAGAAGTTGGACGAGTTCGGCTACTAAACTTCGCCTCATCCGCCATATTCACCAGATTTCTGGTCTATCAACTCTCACTTCATCAAGTACCTTGACAATTTCCTGGGCGAGAAATGCTTCACCAACCACGATGACGCAAAAAAATGCCTTCAACGAATTCATTGCTTCCAGAACTCCAAAATTTTTATGCAACTGGAATAAATGAACTTGTCTATCGTTGGTAAAATTGTGTTGACTCAAACGGTCCTTATTTTGGCCAACAATGTTTTGTTTGAAGCAAGCGATGACATTTTAAATAATATAGTTAAGAACGCTCATTTATTTCTGAACAACCTAGTTGCTTTCTATCTACCAGTGTCATCAGCAGTCAGCCGTTGACGGATTTATCTGGCGACACAAGTCGGCATTAGCCTCAGTTAAGCGGAGGCCGTAGCCGAAATCACAATGCTAACTTTTTATTTCCTCCCATCGTACTACCTCATCGTGGGTGGGCGGTGTTCCTAGATGTGGGGCTGAGATAATACAGCGGGCGGATTCATCCCCCCAAGTAGGACCTCCCAAACTGAGAAGGAGTCTGGCGCTTCCATCAGGAAGCCCAGCTAAAAGCAAATGAATACCAGGATCAACTGCCGTCCTGGTATGAAATAAGTTGCATGGTAGCAAATCTCCCTCTAATCGACAAGGGCGGCGCCTGCCTTTGGTGGTGACGGCCTGTGGCAAACTTTGGGTAGGCTGACCTCGGGAGCCTAGGGAACGCAATAGCTAAACTAGGATAACTTTGGGAAAATGGAAATTATGCTGAGGTCCGCACATCCACTGAAGACGGACCATCCAAGTATCCAAGTATTTAAGTAACTTTTTATTGCTGCCTACAATAATTTTTCACGGCAGGGTATTATGTCATATAAAAATCCCATAACACCCTGTCCTAAAAAAATTGTAGCAGACAGAAAATAAAAAGTTAACGTTGTAACGAATGCTTTTTACCTAACAATGCTGAGCTTGCGTGCTCAAGATGATTAGTGAATTTTGGCAGGAATGTTTACTTAAATTCCTGCAAAGTTTATACGAAAGAACATATAGGAAAAACTGCCTGGATAAAGGAACACTTGGATGGCACAACTGGACGCAAGCTTTGTAACCATCGGGTATACGCCGCCAGTGGATATACGAAGATTCAATTTCGAAGAAGGAATGTATTTAGAAGATGAAGGAAAAAAACAGAGGCATTCCAGAAGGGGCTAAGGATAAGGCTTCCGGCAATGACGAATCCTAGGGGGATGAGCCATGCAGTGGATTTCACTAGATATCGCTAGAGGTGATTGAATGGATATCTAATCTATGCAATGGCTTACGGTGGAGTGTCAATGTATCCAGTCATCCTTCAAGACGAGACAAATTTGAGACAAATTTCCCGTCCGGAGTGGGATGGGAGGCATAAGGCATTAAATTGAAGCAACTATTTATCCCGTCCCTATTGCAGTGCATCTCTAACCACTGCGCAGGACGTACTATTTGGAATCATTTTAGAGAAAAAACCCATACTGTCCAGAAATGAACAAGGACGTTTACGCGCACAGTGATGAAACCTGTGACCGAAAGTGAAGAACACTGATGATCTGTCTTGCCGCTTTGTCACATCAAGAACTTATGAGCATAAGGAACACAGGCCGGTGTTTATGAAACAGAAGAACTTTTGTTATCCTTGAATTTAGATTCTGTGAGTAGTTAGTGAGTTCTACAAACGTGGTTATTGTTAACTGGGTTTTCTGACAGAATTGCCCAACTCTTATATAGCTTAGAAGACTACAGCACAAGGAATGATGCTTGCTTGGCAGAGAACTAAGGTAACCTGAAACGATTTAATACTCCATAACATCACCCCTCGCACTCGTTTAATCAGAAACGATTCTCTGAAAGGTAATGTTTTAGAAAAGGTAAAGTTGTAAAATTATATTCGTGGCAACGTTTCACTACTAGTCTTAGCAATGCGAAGAGTTTTAGTGATGAAAGTACTTTAACACTAATCTATAGTGGTAACACCTATAACACAGCACTGTATAGAAGGAATATCGCGAAAAAATGTGCAAATTATGCCTGGAGAATCCACAGCTTGCCGATGCGCGATACAGCCTCGGGCGACGATGAGCGAAAATCAATAGCGTGGAGCACTAGGGGGCGGTGTCCATAGGCCTTCCAGCGAGCCCTTCTGCCCGTCCCAGCTGCTACATCAACTAGTTGTTCAGCTTGATTCGTTCACTTCTAGAAACCAGTGTGATGGATTTTCTGAAAATTTCTGTTGACGAGTACAGGAAACTACAAGAAAAGGTATCTATGACAGAGAAACTTCATCTAACCTTTAATGTATTCTGCGTTCCTGTGTTTTGCAAATGCCCATACATAAGCGAAATTTTTGCGTTATTTTTATTGAGTAGGTCTACTTGAATCTAAAACTAAAGGGTTGTGGTATAACACATTAGTCGTGTTAAAATTTACGCAATCAATTTCGATTTCATTTATGCAAGTATGGTGCCAGTAATGCAGTACATTGGTATCTTTACGGCTTTTTGTTCTAAACTTTTTAACACTTGTTTTATCTCCCAGTTACAAGGTTATTTATGCGGCTTAAAACCAATGTGGTACCGCAACAGAAAGTTGGGAGCACTTTAGTGTGTACATTGATATAAATCGATCTTTCCAACTTCCTTTTCTTTCAAAATAGCATTCTCCAGTTCCCTTAAGTCGGATTTATTTCCGCGGATTCGTTAGGTTTTGTTGAAACTTTTCTGGGAGAATTCATGAAGATTCGAGTGTTTTTTTTCCATCTTATTTATTTCTTGGAAGTCGAATCACGACATAGAAAACGAGGAGTTCGACATCTCTATCCAGAAGTCCACATAAGGTTTAACCTATAACACGACAAAACGTAGTGAGCAATATAGTTACGTTCTCATAGAATGCATTGAAAAAGGGCATCATAACAAAATCATGATGTTATTTACCTTTGAGCGAGATGACTTAATGGACAGCTTTTTGTATGGATGCATATAAGTGCATTTAGTGAGAAGTACTACAGCAGTTAAGATAAGCTAATGCTAACACACTACGCTGATATAAGAGCGCGTGTGGCCCAGTGGTCGGAGACGTCCTGCGACACACTCACATGGGTCGATTCCCGCGTCATAGCCCACCAAGCCTTCCATCTCTCCGGGGTCGGCAGAATGGTACCAGACGTGTCTGGGAGGACAGCAGCACTGGCTCCATACATCGGCAGGCCACCGCGAGTCATTGTAAAACCCAAATATGCATTCATTCACCTCCAACCGATGCTTAATGAAGTCAAATGCATGGCGCATCCCTGAAGGGATTGATCAACGCCGAGATCTTTATGCTTTTCTATTAACACATTACGCTCAAGATGTATGCGACTATACTTGCGTGGAGCGAGGTGGAAAGCAGGCGAAGTTCATTACATCCAATTCAATTCATTTTTTTTAAAAAAACTTTCTGCACAAACTTTTTTTCGCTGTCTATTTTGCACTGAAAATATAGCGCTCTACAATAAAGATGTTGTGTCATGCGTGGTCTGTGAAACGTCGTAACGTCGTTCTTTACACTTAGTAATTTACAAAAGACCTTTTTTTTTGAACGAATTCATTGACCGGCACTTCGACCGGTAGTTGACCGCCAGTTTACTTCCAATCATTATGGTCAATCGTGACTAAGGCATCTAATAAAAGGCTATGAGAAGTACACAAATGATTCCAAATGCTGATAGTAGTGTTGTTGTATTGTAGACGATCACCTGTATCACATAAAGCCTCTTTGATCGTCGAGTGACTCTAGAGCGCCCCAGTAAATCTTCCATTTTTCCCTGTCGCGTGCAACACCAGCCCAGTGGGTTCAGCTGGCTCTAGGGACTCGTTGAGCATCATATCTTTCTTTTAGGCTTTTCGTGAAGAAATCTGACTATCGGGTCGGTGGTTTTTCTGCAGTGCGTTTGACATCCCGAGGAATCCAGTCACTAACGGCTCTTGTCCATCGGTTGTCATTTATGCGGATTACGTGCCGGGCCCACCTTATCTTCGAGTGTTTGGCGTACAGAACGGCATCTTTGATTTTTGATCGTTGACGCAGGTCGGAACTTTGGATCGTTTCCCTCACTTGTGTGACATGGGATAATCCTAACATCGTCTTTTCGACTGCGCGTTCATTAACGCTGAGTGACCTTTCATCCTGCATATGCAACAACCAGGTTTGTGATGCATATGTTAAGGCAGGAAGAATCGTGGAGTGGAAAAAGATGGGCACGGAATCAGGTGTTTTTTTGTTCTGTCCACTACATCTTCGGTGCTTGGAAAATTTCCCAATCCGCTCCTTTCCTCTTGCTCAAGTCTGGAACAAACTCGTTCATCATGTTGATTTCTCGACCTAGAGTGACGTAGCTGGAGCATTCAAAGCTATTAATTCCGTTGAGCGTGAACGTGGGGTATGAAATCATGCCGTTCCTCAATAACATCGTTTTTTGTGAGATCTAGTTGAAGGCCAATCTTTCCACAGGCTCTGTCAAAGTCGGCAAGCATTCATTCATTTTGGCTAATGTTCGGTGTTATAAGAACGATATCATCAGCAAAGCGAAGAATTGCCGGCCATCGGTTTCCACTTCCGTGTTGTCCTATTGTGGTGCATGCATGACGTTCTCGAAGATGGTGGTAAATAATTTTGGCGCAATGGTATCTCCTAAAATTGGCTAACCCCTCTTTTAACATTGATGTTAATATCGTTGTAGCATGGTGATATCCTAGTTGCGAAATTTTTATACAGCTCCCGAAGAATCTGTATATAGCGGCTAGGGGGTTCCTGATCGTCCAGGGCTTCCATGAGTGCTTCTATCTCATTTGAGTCAAAGGCCTGCATTAAATCGATGAAAGTGAGACAGAACGGTCTTTTTATACTCTTGCGACAATTCAATGATTCTTGTTATCGTGTGGATGTGGTCCATCGAACCCTGCTTGCTCACATGGCTGTTCTTCGTCCAGTGTTCTGTTAATTCTCTTTAGGATGACTGGAGTGCAAAGTTTGTGGATGAGAGGCAGTAAGCAGATTGGGCAATAGTTGCGGGCATCGTGGAGGTCACCCTTAGACCACAGTAACATCTGATAAGTAGTATAATCAATACTCCTAGGCGAAAGAGCAGTATCTTTTCTATGACCTTGCCATGTTCTCAGTTATCCATGCACTCTAATTTTTGAAAAATCTCATTTGTTGTATAAAAAACATCTGTTTCACAAACGAAGTTGTCCTCCTCTGACGTAACAGTCATAAAAAATTTCATTGTTGGGAGTCATATGTTTAATGAGCTTTCAATAAGCTTTCATTAAGCTTTCAATAAGTCTTCGGTAATCCTTCACTAAGCTATCCTTTAGTCATCTATCTTCCTAAGAAATAAATTATGTTCACTTCTGTGCAATCGATAGAACTAGCTGAGAGATAGGCGAAACGAAGGACCCGCATGGTGTGGTAGTGAGCGCGTTACTCCCCGGAAAGGACAATAGTGCGTTTGCTCCCCACCGCAGAGACCTGCGGTCCGGAGTTTGCAAATATCTCAGCATCACTGTTGTTGTTTCACAAGTAATAACCTGCCATGAAAACTAGTGAAAATACAGTAAATAAAAAGTCAACATCTGTGCTTAATATTATGTAGGTCCATTTGCACTTTAGTTTATACATGTGTCTGTTATCTATATTAGAGAAATATGTCGTATATTTCAGCTTCAACAACTTCAGTCGAAGGCTGACACAAAGACAGAAACTATAGTGAGGTTAGGCAAAGATTTGCAATCCACTCAAGAAGAAAACCGTCTGATTAAAGCGAGATCATTGACGTTAGATAGGAACATGGAGCGGCTGGAATTGGAAGTGCAAAAATATGCAGCTGTTAGTTACTTTCATTTAGTGATTATTTTATATCTGGATTTATATCCAGGAACTTTTTGGACGTAAAAGCCCAGAGTTTGGAAAGCTTTTTTTCATTAAAATCTTCAGAATGAGCTCAATATCAAGACAAACTTCAAATTAGAAAAGAAGCAATTAATGGATGAAGTGCAAAGTTTGAGGAAGGATTTAGCTACATTGCTGAAGGAAAAAGAAGGAGCTGAAAGCTGAAAAAAATTGACTTGCAGAACGACTGTAAACTCTTCCGACAACGTATTGCCAAATATGAGGTAAAAAAACATTGACATATCGCTCAAAAGTACTAAATGTGAGGCTGAATTCTTAATTCTTTAGACATTGACGTTTTCACTGTTCAGGTTGCAACATTGGATGGTTCGAATGCGATTGTACATAACGATATTGGTTCCAATAAAAAAAACCGTGCAAGATATGGGGGTCGATGAGCTTAAACGGTACGAAAAAGCTCTACAAAGAAGTTAGTTGAATAGAGTATTGATCCACACTGATTCTTCTCCTCTATTACTTTGTTTTTTTTCAATCCTAAGGCTTCTTTCTGCGGATCTCCATCGTTTTGTGGTCTACGGCAGTTAGTCGCGAAGCTCCATAGAGCGTATGCTCGATGAAAGGGTTAAATCCGACAAAAGTGGCTTTCTACTTTCCTGATGACGCAAGCTGATTAAAACGATTAACTTTTTATTTTTCGCATTATCAGAGTAACATATAGATCTACATAGGAGTAAACGTAGGCAGGAACCTCAGAATCATATTAAGCTGTATATATCTAAAAACACTAGGTTGGTGATATGAATTGAAGCATACGAACATCGGAATATTTCTTTATGGACCTGATGGTGCAAACTAGGAAGGTTAAGCGTAACTCATGGATTCTGCGAAACGAGTCGACATAGCCCATTAAACGTCATATATGACACCAAAAAAGTGTTGTTCTTCAAGACATGGAATGTCAGAATATATGGCACTGCTGCGTACTTCAGCACAGGTTTATACGTGGAAATTCCTTTTAATCCATACACCGACGGCGCTCCACTTTTGTGACTGATGCAATGGAATGTGAGCAATTTTTCGTCGGCTGTGGAGTTTCTGGTTTTTCGATATTAAAAAACAGTTCTTCAATATATCGAGGACTTAAGTGGCTGTGAAAACGACAGCATTGTAAAGGAGAGTTTGGTCTAAGGTTCTATTAGTATGAATAGTATGGATGCTATTATTTATTAAGTGTTACTATAGTCGAAAGGCACGTGTAGCCCAGTGCTCGGAGGCGCCCTGCAACACACCTTCCATTCCTCCGGGGGTCATTAAATTGGTACCAGACTCGTCTAGGAGGATAGCAGCACTGACTCGGTACATCGATAGGCCGCCGCGAGTCATTGTAATGGCTAGATATGTATTCAATCACCTGCAAACGATGCTTAATGAAGTCGAATGCATGGCGCATCCCTCAGGCATTGATCAAGGCCTCTTTGTCCTTTTTATCCTTTTTTGCTATGGTCCATCATGCAAATAAATTGCTATCAGCATTTGCAGCTACTTCACAACTTCTGTTGAATTTATTTCAGTATTTTTATATTCGCGCATTCCATGCATTAACCATAGTGACTGGAATGAAATAACAGTTAATTGCTAGTTAAATTACCGCTCAACAAACCTTTCCAAAAAAAAGATTTTTGCAAATATTTGAATGTAGAGAATGGATTTTAGTCTCACCGCACTTGTTTTTGTCTACATTCAGTAGCTGTCGAATGAATCTACATAGTGTGGTAGAGAAGTTCTGAAACCTGCAGAATTGAAAAATAACTCCATAGTGTCCATACTGTCCACTCGAACAGCCACATATGAACACTGTAGTGGTCACATACCGTCACGAATGGGTTAGAGAACCAAGAAATCAATCGGTCGTTTACAAGTGAAAAAAATGAGAAGGCGAGGTTGAAGTAATTCATATGGATTTTAGGAATTTGCGGAAGGAATAGTACAATTTTTTACAAAGCCACGGTCATTAATTTAACGCCAAAACTGGCCCCGCCATCTCAACGTTGAATGTGGGACCCGTTAAGTGGTCTGTGCAATAACGAGAAACATTGGATCGTATTTGATCGAACCTCTTGCGTAACCGATACCACTGTTGTCCCAAATTCTCTCCCAAAATTTTACATGAATCGCCTCCTTTGCGCGGAATTCCTTTCTTGAAGATATCGGAGAAAGGAGCAAAAAAACAGAGCGAACTTGAAAAAAACCTTCACAAATTGAAATTCGTTCCTATTCGTAGTCGATTTTTTGGCAAGTCTTTGTTAACATTAACGATGATGAATGCAGCGATCTTATGAAATGCCTTCACGATAGTTCGAAAAAGTGGAGATTTGAAAGCCACCAGGAAACTTGTCTCTACGAAAAGAAGGGCTGATATGAATGACGCAGAACGAACGCTGTCACCAAATTGCATTCTAACTCGTAGAACCCAAGAGTGGAGCGATGAAATAAAGTTTTGAAGAGAGATCAATATAACTTGCTTGGTTACTTGGATGGCCCATCCTTCACGCCGACGTTTAATGAAACAGGTTTTCTAAAACAGAGGTGTACATATAAGAGTATAATTACTTGGATACTTGGATGCTTGGATGGCCCGTCTTCACTGGTTTTGTTGGCCCCAGAATGATTTCGATTTTTTTCGGAGTTTTGCTGGTTTAGCCATTGTGGTTCCTTGGAATCCCGAGGACAGTCTGCCCGAAGTCTGCCCCAGGTCGTCACCATCACAGCCAGTCGCCGCCCTTGTGGATCACAGAGATTTGCCACCACGCGACTAGTTTGGTACCACGACGGTGGTGGATCCTGGTATTGGCTTACTTTTAGCTAGGCTTCTAGATAGAAACGTCGGACTTCTCGGCTTGGGGGGGGCCGTATTGGGGGGTATGAATATCTCCGCTGTACATCGCATCCCGACACCCGCGAACACACGGCTCTCCGCTCATAATGAGGTGGTAGACTGTGTGGAGGATGGTTATAACCACTGTTTTAGTTTGTAGAATTTGGGAGCATCATTCGAAATCCTTGCACTGGCTACGCCTTTAGTGGATTAATTTAGGGACGATTACTTTCCAATGCTCGGATGGAATACTCTATGCATGGATGTAAAAAAGGTGACTATATGGATAACGATCTTTTTCTACTCTGAACTCTTAGGTAACCACGTGGACCGATCACAGTACCAGAACAGAAAAATGTATATGTTGTCCCAGAGATTCTGAAGTCCGGTACGTTGTCGAAGGTACAAAACAGTGCAGCACTCAGTTTGAACTGATTAGAACATCTGAGAAACCTACCGTCACTCCTCGTCAATGCACTTGCTGTATTTTTGCTACGGTAGCCTTTAAAATGTAAGGTTCCAAACTAATGCAAAACTAGCGGGACCGCTATCATTTTCAAGCAGATTCGCAGGACAGTGGATGAAGGACGGCTATTCGAGCAGGGGAGGATTTCGATAACAATTCATCACGATTTGTCGCGAGAGAACAGAGACCGCTTTTTCTTATTTTACGTGCTTTACAAAAATACTTCGATTTAGATAGGACAAAAGTGGTTATAAAAGCCCTGTATAAACAATGATGCAGAAAAAACAAGTATCTTAGCCACAAAACTTTTTTTGACAACTGGGAAATGTTCAGCTTGTACTTCACGTCGCAAATCCCAGGACCAAGTTTCTTTTAACCTCGACATTGATCAATTATTCACAGTTTTACTTCATGAGCAAACGTAAAGTTGTTACGACAGCATTTATAATGTTGCTAACATCGATGCAAACGGAGGGATTACAGGAGGCGACAACATCTTGCCAATATTACTAACAGCCGCTCTCGAAAACTTCTTCCAAAGACTTCAGTGGGATATCTGAGAGCGCAGTTCGATGTCGATACTCCGATTGCTTGAGTCATTTGAATTTCGGTTGAGAAATTAACATGACAGAGAGGGTGGCTTAGAAGAAAAGAGCAGCCTTCAGCTTAAAGACATCAAGGACTTATTAAAAGAGGAAGCTCCGCTTGTTAGTTTTGGACCCGAAGATTCCTTCCACAGCAAAGTGAACCAAGGAAGCTGTGTGCTATGTAAGGAGGATCGTTTAAATGATCTCGGAAATGCAACAGAGAGGCTAGAAGAAGTAAGATTCCATAAAGCAGAAGTGAAAGAAAGAACACGAAGTTCTAACATGCATCAACGAACAAAGATCAGAGAAATTGTCGTATGTCTCAAGAGTTCGAAAATCAGGCTCCTAGAGAGCATTGTGCATCTTAACTAAAACTGATGGACACGAGCCGTTAGCTACTGAGTCTCACTGAATGTGAAACGCACACTGGAAACTCAAATGGCTTCTTCAGGAATATCCTGCAAATATGATGCTCTTCTTTTTCCCTGGGCGAGGAGAATCTATTCTTGGCAAGGTGTTCCTGTACACTGCAAGGACAAGTGGAAACTTCGTTGCTATCCGCTTTACTCATGCTACGCCCAATTTGAGTACTTTGGCTTGCAATTTTTGCGTGGTTATCTTCGTTCTTTACTTTCTGTGGTCTAAATATGTCACAATACAGCACCTGACTTTAAATTACGTTGATTATTTCTACTAAATCTTTGAAAAAACAACGAACAAAAGAAGCATTACATTCACTTACACCCGACTCAAATCTGACATTGATTGTGGTAACCAGTGCAGGATACTTTCAGTACAAACAAATCGAAGCGGATCTTCACACAGTACTCGGAATAAAAGAAGAACTTGTTAAGGAACGCGATGCTCTAGTGAAGAAGGTCGAACGCCTCAGTACTGAAATCTCTTTCCTACTGAACGGTGACCCTCGACGAGTTAGTAACGCCTATTTTTGTTTGCCTATAAGTATAATCATATCAGCAATAAGAACAAGGTGAAATTTCAATTTTCTTGTTTAACTAGTCATTCAAGGTAGTTGAAGACCTGGACAGTTTGTTGGCTGAGAATCGCTTTCTTAAAGCCCGGCTGGACTCAGCGAATGAAGAAAGTGAAACAATGAGAGCTACATTATCGAAGTACAGAGCCATGACCGAATCCAGGCCTTCTACGGTAAGTTCTTACATGTCCCTTCCCGAAAAAAAAACGAAAAACAAAAACTCCGACGACAAAGATTCCTTGCTAAATATTACGCTTCCATAATTTTATAACCACCAAAGCACTGTTTGTTCAACAAAAAAGAGAATGTGAATATTTGAAATAACAATGTAGTTAGGCTTCAAAACTGGTCAACGGGCGAGGCAAGGACTTGCATTTGTTCGTAGCATACTTCTTATACTAAAATGGTTTATTATTGCTTTGGTCATCTATGATATTAGGGTGAGAATTTGAAAATGAAACTTTATCTCTCATGAGAAGGGGAAAACGAAGAATTCGAATGGGGTGGTGGTGAACTCGTTAACCCTCGGAAAGGGTAATATCGTGTTCGATCCCCACCGCAGATACCTGCGTTCCGGAGTTTTGCAAATATCTCAGCATCATTATGGTTGTACTTCAAATAATAGTCTGCGGTGAGAAACTGTAGTACGCACTAAATAAAAAAATTGCATTTTTTCTATGCCATCTTTTATTTTTCTTCTTTCGAACTATTATTATAGGTGAATCTAGCTGCCAATGGAGAGACATCCTTAGACGAAAAAAAACTGCGTAGCTGTTGTAAATATGAAGCAAAGTAAGTTGTTCTCTTATTTACGTTCTCTGAGATATTTAACAGGGGTGAAGTGTTATTAGTACATACCGGACCGCATGCACTGAAGAGGGTGCACATCTGAGCCGTTCACCGATGTTTTTTTCACCGCACTTTTTGTATTCTTGCGATAGCAAATTCGACGAAAACCAATGCCAAGTATGGCCTGTTACAAGCTGTTCTCAGCATTTGATAATTTACTACAAATCTTTTTTTTGGACTAGTGTGTTTGTGGCGAGAGACTATTGGTGTTGAGGGGGGTGTACAGTATATACAGCACGGCCGGTGAGGAGGCACAGAAATGCCTCTAGCTGGGCACTGGTACTCGGCACTAAGGGACGGCTTTTCGCCGTGATAAGACAGTGATAAGATCATCGAGCGGACTTTTTTGGAGTGGTTTGTTGTTAACAGAATGTGCTCCATTAATGACATTCTACACAGTCTGTCTTTCGAAACCGTCATCAAGTCTTGTCACTTTGTTGTTCTGCACCTTGCGATATACAATTTGTATACACGATATATACATATATACACGCACATATGTATATATATATATGTATATATATATGTATATATATATACATATATATATATATATATATATATATATATATATATATATATATATATATATATATATATATATATATATATAGACTCAGCAGTAATAATCGGCAGCAATGGCAATAACAACTTGGAATTCTTGCCTGCAACGAAAATTCTTCACATAGATGGATGGTAGCACCGGTGAAGTACAGATTGTATGACGCAGTAGACCGCCATCCGATCATTTGTGTCCACGAATGGTTTTCTCTGGTTGTAACTTTCAAACGCCTCATGCTTGATGACATAGAGGAACTGGTCATACCGCTCCGATTCTCTTGTACAACCAACTGTTCACTACTCAACTTCCAATGGCTGACTTGCTTGAGAAGTATTCCCTGTTTTTTCCAAAGGTAAGAGATGGTATATTCTCGTCTAGAAGTCGTCAGCCAAAAGTAGGATTCGTGTGCAATCTATTGAGTGTAGATATGACTTCCGCAATCTAGCAAATCGTAGATAGACCTCATAATTACAAAATACGCCACATTTTCGGTTATTGAGGGATTGCTACCAGTACACAGCAAAACTCTGCAGGTGAAATCACCTTGTGCACAGTTTCAACAACTTAGGCAGCTACTTGTGTCTCTCTTGTTTGAAATATTAGCAGAAGGAGATTTCACTTCTGAACTGGCACGAGAGATCCGTTAATACCTACGAAATTTCCAGGAATGCATATTCTGCTGCATTTTCCATCGATAAAGTTCGTTTGAGTGCTGATTTAATAACTACCCATTTATACAACGACTGGCTTTTATGAAAAAAGAAAGAAGTTATGTATTTCCTTCATATTCGCTTTCTTCAGTATCACCGACGAGAAACAGGATACATCATGATATCCTTCTCATCTCGAACTTTTTCATTGTCGTTCTTGATGATAAGTCGGCCGAGATCGGATTTGAGAGAGTCATTAGCCGATGTGATAAGAGAGGTGGGTGGGAAAGAACGTGGGGGAAGCAGAAGAAGAGATCGAAGGATGAGATAAAGAATAACGACAAGATCACAAAGAAGCGGGCGCTTTAAATACGGTTTCGACGGATCGTTTCCACATTTCCTCTCCGGAGTTATAGAACAATAAATGTAATCCCTTTGCTGTAGACTAGACGGATTGTGAATCTATATGCTGGCTTTTACTTTTAAATTCTGCGAACCCGAAGGGTAGTTAGAAAGTTACATTCCTCGGCGAGTATTTGTCAGCTCATAATGAACTTTGTCCGTTGAAATGACACTACTGTAAACCGTCTTTCATTTAACCTCGGCATGAATGACCAATATGCCCTATTTCATTAATAAGCAAACACGACCTTCTTACTAAACATTTATTCGGCCAACGTTTCGTCGTCTTCGTCTTCTTCAAAGCCGATGATCGGAGTCGATGGTCCACAGCCGTTCGTCTTCTCGAATCTTCTTCAACTCGGTACGACGATGAAGATACCACACCGCGAAGACGAACGACTGATGACCATCGATTTGAATCATCGGCTCTGAGGAAGACGGATGTGTCGAAATGTTATCTGAATAAATGATTGGGAAAAAATCCTGTCTTAGCTTATTCATTGAAATAAGGTACACTTGTCAATTGAAACAAACACTGTTGGTATCTAGTCAGCGCAATACAATTTCTATTCTATCAAGGCAAAAAGCTGGTCTGTTTTTTAAAACTCGAATTTAACTGAACATAGCATGAAAATTACACCTTGGGCACGGAATTGCACTGGTTCTCCTTGGGGCAATATAGCAAATTCTCCTTTAGGCGTACGCCAGGTTAATAACTTCATACGTCTTCTAGTTGGGCAAAAATGCTGTAGGAAAACCAGTAATTCACAGTGTTTTATTTCCGATTACAATGATGGGTTGTGGCTATCGTATGAGATAGGCAATCAGAAGAAATAGCGCAATACATTCAATATAAATGGCGAGATTCTTCCAACTTCTGACTACAATGTGTTTCGTACGTGAAAAGTGGTAATAAGCGGCATGTCGTAGTTGTATTGTACCTCGAGATGAGTAGAGTAAATCTTGTTTATAACTTTGTAGTATTTTCGAAGCCATAAGCCTCTTGCTGTGAAAAATTTATTCGTTATTGTCGAAAAAAACCAACATTAGCTTGTTTAAATCGCGAACGACCTCACGGTTTTAGTTCTGCGAAAAGTGAACGCGGATGTGCTAGTAAATTTTTAAGATTTTCTTGCCTGACGTGAGTCAGTGAGACTTCGTCTAGGCCACGCTGCAATTTATGCACCGCACAAACTTCTGGCGTATTTCTACCACATATCTTTGCGCACTTCTCTATCGCGGCGACGATTTTTATTGGAAACTTAGCGAAGTTCCATCAAGACGTTGACGACGACGCCTAATTTTGCTTGCCGTGTGGTAAAAAAGCTTCTGGAATCGATCGAACTGAAAATGCTCACTGCAGCATGTAAACACTCAGTTATGGGTTAAATCCACTTGTGTACGTAGATTCTTCAGCCCTTGAATGCTTAGGTTCACACCAATGCAACAATGTTTCCCTTTTTGCGTTACCTCGATTTTGTTGCATTTATCATTCATTGCTTACCCACTTCGTTAAATTTTCTTCGTAACAGTCTACCTTAAAGATTCAAGCCAGCCCGCAGATACCTTTTTTAGAGGTTTACCACATTGTTCGATAGATTCTAGAAGTATTCTTCACGAGGCAGATTAAGATACGATATTCGCTGAGCATTAATTTTTTTATTGTAAAACCTATGCAACTAAAGTACACGGCAACTTTAATTTTAAGATCGGTGTTATGGTCATTTCTCCTCTTCATTTCGTTCATTTTTCTCCCCCTTATCTAAAATCTGGGGCCAAACCACTCTTTTTCCATCTTTCTCCATGGTGTCCCTAGGAAGAAATTGCTTACCTTCAACGCTTTCTATCATTTTAGCATTTACTTACTTAGTTGCTTGATACTTGAACAGCCCGTCCTCACTGCTTGTGCGGGCCCCAGTAAAATACCCATTTTTAGGGAGTTTTGCTGGTTTAGCTATTGCGTTTCCTTGGAGTTCCGAGGTCAGTCTGGCCAAAGCCTGCCCCAGGTCGTCACCACCAAGGGCAGTCGCCACCATTGTGGATTATCAGAGCGAGATTTGGCACCATACGACTGGTTTGATACAACGACAATGGTGGATCCTGGTATTGATTTACTCTTAGCTAGGCTTCTTGATAGAAACGCCAGACTCCTTCTCAACTTGGGGGCCCTACCAGGGTGACGAATCTCCCCGCTGTACATCGCAGCCGGACGCCCAGGAACACCTCCCCGCCACGATGAGGCGCTAAACCGTTGGGAGGTTCGCATTTACGGTATGTCCCAATTTCCAAAACTATTTGAGATGAGCTCACTCATATCTTTTCATCTTAACAATGTTTTCCTCATGGTGCTGAACCATTTCAAAAAAGTGAGCAGGACGCGATGACCCGTACTTGTGCTATGCGCAAACCGGTATCCAACACACTCTAGTTTTCGTAACAAAAGTTTGAAAAAATGCCTCAATTCTACTAGTTTAATTCGACTTAAAATTATTTCTTCATGTCCAATATGGCAAATAACTACTTATATACTAGAACATAGGAGATCATGTTATGGAAACATCTTTAGTACGCGAGCTGCTTTCATCGCATGCCATTGAACTCGATGAAAACGACTACAAAGCGATCACTACTATTTTGCTCGACTTGTGCAATGATAAACAAATGGCTTTGACTCATCTTCGAAGGACGAACAAGTAAGCCGTTATTATTTTTTGAACAGCTGATGGAAAATCTCCTTCAAAAACCTTCCACGTCTACTATACTATGATTCTAGAGTACTGGGTAATCGAGTAAACGAAGTGGAAAGTCATTTAGCCGTATTGGAAGCGAAATCTCGGAGTACGAGCCCCAACAAACAAACGTAACAGTACAACTATCATCACTTGTTACTACATCGCCAAATGTGAATCCAATAAAAAGTGTCTATTTAATGTCTGTAAATCCGATGAAAAGTGTTTATTCAATGTTCATAATTATCTCTAATATAATATAATCGCTAACATAAGGTTACGTTGCCACGATATTTACTTCTGATCTCGCGCGGTGCTAAATTCTGGATAAGGTGTTTTCATCAGAAAGTGAACCGATTCCGAACCAGACTTATGTGTGTATAACACTGCAACCATTCAGTGGAGAATCCCTACTGAACTCATGAGATTAGCAAGGAAACGTTCATGTATTCATTTCACTTTTCTCATAGGCTTCAACAATGAAATGATAGCCATTCTTATACATGTTAATGTGCTGGTCATATCCCACTGCTTGATCAGGTGGGTACCTCATCAAAATCGCTTCACAGAGCAGTGTTAACTCACGATTATTTTGACAAATGACGGCCTACAAGAATGAGCTGCTATGAACAATCAACTCGAATCATTGAGACTATGACGGATGCGAAGGCGTCGAAACATTAGCCGAGTAGAACTTTTTTATATCAATCTCGTATTAGCTTATCAGCTAAACACTACACTGATGTTCCATTATTGTTTTTATTCTTTGCTTGATCATTTGTTTTAAGAGGAGGTGGATAGCACAGTGGTAGTGATGTCCGTCATCACGAGTATGGTGCTAATTCGATTCCGCTTCGGGTCAACCAAACCTCTGATCCCTCCGGGGTCAAGAAATTGGTACTGGACTTGTCTGGGGAAAAAAATCACCCTGCAATACAATTGGGAACGCTCCGACCCAGCTATCTCAGGACTCCAGGGAGAATCGCTGGACCAGCATTCTACGACATTCAAAATGAAATGAAAATCCTCAAGCAGCAACCGAAACCACACGTAAACAGTTCCCAGGATCGACTTTTTATTAACCTCGGCATTGGAATATGAATGCGTCGTTTTCTTGTTCAGCAATCGCGAGGTTGTTAAACAGCATACATTTACTTCTTTACAAATATAACACATACAACACAACAGTAGCTGACGTTTCGGCAGTATCGTCTTCTTCAGAGCCTGGAAGGGTATATTGATATACAATTTACTAGGCCAAACGCTTCAATAACGCTTACAAAAAGACGAAAAAACTCTATGGTAATTACATTATAAACAGCTTCTCGAAAAACTCACCGCTTCTACATGACTTCCAATGAGGAATATTAGACCAGCTGATTATAGTCGCATATGGTTGATGACCGAACCATCCCACATCAGAAATTGATGCGAAGAAACGGGGGTCAGGTCGCGTATGACCTCTGGTCATTCCTCCCTGCTATTCGTTGCAGGGTTCTTGGCATCTATCCAAAAAGTCTCAAGATGTTTTCGTGCTAGTGGTTTAGCATCCTGTGCAAGGATATTAACTTTTACTTCAAAATCGTCTCGAGTATGCTTTTATATCCTATGCGTGCCTGGTGGGGTGCTTTGTCTTAGTTTTTTGTTTGCCATCTAGGTGTTCTTTTATACGGATACACAAAGGTCTGCCCGTTTCGCCAATATATTCATCTCCGCAATTATTACAAGAGATCAGGTATATCGTACCTAAACTCATGCAATCACCGTCCCTGCCGTAAGGGCAAATTACACAATTTGTTGTTTCACATAGACGGCCATACAGGCGGTTACGAACTAACTGGCGACGTAAAGTAGTCGGTGGTATTTCAACTATCGCTACCGATTCCTCTAGATCTGCCCTTCACAAGCATCGTTTAAGAGCTACGCTTACTTCATCGCTAATAAAAGGCAACATAAGCGGAACTTTCTTTTCGCCATGTGTTTCGCTTGGACGCGTCGCTCTCCTTCTAAACTTATCTCGTAGGGTTACTATTTCGTAGCCATAGGGAGATGGCTGTTTGCCGAGCCAAGTCGCTCGATTCTTTCTTTAGCTCCCTGGTTGTGCACACAGAGGTGGCTGTTCGAAACATGTTTCTCACAAGCGCCCTGTTTGTGTGTGAAGGGTGGGAAGAAAGGAAAGGAACAAGGATGTTTTTGTTACTTGGCTTTCGGTACCACTTCGTCATGAAACCGCTACTTGATAGGTTTATTTGAACGTTTAGAAACGGAAGCCACTTTTTAGTCCATCCATATCATCGGTTATTTCACACTTTAAAATCAATAGACCAACATGCCCTGTCTTATAGTTATTAAAACACATAAGGTGGTATCATCTAATGATCTTGCGTTAACCAATCCGTCATCATTTAAAGTCAGACCCATCATCAGCTGTGTAGAAGGCCAACAGATAGAATAACCTGCTTTTTAAGCCTAATACTTACCCATTGCTTAACCACATTCCAGCTCACTTCATAAACACCCAAATGTTTCTAGAACGTCTACGTAACGCGTCTCCTAATAACGCGTACGTGATGGAGTCCTTCGACGTTACCGTGCTGTACACCAACGTATCGAATGACTCCGCAATACAAGCCATCTTCGAACTTCTCGTTGAACATCAAGGAAAAAATAAATATCGAACAGCCACCTCTGTGTGGGCAACCAGGGAACTAAGGGAAAAATCGCGCGACTTGGCTCGGCAAACAGCCATCTCTAATGGCTACGAAATAGTAACGCCACGAGATAAGTTTAGCAGAGCGACGCGCCTAAGCGAAACACATGGCCAGAAAAAAGTCCCGTTTATGTTACCTTTTATTAGCGATGAAGTGAGCGTAGCTATTAAACGATGCTTATGAAGGGCAGGTCTATAGGAATCGGTAGCGATAGTTGAAATACCACCGGCTACTCTACGTCGTCAGTTAGTTCGTAACCGCCTGTATGACCATCTATGTGAAACAATAAAGTGCGTAATTTGCCCTTACGGCGGGGACGGTGATTGCATGAGTTCAGGCACGATATACCTGATCTCTTGTAATGATTGCGGAGATAAATATGTTGGCGAAACGGGCAGGCCTTTGTGTATTCGTATAAAAGAACACCTACAAAGGAAAACTGAGACAAAGTACCCACTAGGCACGCATAGAATACAAAAGCATAGCGGAGACGATTTTGAAATTAAAGTCAATATCCTCGCACAGGAGACTAAAACACCAGCGCGAAAACTTCTCGAGGCTTTTTGGATAAATGCCAATAACCCTACAATGAATAGCAGAGATGAATGCCCAGAGGTCATTCGCAACCTTACCCCGTATGTTCGCATCAGTTTCTGATGTGGGATGGTGCAGTCATCAACCATACCATACTATAATCAGCTGTTCTAATCCTCCCCATTGGAAGTCATGTAAAAAGCGGTGAGTTTTTTCGAGAAGGTGTTGATCATGTAATTGCCATAGAGTTTTCGTCTTTTTGCATGGTTATTGAAGCGTTTGGCCTAGTAAATTGTATATCAGTATACCCTTCCAGGCTCTGAAGAAGGTGATACTGCCGAAACGTCAGCTATTGTTGTATTGTATTGTGTTTTTCTATGGAAGTAAATGTATGCTCTTTAACAAGCTCGCGATTGCTGAACAAGAAAACGACGCAACCACATGTAAAGTTTGAAGATCTTCGTGATCAGTGGAAGCGAGGAAACGAATTGAATATGAGAAGTGCTGGGATCCGCATAGTAGACGTGGAGACGGATCAAATAAAAAGTAAATAAATAAGGGAAAATTTATCCTAAGTGCAGAAAGCGAGTCGTAAGGGTGTCGATCGATTTTTCACCGTTTTTCTTTGCCGAGAATACCGAAGTAAAGCTTTTCCGTTTCCGATTTCTTGCATCCATTTCATTTCAGTGAAGCATTGATTTGAGTAACTATTGTTCATAATGTTAAACTTTTATTTACTGCTATTACAGCTTTCATAGCAGGGTACTGCGTGTGAAACAACCACAGTGATGCTGAGGGATTTGCAAAACTCCGGACCGTAGGTGTCTACCGTCTGGATCGAACGCGCTATTACCCCTTCCGAGACTGACGCGTTCAGTCCTTCGTTTCGCCTGCCTCGTTTTAATAGCTCAATGCTTTCCAACAAATGAACTAGTTATGGTATTGTTTACCAATGACTAGTTAATGGAGGGATAGTTGTATATTAAACAAAACCGATTTCTTTGGCTACTTCATATCTGTCCACTTGTTTTAACAACAGGGTTTCGTAAAACTTGATGTGAAGCGCAATGTTGAACCTTATGGCATCGATATGAACAACAGATTTATTAGATAATTAACAGATAGCCCATTAGCAGATAAAATAGATATATAAATGGGACATGAATACGGTATGACTCTAGCCGTTAAGAACGCAGGACTTGGAATGATACGGCGGAAGAAAAGATTTGCATGTGATTTAAACAGAAGATGATAGAAGCAAATGAAAGATAAAGAATGCAAGTGATAAAGGCAACAGAAGGTGATAAAGGCAGGCAAAGATGAAGGGCAAATGTCGTGTGCATGAGACTTGCAATATCAAATAACCAAAGAAGTGGGTGAAACCTACTCTGTTCAAGGCATTCGTTGGGCATCCAAGAAAGAAGACATCAAATCTTATCTGACGGCGACAAAAGATAACAGCAAGTTCGGCTTCTACATCGTCCTTGAGCGGTCTGTCATCTTTCCACTCTTCCTTTCATTTTTGATTTCGGTTTCTATCTCCTATTCAAATCAACTACTGGAAAGGCCGAAAGAAGGGATCGCTGCCAAAAAGATAGTTTCTTCAAACCTATGTCTTCATGAAGACTGAAAAAAAACGCTCTTGCAAAGTCAAGGCAGGTCTCCAAGAAGAGAAATTGCTCAGCCAACAATTGGCCAGTCTTAATACCTCATACAGTGGCTGTTTCTATCTATAATGCGGCCAGACAACCGCTACAACGTCACAAAATCTCTTGTTGCGCAAGACGTCATTGGAACAAGATCTGACAAACAGACACACTACACCATATATAGGTTTTATCTCCTACTCTGGACGTACAATACCAGAACTCTAATCGGTTATCGATAATCACGTTCTTGAAGCAGCAGATCGCATCAAACTCCATGTATTCGTTTTAAAAGAAACAAAGAGCAAGAAGATCGCCATACGCGTGTTGAGCAACGGGACCCTTGTCATCCGCGGAGAAAAGAGACTGCGTCATAGAATTTTCGTTACGTACGCTTTATCAC
This sequence comes from Angiostrongylus vasorum, assembly GCA_018806985.1. NCBI lineage: Eukaryota > Metazoa > Nematoda > Chromadorea > Rhabditida > Metastrongylidae > Angiostrongylus > Angiostrongylus vasorum. The sequence goes on along the minus strand of JADANN010000120.1, from coordinate 1,281,980 downwards.
CCACTGGCGACACATATAAATCCTTTCCCCTTGCATGGCCGTCTTCCGTCATCAACCAACCCATCGTAAGAAAAATCAGTATCATTAAATGTAACTCACTGAATACACCTAATGAGTACGAATTAGGTGCGTTTTACTACCAGTTGAAGGAAGTTGTCTGCAATGATAAACCGTGTTACAGTTTTTCTGATGGAGACTTCAGTATCAGAATCGAAAAGGCTGGTGAAAGCGGATACGGAATCGGAAAAATTGGACTTGGAGAAAGAAGTGAGAGTGGAATCTATCTTGCAAAACACTTAACCGCAGCATGCCTCTTTCATAGCAACTCATTTTCTCAGAAGAAAGTCGTCGCTGGACACGCGAATCACCCTAACGGCACGACTGATGCGGAGATCGACCACATTCTGACAAACATAAGATGGGGGGCTACTTGACACGTCGGTTGGCCTATCATTCCGTGCTAGATCAGGTGCCTCCTCAGTGCAAAGATTCTATTTCCGCAGAAACCGGAAAAGAACTGTGGTCGTTCAAGAAAAACGAAACAAGTCGTGTGTGACGAGGATATTGTCAATAAAATTCCCCTCCTCATCCCCATCACCACAAAAAGAATTGCTCGAGCAAAGAAGGATACCGAAGCTCGGTCCTACTGCAACACAATTAACTTAGTTGGTAATAAATGCTAGTGGTGGAAGAGGTTTGCAACAAGATCTATATCGGCACAGGTAGGAGAAACTGCTAGAGCTGGTCCGATGTGGCGAAATAGCGTCGGGAGACGTGCAAGTATAATGTTCCGCTGTCAACTCTGATGAACGAAGATGGGATCACTAGAACTCCTCGCTATGATATGCATTAATAACGGAAAGGTTACATATCAATGTTTCCCTTTTTTAGAATTTCCGCGTTGAACCCAGAAATCCCCCGCTGGTGAGAAGCCGCCTATGATTCTAGGGTCTGAATCTCGAGTTGAGATAAAAACCATGAAGACAAGCACACCTCCTGGACCCGATATTATTACCGCGGAATTCCTTAAAATTGGAAGACACGGTTTACATGCACTTGTTGCACCTCACATGATATCTTACTTTCAAAAGGAGAAAATCCTAGACCTGTGGAAGACGTCGGGCACGGTCATCCTGCGCAAGAATGGTGACGGAAGGGATCATCCTAATTACCGTCTGACATGCTTGTTGAGTGAAATCTACAAGCTTTTCACGAATCTTATAATTTTGCGAAGGTAAGGAGATTGGATGAGGCACAACCAGTTGAGCGTGCTGAATTTCGACAACGATTTTGTTCAATGGAACGGATCCAAGTCGTGTTCAGGGTTATAGAAGTTTGTCGGAATATCAGCTTCCCAAAGTCATGACATGACCACGAAAAAGCGTTTAACATTGTTGAAACCAATGGAACCCTAAAACCGCTCGTCGAAGAAAGGGTGGACCTGTCCTACACAAGAGCTCTATTTAATTGTTTCGGAGCCCTACTATGAAACTACAAGTTTTCCACCGACCTTTTACCATACCCACAAGAAAATGTCGAAGATAAGGTGTATCGAACATGTAGTACGTCTGAACGGCAACCGATGAAGGAGATATTAGAGACTATATTCTTCAGGATGTCAAAAGCACAACAAGAAGTCTCCTACATGATCGCCAAAGTTCTTCACGAAAACCCTAGAAGGAAGATATGGTGTTCAACGAGTTCCTAGAACGAGAAGAACCCATTGGGTTACTCTTGGAAGAGCGAGGGAGAAATGGAAGGTCTTGCTGACGCGCATTCAAGTCAGTCGATCATCAGTGGGACCCGTTCAAGTCCTCGATCATCAGTGGGACTACAGGTGATACTGGTAAAATTTGCTGTGGCAGGTGATCTCGTATACGTTCAGCAATAAATGGAAGGGATCTGGTACCCAATGGTAGTGATTCCGTTCATCACTCAATCCCTAGGCAGTTCGATTCTGTGCCAGGCTCATCAAGTCTCTCTTCCCTTTGGAGTTGAGAAATAGGTACCAGAATAGTCTGGAAGAAGTTTATTCCCTTCATTCCAAGTAGGAACACTCTAGCCCAGCTATTTCAGGACTCCAGGGAGAATCGACGTGACCAGCATTCAACAAAATCGTAACGTCAAAAAAAAGTCCGACGATTTCCGTGGATGCGGATGCGAGGAAACTAATCGAATCCGAGAAGTGCTGGGATTCGTGCAGTACGATACACTTGATTTCAGATCATGTACTAGAAATAAACAATAGGCTAATTTAGAATGCAGGGAACTACATTGGAACGTCTGGCAAAAATCGTAGTGCTCGCTTCTAAACCCGATCTTATTTTTCGGGACTTGACGATGCTACGTATAACAAAACGGAATGGTTGAAATATGCATGTTGGGTAAAAGGAGAGCGCCGCGCACAAGCAATTACGGTTCCTTTTTGGCTGAGAGAGCGCTCCCAAGAAAACCTACCTGCCGGTTCCTCCGAATGTCTTTTCGTCGTTTGAGACGATGACGACTAACCACCGCCGCTATCATCAACAACGTCATCCGCCTCGTTACTAGATCCAGTGTCATAATGGTTTTTCCCTACGCCGAGCACAGGAAGACCTTCAACCTCATCGATGTCTTGAAAATGGTCATCATCAATCTCCATGCGTAGATTTTCGAAGCCGAATTTGAGTTCTCCATCTGCAGACATGGTTGGACTGTATGAATGAAATCGATGACCAACTCATAATGAGGGACTGATCTCGGAATCTCGAAAAAAATGTAACCTATCACTGCGTCCGGTTGTGACGTCCGTGCTTGAAGCACTCACTCACTGCTGGCGCCATAACAGAGTTTGAAAATTAAAGTGCTGAAAACATCAAAGCGAATCGCTTTAAGTAGGCATAGAAAAGTAAAATAAGAAAACCACTTACCTTTTCACTCTGAGGGATTATAGGACCTGGAGCACATTAAATTATGTCGGAAACCTCAAATCGTGCTGGCACGAGCAATACTCGTGGAGAAGGGCCGCGCAATTGTAAAAGCATTTTTCAACATCGGCGAGGCTTTTTTCAATTTGCAGTTCGATCACAGTATTAGCAAACAATTATTGACCTGTTTTTTTAACAAAGACTATGTGCACCTCACTCTGAAATCGGGGGGCTGTGATTCGAACAACTGCTCGAGTCGTGTCGTGAGGTCGCAGAAGTTGGCGAGGTAGTCGTCGCGAAAAGATTATGTTGAATTTCAGGAAATATGAAGACCACAAAGCAGAAGCTCCCAGTTATACCAGGACATGCAAAGGTTTACCAGTTGAGAATATGCAGGTTCAAGCCAAGCGCAAAGGTCACGCGCTGTCAGCGGATGTATGTGATGAACGGACAAGCGCAAACTTATTCTAGTTCATTTTTTTTACCCTTAAAACATCTAACCTATGACGCCGATTTCACTGGGCAATCGCATCAAACTGTTTATCACAACAGAGCACTTTTTCAGTACACCATATCATTCAAGTCCTACTTACAAATCGGAAGTTCATCATGTTGGGTTTTCTCTAAATTGACAGCTGTTACTTCCTTGGCATCCAGAGGAAGCAGTACAAGTTATTTTGGTAGAAACTCAACTATACTTGCCGTCACTAGGTCCTAAAAGAATTTTTGGTTTCGAAAGTTCGTGTCCACCTCGGCGAAAAAGCGAGGACCGATGAGAGTATGCATAACGTTATCGAAGACATCTCTACCTCTACATGGCTTAGAAGTATCGGTTACATGGCTCATCACTAAGGGAGTATTTTTTATCTTTTTTTTCTCAGTTTGTACGACCAGTAATCACATTCACTGCGCGGATCGCAGCACTTCCTTCATTCAGTAACTTCGAACATTTCTCGTGTTGCTTCAGCTGCTGCTTGAAGATTTCGTCTTCCTTATAAATGTGGTAGACTGCTAGTCAAGCTAATTCTCTTTGAAATCTTGAAGATAGCTGGGCTAAGGCTTTCTCACGTGAATTTGAGGAGAGTGTTGAGGCGAGGAACAAACAAGCGCCTCTGCTTCCTGCTCGGCGGCATTAATAGCCTAACTGCGCCATCCTCACCTTCCTAAGGGACTGATCAATGCCAAATGCTTTACCCTTTACTGTTAACATAAAACTAGATGTTAAGCATGTAACATTAACTGGACTAACGTAGGCTTTCATTAGTGCTCATTTTTTCAAAAGGTTTTGCAGATAGTGTTCCAAAAATGTGTTCTGTTTAGTGATGAATTGATTTGCGAAAATTATGGCGACATTCAAATTGGATTATTTTGAAATGTTGGATTATAAATTAGTGCTTGGTCTCTACTAAAACATCGTATTCGGCAAATTATACGATAGTCGAGCGCTCAGTCGACTAGTCGCTGCCGCCGGCAGAGGAATCCCTCCTTTACTATAAGAATCTCTCAGCCAAGAGAACAAACCTACCTGCGTGAAAAGCTGGGGAACACTCTAATATAGCTATCTTATGAATCGTGGGGAAATAACGACGGGCACTGAACGTCTCAATAAGAAGAGCACATAACATATCCTTAAGTCAGAGCCGAATACATACGCGAATATCCGACCACCTGCGTGGATGACCATTGCGAGACAACGAAACAAATGGAAGAAGTACCGAAACCTAAGCGGCATATAAAGACACGGACATCTATGATGGTTATCTACGCATCTAAGTAGGCTTATCTATCCTGAAATAATTTGTATCGACAGCACTGTTCTTGTGTACCTAGCTGAGTTGCATTACTTCCCTCTAATTTCTAATTATTCATTTATTTATTTTTCCTACCTTGTTCCATAGCTAATTGTTTGAGAGGAGAGCATGTGTGTGGTTGGAAGTTATTGAAATCACCTCTTTTGTCCTCTCAAACGATGTTTCAGCTAGCTTGTTGTTCCAGTTTTTGCACTTTCAGTGTGAATAATGCTTCATTAAACCTACCAGATCAAAAACCACAAATTTCGCGATGACTAAAGTAAATTGGTCCACCTTTGATAATGTAACATTTAACTGATACGTGAACGCTTGCATAGTGCAACCTCGTTCACTCATTCGTAATCTTGTTGTCGGCGGCGATACGCTATGACGTGCAGTGTCCGTCCGAAGCGTGTCGCAACTGCATCGTACTGTAACGAGTCGCGACGCCTGTCGTGGCCAAGGCAAGCGTCAACAAGCACTCGGTCCATGGTGCACTGACCGTGCCGTGACGAGGAATTCTCGCAGCAGCGGGCTAAGCAATGGTCCTCCATACATTGCCTTACGCTGATAAACAGTCGACGATTTCAAATAAGTACTACACCCTCTGTTATATGTGTCCTTTCAGTGACACGACGTCGATAAAAGAACTCTATTCGGCTATCGCTTTGACGCCTTCGTCTTCTTCAGAGCCAGATTGATCCGAGTCGATGTTGCACCGTCGCTCGTCTTCTCGATGTGGTGTCTTCAGCGTCGTATCGAGTCGAATCCAGTGGAGCACCATCAGAATGAAGTGACCTCAGTCGACAGCGCTCTTTTATACAGGACACTCATTGTTGTCACTGAGTGTCCGTTTACGATCGTTTGTTTTCCACCGAACAATCCATCCTGAAGCAGTTGATATCGTTATCAGCTAGCACGGAGCGTAACAATATTTGAAAAACCGACTTATCTTTAACCTCGCAATGCTATTTTATAGTTGTGAATTGATGAAGTAGCGCTTGTGCAAGCAAGAGATTACGGAGTTGTTGTAATCTCTGGAAAAGCTCTAACGGTGTTGAGGACGGAATCGATTTTCGGGATGTCCAGTGGTCTGTTTGTGATCGACGCGTATCTCATTCGTGTCTGTTGCGCTCTCGGCCAACATGTGTCGGACTTCCCGTAAACAATGTCGCTTGCCATTTCATTCTAGTTGCTGTTTCTTTTTTTTCCTCTTATTGTTTTGCAGCCATTCTCGTTCTTCGATCCCTTTTTTGCTTAGAGCGATCACACCTGGTTCACTAGAAATATCGATTTTTTTTTGCCTGAACTCGTTCCCAGGTAGTGTCATTTGTTTTCGCAATAATCGTAGGAAGCCGATGTATGAGAATCACTACATGAAGTCCTTTGGATTTCATATTTAGCACTTGACTGTTGTTTTTTCGTTCCGAGAAGCACTGATGTCTTCCTAGTGTTCCACTGAGAAATTCGATTACAGATGGCTACATGGATAGTTCTGCTGGTGTTTCCTCCTGTGACTCTCGCTTTGCTCTTGGTGATTGTGCTGGCCTCATTTGGTGGTACGTTAGGAATACGAGAATTGTTCGTGGAGTGCTTAACGCAAATATTCGAGGTTGGCAGTTGCTTACGTTTGCTCTAATGTTGTTATATTTTTTTACAGTAAGCGGGAGATTTATAATGTAAACACAGTCTCTGTCCGAAATTTGTTCTACATGTGTGATTTTTTTCCGCGTGACGTCATAGTGCTTGCTGACAAGTGTGGAAGAAATCAATAACTATGTGAGTAACGATGTCACGTTGTGGATTTCTTGTTGCCGGTGCGTATCGGTCAGTTACAATATAGTACACTAATACTGGCAGTGAGATTTTAATGAATTCGTTATGCTAGCAGCTCTTTTGTTTTCGTTCATTCATTCCTTAATCCTCGTTTCGTTCCTTCTCCGCGCATTCCTTTATACTCGTGCAAGAGAAGCTTTGGTTTCGATTCGATTTCGATCGACATGTGGGCAGAGTGTTGTTCATTCTTCTGCTTCCGATTTTGAGCTCTTCGTACAACAAGACTTAGTTCTTTGATTGAGATTATTATAGAATGGATCCGAACACTGTCGGCTTCATGACTGGAAATGCTTAAATCGGAGTTTTTCAGTAAGCCAAAAAATTGCTTATTATCATGTCATAGTGGCAAAAGACGCTTCCGAAAAACGGTTTTTTTTCTGAACAGTTAGTTCTACTGGCGCAGTGGTCGGAGGCGCCCTGCAATATACATGGGATCGATTCCCGCCCCCTCCGCCCCACTAATCCCTTCATCCCGCCGAGGTCGGCATATTGGTGCCAGACTTATCTGGGAGGATAGCAGCACTGGCTCATACATCGATAGGCCACCGCGAGTCATTGTTAAGGCCAGATATGCATTCATTCACCTCCAACGATGCTTAATGAAGTCGAATGCGTGGCGCATCCCTCAGGGATTGATCAACGTGGAGAGGTTTATCCTATATCCCTTTAGCATTGAAGATCCCAGAAGGTTTCAAAATGCCCCACCATCAGTTGTCATTCTAAGGAAAATCGTGTTTTGAAAAAAAAGTGTGAGAGGTGGGTAGACTGAAGTGATTTAGAACCGTTCTCACTGTGTTGAATATTGAAGGTTGTGACATTTGATCCAAGTGACTTCTCTTCTATGGATCATTAACTAGCAAAGCTTTGTGATCTCGGAATTCAGATGGTAGCAAATTAACTTTAATGATGCTGAGATGTTTGCAAAACTCCGGACCGCAGGTGTCTGCGGTGGGGAACGAAGGCGCTATTGTCCTTTTCGGGGAGCAAATTAATTTGAATTTCCTGCTTTTTTCTGTTTAAATTTCGGTATCATGAACTCTTCGGACTCATGCAACGCGTCCATTGTGAGGTGTTTTCATGTTCTTCCTGCATTTGCCGTTGAGATGGATTTTTCCTCTTGAGCAATCTCTCAGCGAAAAACTCATCCATATACCAACTGGTGAACAGGTGTCTTTCTGGGTCCAACAAGTCATCCAAGGCCACGTCTCCACCGACTAAGCAACACTTTATTGTACTGAATCATCTTTACCGCCATACCTAATGATGGAATACGTGTAACCACTCTTGTGCATAATTTGAACAGTTCTAATCTGTTTCTGACTTATATGTGATATGAATCTCTAAACGGCATGACGATCTCGTCAATACACACTTTCTTGCCCACCCTTTTTATCCAAAGAGTAGCAGTTGCTTTGGTCAGAATGGGGTAATATCGATAGTCCAGCGGTTAGGCATCATACTGTCTTATCACCCACTGGCGCCATATCCACCGGCTATCTTCATAGTCGTCACGTTCGTCCTCGCCCTACACCCACTTTCTGCAGACTCTTCGTCAGGACGCGTTAGAGATTCCTTGTCCTCTCAGTAAGCTCAGAGTTCTCATTGTTTCTAGCTTTCTCTATACTTTCTATGACGTTTAATTTGTCGCTGACTAACATGCTTCAGTCCCACAAGAGTCGGTTCTCGATAAGTGAAAAACCTTTCAAAAAGGTGAAGAAGAAGCATTACAAAAAAAGCAAAAACGCTTAGGTGTTGAAGAACAGTTGAGGTTCACTCATATCGATATATAACTGGTAAGACAAAGGGAAACCACATGAACAGCGTTCAGTTTGCACGTTTTATTTTTCATTTTTATTTCACATCACCCGTCATCATATCCACTGTGCGAAACCCAGCTCTTCTCGCATTCGATTCGTTTTCTTCGCATTCATCGTTCACATTGGTCCTAGAACATTTCACGTGTCGTTTCGGCTACTGCTAGAGGGTTCATTCTTCTTTATAAATGTCATGAAATGCTGCTCGACTCGATTCTTCTTGCAATCTTGGAGATTAACGGGCTAAGGTGTTCCCACGTGAATTGGAGGAGAGGGGGTCGAACTAGCGCTTTTGCTTCCTAGTCGACGGCGTGGCGAACCACTGCACTATCCCTTCACCGATCTTTGCGTTTTCAGATTTATTAGCAACAAATTAGCGGATCTGAATTCGTCTTCCGGCGATATGTTTCGAACCCACAAATGCGATTTTTTGACTGCTAATTGATTTCTGTTTCATTTTCAAACAATGTGCTAAATCAAAGTATTGCATGTACTCGACGAGTCTAAAGAGGCGTCCAAAAAGGCCATAACATTCTTCACATAGCTTACAAAACTGGCTAAAGGCTGACATAAATGTGATTTCGTGGTGGAAGATTTGTTTTTTTTTCTAATCACACACAAGAGTTGAGTACTTCCCAAAATTGTGGAACGTTGCAAAGAAAAACATAGCGGATACCTAGGACATAAAACCCACTTAGGTGAACGAAAAATTTCGTCGATCACCAAATTATCAACGGAAAATACGAAACAGTGGCGTATTCATTTGAGGCGAGCTGGGTAGAGTGGATCCAAGCGTTGAGCTCAATTCGTACTATGCACAGCAAAAAAATTCGACTATGTACATTTCGTCGCTAGATCTAGAAATGCAGCAGAGCATTTTCGTCAAAGGAGTACTATAGTTCAATAGTCAAAGGCATGATTGAAGCATGTGTTCGGCATTTGGTAAAGGTCTTAACTATTTAGTACGAGTATAACCTCATTCTCATTTCAGTGGGGGATCTCGAACAACAAACCAGTATCAGTACTGCGAGAACGAGGACGTGGATGACTCTTCCGCTTTAGGACAATCTGCATCGCCACGGATTAAGAAACGGCACTCATCTGGTGATCTAGGTGGGTTTCTTATACTGCTGTAGTTCAACAGTAAGTTCAACGATTTTCCGACTTTTTCCTCTCTTCTTATCATTTTGGAGTTTGAGTTATGTCGGTCAAAAAACTGCATTTTTTGAGAGATATTGAGGTGCAGTTGTGGAGTTCAAGCATCTTATGACTCCACTACTGTTTTATTATAAAGAATGGCTAAAATTTCTGTTTTGGAGGTATCATTCATCGTGAGAAATCAGATGTTATCGATTCTAAGCTTCACTCTAAGGATGAGCCTCTATGTCGACAGACAACTGTTAGTGTGGTTGTGGACGACAGCATCGATTTCATTGCGGTTGGTGTAGTTTTCAGGCTTGCTATCTTATTCAAATTCTCTAAAGTATGCAGAAGCGTCCAATCTTCATGAAGTGTAAGTGAGCATTCGAATGTCGATGAATGAAAATGAACGTTATTGCGAAATCGCTAGACGTCGACGAACTTTTAAAAGGTGTAATTTATCGGCGAAATAGTTTCGGTTTTCAGCCTTCAAACGCGTTGATTTGTTCAGTAGAGTTTTTTAATTGGGAATAAAAAATCACTACAATGCATGCCTTTCATTATTGGGATAGAAGTTCGCTTTCTCCATCATCATAGAATTTCAAGGTTTTGGAACCTAAGAATCTGCTGTAGGAGTTTCTAGGCAGATTAGTTGTTGAAAGTGTTCCCAGCAACTAGACGTCGATGTGGTTGATACGATGGCAATCCTTTCGCTTTCGCAAAAGATCCATGACTTGATGGGGGCAGAATTTCGCTTCCCAGTTCTTGTGCTTCTTTAGTGTCTTCGTTTTTCGTGAGGGTTTGTTGTGTTGATTATGCGACATGTGATCTGGCGTTGTCATGCAAAAAAAATCGTCTTCTTTCGTTTGGTCAGTGTTGACCGCAGGTTCTGGCTATATACCAGAGTCTTACGGACATTTTTTCTGCTGTTGTGTTCCCCTAGAACTGAAGCGTTTTCCGGCCATGAAATAGTCCCCATGTCTATCTTACGAGGTGTTTCAATGTTTCGTTTTTGTGAAGTCATCGTGCAAAACGTCTTCGCCAGTTAATCGAGTTTCCACCTTTCTTGACATGTTATACTCCGATCAGGAAACATATCGCGTTGTTCCGTAAAAGATCGTTTGTTCAAGCTATACAACATCATTTGTCTACTTCACTCAAATCTTCTTATTCTGTATGCTTTCTTTCGTGTTTCAGCGTTGAACAGCTCTTGATTTTCTCAAAAGCTCTGTAAGCTTTCATTGAACGTCCTTAACATTCCTTCTGCACAAAAAAAAGCACCAGCAAAACACACATACAACTAGTTGTTTTGCTTTTACGAACTGTTGTTGATGAGCTGACACGAGGTTGCTGAAAGGTTTTTGGTTCTCAGTGAGTAACGTTTCGTTGACTTTGTAACTAGATATAGCCTAGCATAGGAGTCGCGAACTTCATTATTCGTGACTCATAGGACGTTTTGGTAAATTTCAAAATTTCAAGAATGAATCAGTGACAATGCATTATTATCACACGTGACTTGACACCATTTATCAGATCTCCCAGGATCTAGAGAACAAAAAAAGTGGTTAATGTTTCTCACCACAATGGAAATTGTGGTTTGATTTCTCATAACGGTTGTAGAACAATTCTCAAAATGAGGTTGTACAGCAGTAAGTTTCCCGCCTGGGTCAGAAGAAGGCGAATTCGCCAAAACGTCAGCTGCTGAAAGCAAAAGAAGATCTTCGGAGTTTCATGTAGACACGTCAAGGTAGCGAGCACCTTAATTTGTCTCTTAATACCGGGGTTGATCAAAAGTCGGTCTTTTGATTTGCAAGGATGTAGTATTCGGCTTAAATTTGATAAGAGAGTCCAGATTACATGTGGATCATCTTTCTGCACGATTATAAAATTGTGGAGTGTGAAACATATGCGACTCACACACGCTCGAAAATGGTCAACCTTTTTCAGCTTAAGCATTTAAATTTCAACTCTACAGATTTGTGTTAGGAGGATCCAGATCATCTCATTCTACTGCTTATCAAAGTCGCGCGAACTTTCTAGAGCCCATAAGTCGTTTTTCATCTCATCGAGGTCCGCATTTCGTACGGCGGAGTCAGTTAGCAAGCCGGATTTTATCCAGCAGATCACGTTGATCCAGCAGTGATAAATTTGTCGTTAATATTTTCAGTGGCAGGGCCTACTTGGAAACCTCTAGGCTTTGATGAAAATGGAAAGTCCAACATCGTTATCGTTTCCCAGGTTTCGATTTCCCGGGATTTTCCTCGACTAGCACGGTGTATGAAATTTTTAGTGGTCTTGCATAGTCCATTGTACTGCTGATCCAACTATGTGAGTTATAGTGAACAGCACTTGAGTGTATCGTTTCCACTTCTGTTGGATTACTGTTTCTTGATCATGGTGAAAGGTTGCCGGCGTTTCATTGTTTTTTGAGTAGTCGCATCAGTTATAATATTTAAAAGGATGAAATAAAAGGATAAAGCTCTCGGCATTGATCAGTTCCTGAGGGATGTGCCATGCATTCGACTTCATGAAGCATCGTTGAAGGTGATTGAATGCATCTGTGGCCTCTACAATGACTCGCGGTTGCCTATCGATGTATCGAGCCAGTGCTGCTATCCTCCCTCCCTGGTTCCAATCTGCCGACCACCGTGGGATCGATAGCTTGGTGGGCCTGGGTCATGGGGATTGATCCCATGTGTATTGAAAGGAACCTCTGACCACTGCTCCACACGTGCCCCATTTGTAGTATTTAATCTAATTTCCAAAGAATGTTGCGAACATGAGTCGGGAATTTCCTTACTACGTGGAATTTTCGCTTCTGTGTTTGAGAGCTGATGAGCTGATTGTATCCAATATGTTCTGAGATTTTCCATTCAGTAAAGCGTTTCCACTAGCGACTTTCTTTTTGCTGAACAGGAGCCGGCACTTTAATTTCACTAGAAAGCTGCATGTTCCTCACAACGGTTTACCGCCTCATCGTGGCAGGGAGGTGTTCCTGGGTGTCGGACTGCGATGTACAGCGGGAGGATTCATCCCTCTGGCAGGGTCTCCCAAACTGAGAAAGGAGTCCGGCGTTTCCATCAGGAAGCCCAGCTAAGAGTAAACCAATACCAGGATCCACCACTGTCCTGGTATCAAAGTCGCATGGTGGCAAATCTCTCTCTGATCCACAAGGGCTGCAACTGCTTGTGGTGGTGAAGACCTGAGGCAGACTTTGGCCAGGTTGACCTCGGGATTCCATAGAACCACAATGGCTTAACCAGCAAATCTCCGAAAAATGGAGGTTATGCTGAGGGCCGCACAACCAGTGAGGACGAGCCGTTCCAGTATCAAGTATCAAGTAAGTAAAAAGCTGCATGTTCACTGTGGAAGCGAATTGAGATGAATAAAAAAATATGTAAATTTAGGATTATATCTTAGGTAGATGGGGAGCGGGACAAGACTTAAGCTTTGCCTAAAAATGCGTCGATTGTTTAGATTGGAGCGTTTTGGTTAATCATATTCTTTTGCTGCGTCGTAAAGTTCTACTGTGGAAGATTTTCGTTTCATCAGTGGCAGTAGGATGATGTAAATAAGTTTTTCCCCTCTATTTCACTTTGTGCAATTACAGATGTGATGTGCTACGGTGGTGCGAAATTTTTCGATTCTTTGTCGACTACTAATTCTAATTCTAGGCTGGTATTGAGGCTATTATAGAGGACCAAGTGACGAGTCGTTTTCGAGCCGAGCAACTGTCTTCGTGGAATCTTCTCACAAGAACGCGATACTCGTTCCAATACATTAAGTTCGTTCACATCTTTGCTCATTTACTTGGGTTAAGACATCTTCTTCTTGACTGAGGTTTGTTACTGTAGGGAAGTTCTCGCGCTTTTTTGTTTTTGGAAAACTAACGTGATGGGTGTCCTGGTTTCGTGAAACCAATACCTTAACTTCGTGTTAAGCTTGTTTATTTGGAATGTTAGGTAACTAGGCATTCGTAACACTATGAGACGAAGGAAGTCCTCATATTTTCAGTTCTACTTAAGTTTTTCTTACGTGTCAGTGTGGACACCTCCCAACGGTTTACCGCCTCACCGTGGCTGGGAAGTGTTCCTGGGTGTTGAGCTGCAAAATACAGCGAGCGGATTCGTCCCCACAGCAAGGTTTCCTAATCTGAGAAAGAATCTGGCGTTTCCACCAGGAATCCAGCTAAGAGTAAACTAGTACCAGGATCCACCACTGTCCTGGTATCAAAGTAGTCTCGTGGTGGCAAATTTCCCTCTGATAACCCATAGGAGTGGCGACTGCCTTTGGTGGTGAGTACCTGGGGCAGGCTTTGGCCAGACTGACCTCGAGACTCCAAGGAATGCAATGGCTAAACCAGCAAAACTCTGAGAAATGGAGATTATGCTGGGGGCCCGCACAACCAATGAGGACGAGCCATACAAGTATTCGAGTAAGTCTAGTTTCCAGCAACGATATTATTCCTGGTGACTACTTTACTACGATGTTTAAGTTAAATATGGTTTTACCGTCACCGGTGCCTGGAAACTGAATTAGTTACCTCTGGGCTCTTTAGCTCCTCAGCAGTTCTCCGCAGTTCTTTTGTTTTAAGATATTGTTCCTATTCTTACCAACTATTGTTATACTTTCAGTTGGAAGTTGACGGTGTTATGGGCCACAGGTTTCCTGTTCCGATATTTGATTCTCGTACCCATTCGAATGGTTTTATTCCTAATCGGACTGTCAATCATGTGTAGTGCCTGTTACATTGCTGGAATTATTCCAAACCAAAGGTGAGGACTCTGCGCTTTTCGCTTTTTTTTTCAAGTTTTCAATTTCTTCCTGTGGTTGTGTGCAGGGTCAAAAAAATTCATCAGTCGCCAAGTGATGCTTGTTTCAATGCGTATATTTTCTCGTTCATTTTCGAGTATTATTCGTTTTCATGACCAGTGAGTTTGTTTTTTTTCTCTATTCGGCGTGATTTTAGTGTTTATCATAGGTTTGGTATCTTTTGATGTTTTATATATGTATGTTCTTATCCCCTCCCATCGGTTTACCACCTCATCGTGGCTGGGAGATATTCCTGGCTGTCGGGCTGCTACGTACGGCGGGTGGCTCATCCCCCCTGGCAGGACCCCTAAGGTGAGAAGGAGTCCGGCGTTTCCATCAGGAAGCCTAGCTAGGAGTAAACCAATACCACCGTCCTTGTACCAAACTATTCGCATGGTGGCGAATCTTGCTCTGATCCACAAGGGCTGCGGCTGTGCGGGGATGGTAACGACCTAGAGCAGACTTTAGCCAGGCTGACTTCGGGGTTCCAGGGAACCACAATAGCTAAACTAGCAAAAATCCGAAAAAAATGGAGATTGTACTGGGCCCGCATAACCGGTGAGGACGGGCCGTGCAACTATCCATGTATCAAAGTATGTTCTTATCCATTCTTAGCCTTTCGTTACTTCCTTCGTAATCTGATGAACTTCCTTAAGAAACTAGCCCAACATGTCCATCATTAAGTGTTCTATATAAGCAGAAGTGCATTTGTTCCTATACCGATTTTTTTACCGAACACTTTAAGGGAAAACCGGGCGAAGAAAGGAGGAATTTGTGTGGCGAATCACACATCACCTATTGACGTAATGATCTTGAGCTGTGACAATTGTTACGCTATGATCGGTCAAAAGCAAGGCGGTTTTCTCGGCGAGTTTTAAAATCTACTTCAAAGTAAAACAGAAGTTTTCTAAAATCTGTGGAGAGAGTTATTTATATGCGTGTATTGCAGTGTTTTCACGTCCATAGGTTCATCTACAATTGTTTTTTGTCTCTTAGGTGATTTCGAGATCATTTTTTTCGCGTGCCTAATACATTACTGTATGTTTTCTGTTTATGTTATACTCATCGAGTTTGGATTGAATTAGCTTAAAATCTTTATTAGTTTCGTATAGTACTTTTAAGGATTTATTCAAAATGCACTAACTCGCGCAGAACACCATATATGGTTTGAGCGAGGTGAGGCTGCGGATAGAAGAAAGGTTGTTCAGAGGTATTCGTACATTGGGGGATGTCTATTAATCATGTTCGATTTTACCGGCCTTCTTCTTTGTTCTTCTTATCTTACTATTATTTTTTTATTTATTTTATTCTATAAGAGTATAAGAAGGATAAAGCTTCGGTGTTGGTCAATCCCTGAGGGAAGCGCCATGTATTAGGCTTCATTAAGCATAGTTTGGAGGTGATTGAATACATATCTGGCCTTTGCATTAATTCGCGGTGGCCTACCGATGTATCGAGCCAGTGCTGCCATGCTCCCAGATAAGTCTGGTACCAATTTGCCGACCCCGGCGGGATGAAGGCGTGGTAAGCCTGGGGTGCCGAGATCAATCCCATGTGTATTGAAAGGAGCCTCCGACCACTGTGCTACACGTGCTCCATACTATTACTTTACCACGGCTTTTTTTATTACATTATGTTTGTATTTTATTCTATCCCGCAATATTTTATTCTGTACTATATTTTTATCCTGTGGATTTCACTGCATTTGAAGACAATTGCTTCGTTTACTATGATATAGGTTATAACATTAGTTCAGGCTGAAAGAGCACGTGGAGGACGAGAATAAGCTGCCTATCATAATATTCCCTGAAGGTACATGTATTAATAATACTTCAGTTATGATGTTCAAAAAGGGATCATTTGAGGTGTGACTTAGGTTTTTTATTTCCTTTAGATACCTTATGATATTTGGTTTCAGTAGCACGTTTAGCCTACTTGTTTTGCATTTTAGCTGAGGACAAATAAAGTCACCATAATTTCTTTTCTGTAGGTTGGCAGCACAATATATCCAATAGCGATGAAATATGACAGTCGATTAACGGACGCCTTTTGGAATAGCAGTGAGCAGTCCTATGGCGAATATTTATGGAGAATGATGACTTCGTGGGCTATTATCTGTGATGTCTGGTATCTCCCAGCAATGACCAAAGAAGTTAGTTTAATGGCTGATGATTTCTTTAAGCTTTCTAACCCATACAACAAGGTAAAAGTCACTTATGTAGTCAGAGTCATATATAGCTCATCTTCATTCCCTGTTTTTAACAGAGCGTTTTCGTTGTTTTTTGTATCCAGTTAAAAGCTTCTCTAACATAGATACTGTGCTCTGCGTCGGCTTGGGCTGTTTTGTATGTTTACTTTTTTTTATTTACTGCCTACTACAATTTTTACGGCAGGGTATTATGCGAAATCAACCACCACGATGCTGAGATATTCGCAAAAGTTGGACCCCGGGCCAGGTTGAACCACGATTTCCCTTTCCCGAGGGCTCACGCATTACACACCGCGTCACGGAGGTCTTTGCTTTGCTTCACGCAGCATAGTTGTGGTCGATTTCGCATAATAACCTACCTTGAAGATTGTAGTAGGCAGTAAATAAAAAAGGAAACGTTTTGATTTCGACTGCAGCTTCAGCTTAACTGGGTTGAATGCCGAAATGGGCTCCCCAGGTCAATCCTGTTGACGGGTGATTGCTGATGGCAGTGGTAGATAGAAAACTAGCTGAGAGGAACGCAGTGCAAGGCCTCCGTGGCGCAGTGTGTAATGCGCGAGCCCCCAGAAAGGGAACTCGCGGTTCGATTTGGCCTAGGGTCCAAGTTTTGCGAATATCTCAACATCGTTGTGACTGTTTAGCATGTTTTTTTGTTTCAAGAAAAAAAAACTTTCTGACGAGTTGATTTGGCAACTTCTTTTAAATCTTCTCATGCTAAAATAAGTTCACTTCGCAGCCTAAAAATTTCGTATTTCACACTTCTTTACACAAACGGCGGAGCATTCATATTTGGTCAGTCTTTGGGGAATGTACCATTCGTTCGACATGTATCACGTTTTGCATACGTGATTTAGTGCACGTCTGGCCTACACAATGACTTGTGGTAGTCTACTGATGTATTAAATAAGTGTTGCTGTACTTCCAGACAAGTATGGAATTAATTTGCCTACCTCGAAAGGATGAAAGACTTGGTGAGTCTGGGGCAGAGGATTGAACTTTATCCTAGTGAATGGTTGAAGACTTTACCTGTTTATTTGAAACACTATCTTGTAGAGTTATTGATTGTCCCATACGTTGGAGCCAGTGTTGCGCAGTGGTTAAAGATTCCGTGCATTACATATGAGTTGTCTCGCGCTTCACGCTATCCAAGCCGTCCATCCCCTCCAGTACATAGCCCAGATGTGCACTCAGTCATCTATAGCTATCTTTAATGAAGTCGAATGACGAATCATAGTTCATGTATATAAGGGTGGATACATTCGCACATTCCACATGTGTTGTTAAATGGCTTACCAAAGGCAAGCTACACCATGAATGGGTGGTGACTTTGTGTTTTTTGGAAAGTGCTTACTTAGTTATTTGTACTACGGTTTGAAATGTGACACGAATGCGTAAAGATTAAAAAAAGCGTACGGAAAACAGATTGTTGATTGAAAAAATAGGAGGGGAGCGGTCGGGTTTAGTTGTTGAAAACAGGGTGATTTTTCACGAAGCACGTGACTCAAACCACGTGCTAGGAATAAGTAGGGGTCAGTCTACGAGGTTGTTTGAAAGAATGTCTTGTGCTGTATGTGTTAAAACATGGCTGATTCATTAGAGTGGCGATCTTGTTAAATAATTCGTACAGCTTCTTGGTGAGTTTTTACTTTAGGAAGGTGAAGATGCTATAGCATTTGCCAGACGCGTGAAGCGTGCGATTGCGAAGAAAGGTGGACTGGTAGACCTGGAGTGGGATGGTGCCCTGAAAAGAGAACGAGTGAGTCCATATTGACGTTTCATATTTCTTATTGCAGTATTGCAGAAGGAGGCTCCAAACACTTTAGCTTTTAGAATGAAAAATAAGATAGATATTGATATCTAGAGAGATGTAGGCAAATCCATTCGCTCTTTTTTCCAGATAACTGAGGTAATCCAGTATCTTTTAGATTAACAC
Organism: Angiostrongylus vasorum; assembly: GCA_018806985.1. NCBI lineage: Eukaryota > Metazoa > Nematoda > Chromadorea > Rhabditida > Metastrongylidae > Angiostrongylus > Angiostrongylus vasorum. Next base: position 1,263,540 of record JADANN010000120.1, on the reverse strand, counting down.
GTATAGGACAAATGCACTTGAGTAGCTCAATATTTCCAGTCGTCTGCAAGTGAAGCTATGAGAACTTTTCGTCGTTTTACTTCCCAGGTCTCATCAAAGTTGGTCCAGCTGCAACAGAAGCTTTATTATGATCGCCTTACAAGGACGACGACAATTAATAACCTTTCCCAGGAGGATTTGAGGACAGATGTTTTGGATATTATGCAGGTGAGATGATGCAAAGCGTTACGTTTTGTATTCATTGTGTAAAATTTCCCACATTTTTTTTGGGTTCTGCCATATTGGATGCAAGTTTTGTCGTAGGTTTCACTTTGCCTTTCGTATTTGTGAAGTGGCTGCCATTCTTTTTATGCTAATATTGTTCACTCTGTCTTATTTAACCGTGTCTAAAATTCTCTCTGAGGTTGGCCTCCACTTTTTGGGAAAATTTCTTCCAATCTTCTGGGCGGTGTAGGTTAGTGATGTATTTCCATGACGCTATAAGTCTCCACCCTTCGAATGGTTTACCGCCTCATCGTGACTGGGAGGTGTTCCTGGGTGTCGGGCTGCGATGTACAGCGGAGGGATCCCGTCTCCCGGCAGGGCCTCCCAAGCTGAGAAGGAGTCTGGCGTTTCCACCAGGAAGCCCAGCTAAGAGTAAACCAATACTAGGATCCACCACTGTCCTACTATCAAACTAGTCGCATGGTGGCAAATCTCCCTCCGATCCACAAGAACGGCGACTGCCAGTAGTGGCAACGACACGGGGCGGACTTTGGCCTGGCTGATCTTGGGACTGCAGTGAAACACAGTTGCTAAACCTTCAGAACTCCTAACAGTGGAGATTATCCTGGGACTCGCACAACCAATGAGAACGGCCGTCCAATTACCCAAGTAAGTAAGTATAAATCTCAGTAATGACGTTGCAAAGTATGTTAATGTGCACAGTAGAACATGATTAGTAAGATTATATGATGTCAATTTTCGTATAGTCATTTCCTGTCTTCATGAGAGCAGACGGTGCTATCCAGTTCTCTTCTGAAGGTTTTCCTTCTTACTCTATTAAAATTTGTGTTAGTATAAGTAATTCATTCCGAGGAATCTCACGACGAGCTTTGATTTGCATTTTTTTTTGAGAACAAAGATGTCTACGCGAAACTATAAGGAAATTATAGAAAATAAATCACGTATTTAATTTTCAGTCAATCAGCGAAGAAGATCGTAATTCACTGATGAGACAGCTAGATGAAACCGACGACGATGATGCGATTATGAGAAAGGTGAGGAGAGTTACTAGTGGAAGAGGGTATGATCACTTTCTTTTATTTGTTTCTATTTTAAACAGTTCACTTTCACTCTTTTAATATTAGAATTGCTTTCAATTCCATTTAAATTTATGAAGCAGTCGGAGCTTACCACATGTGTAGGAACTGGATTGGTGGTTTAGTTTGTAGAGTTGTATGGTGGAGCACCTCACCAATCTATGTCTCATTCATCTTCATCAATAGAATGAGTCAACAGCATATAAATTGCAAAGAAAGGTTTATACCAGAGGAATAGTGTGAAATGAATAGGATGAAGTCCTTTTATTTTGGCTTTATCACACGACTCGATCGATGTGTGATTAGGAATTACTCCCGTAGTCACAGTATAAGAGACAGTTCCAGGTCAGTGCGTATGGCCATGGCTTGCGAAAAGTGTCAGATCCGTTGAGTACAGCGGTGGACAACGATTCAAAAAAGCCTTAACCCGAGTATAGGTTTATACAGTACGCGTTTGCTGAAACGTGGATCTAGTTGTCTAGTTGGAGATTGGTCCATTTTGTAAAACTCTTTGATACTTCTTTTTTAATTGAAGCTCTCGTTGCTCATTTTTGATGTGTTTGGTGCATTATGCAATCGTGTACTTTATTAGTTTACCTCTGTGCAATTTTATCCCTCCAGTTCTGAGGGAAGAGAAGTTGTTCATTGACACTAGAGTAGTTTTAGTGTAGTGATTTTTCATACTTTGACAAGTTGTCTTGCACCATTGTCTAATACAACGCTGTTAAGTAAATGTTGAAATAAAGGTGAGAGGACTATGTAAGGTACTAATGATTCATCATTACTCGATTCACTAGAAATATCTATTCCCACTAGGAATGGTATCAGCGATCTAACTGCAGAAATCTCTTGAAAGGTTTATTACGTGGAAGTTTGTTTAGCTTTTGGGTTTTCTATGACCAGGACGCTTTGCATGTAAGTAGTGTTCCAAGACATTTATGGTCGTATAGTATACCGTTCAGTAGACTTCCAACAGCATTTTCGCATTGTCTCTTTGTAATTCGAATTCAGGTCATACTTCGATAGTTGGATGGCCCGACTTCACTGGTTGTACCGGCCTCAGCATAATTCCCGTTCTTCTAAAATTTGCTGGTTTAGCCATTGTGGTTCCCTGGTATCTTGAGGTCAACCAGGCCAAAGTTTGTCCCAGGTCGTCACCACCACAGGCAGTCGCTGATCTTGTGGATCAGAGGGAGATTTGCCACCATGCGACTTTGATACCAGGACGGTGGTGGATCCTGGTAATGGTTTACTCTTTGCTGGGCTTCCTAGTAGAAGCGCAGGACTCCTTCTTTGCTTAAGAGACTCTGGTGGGGGGGATGAGTCTTCTCGCTGTACACCGCAGCCGGATACCCAAGAACACCTCCCAGCCACGATGACGCGGCAAACCGTCGGGAGGAATCCAGGTCATAGATTTTAATTATATCGAAACCTTTCGAAAATCCAGCGGTTTCTGTAGGAATCCAAGCATATGTATGAAGTTGTGGGAGCGCTTGTCGTTACAGATTTTAGTTTGATATGAAAACTGTTCGTACGCGTACGCTGCAAGGTTGGTTTCACAGGTTTCCATAAGCTTCTTGCAAACGACAAATTAATACGTCTCTTGAACGCAATGTGACGTTTGACGAAAGCTGATGATGATCTATGATCGAACGATGTCGTATGACGAAGACAAGGCATTAAAGGACTTCTGCAAATCGAATGTGGATATTGTGATGACTCCGTGCTGGTAGACAGGCATATGGAGCGATACACTGTATTTTTTGGCTAGTCACGAGGTCTGCTTGGAAGCAGCTGTGTATGTACAAAGGATAAAGGATAAACCTCTCGGCGTTGACCAGTCCTTGAGGGGTGCGCCACGCATTCGACTTTATTAAGCATCGTCAAAGGTGATTGAACACATATCTGGCCTTTACAATGACGCTCTAGCCCACCGATGTATCGAGGCAGTGTTGCTATCCTCCCAGACAAGTCTGGTACCAATTTGCCGATCCTGGATCGATGGAAGGCGGTGGGCCAAGAGGCGGGAATCGACCCCATGTGTGTGTTGCAGTGCTCCTCCGACCACTGCGCTACAGCGACTGCATATGTATAGAAAATCTTATTTTTCCTGCTCCAATACTAAATACGGGGAGCGCTGCGGATTCTCGGAAGTGTCAAGTTCAAACTCACGGTCCCGCTGATACGCACAGTCCTTATCAGGTCTCTGTTTCACTCAGTCAAGCACTTGTGCTGTTTCGTATTTCGTATATCTCGTGATCAGTGCCACTGTATCGAATTTTTCACTAGTAGTCCTAGAAAAACGAGCCCTGTAGTTCTTTATCCACACTTGCTTTTACATCTGTAGGAATGGAATTTGTCGTCAACGGACCAATACCTGAGGATTTCATGACGAGCACTGAAAATCGCTTGAGACCCTTTCGCTTCGACGAAGAAAAGACTGAATTCTTCGTATTAGGTAGGTAGTCAGTCAGTATCATTTCATTATAGAGAAATTATTACTTGTCACACGTTACGAAATACAAAATGACTTTGCTGTACCATACAGATGCCACGTGGTGGGTGGTGGTTCTTACTGAAACAGGGGATAATTCGGCCTTTCGTTGAGATTTCGGAGCTATATGGATCTCTAATGTTGTTTCTGACAGATTTTGTTGATGCGTTGATGTGTGATTTCCAGATCAATTACTTCTACCTCATAAGTTTGAGTACGTCCCAGTGAAGAACACCAGGGACGCTTTCTCAGTGATACGCAAAATGCAGGTGGTCCCTTACAACACGTGTTGTGACTTCTGATCTGTCCTGATAAATTTTGGTGCAGAAATGAACCATGGCATGTAAGATTTCAGGTACGAGGAGCACCGCTTATCGCTATTGTCGGAGCCCTGGGTCTGTTAGTGGAGTTGGTTGGGTCCACTTTCTCAAGTGCCCAAGAGTTCACCGTCTTTGTAGAACAGAAAGTATGTCGTTCAGTAGTTAAATCCTTTTTACATTACTGCACATAACATGTTTTGCGAATCCCAGCATATCTTCTCCATTCGTTTCCTTGCGTTCATCATCCACGATAGTCCTCGGGTTTTCGTGTGGCTTTAACTGCTACCTGTGGAGTTTGGCCTTCATTGTTAATGTCGCTGAATACTAATCTAGTAGCTTATATCTAGAACTCTGCTATAATCGTGGTAAGGCGTTTACATGTCTTCACTACAAGAAGTCACCATCCTTTGTAGATGAGAAGAAATTTCCCAAGGAAGTCTGGTTTTAATTTTACAAACCCAGGAAGATGGTGGACTTAGTTGCCCCGACTTGGCGTTGAAACAGGCCACTTCTTAAAGGTTTGGGCTGCATCTCTACCACTGCGCTCCCCGTCCTCCCTAGGATTTATTTACCAGTGAGAAATAGTCGAATTAGAAATTCAGGTGCACTACCTAATCGATTCTCGTCCTACTGCTATAAATCTTCGCAATGCTATGGACATTATCCTAACAGCGAGTCATAGTGAAGGTGATGCGAATGCGAAGAAGAAGAGGTTTGTCTCTTGTCTCTGTCTGTTTTTCATCATTATATCAGCGGATTACCAATGTTGATAGTATGGATATAAGCAAAATATTGTCACCCATCATTGAGATTTATAGAAGTTCATGGAAATTCTTTAACGGAAATAGCTTTGAAAGAACTTGCGTTGGCGTAGTTACTCGATTAAGGGTTCTCCGTGCGATCTTGAAGCTATTACACGACGAAGCTGAGGAGAACCGCAGGCTTGTTTGGAATGGCTATCAAGAGGCATGGTTTACTTCTGCCGATCTGTAAAAAGCCAGTATTCAGAGATTTTTGTCATTTCCTTTCCCTTAGTTTCTCTTACTTGATGAACTATTGCCACTAATCTATTGTTTGAGCCGTGTTTTCGCATGATGTTCAAAGAAGCTAATTAATGACTATTTAAGATTCGAAACCTTACAACCTCTGATTCGAAATTTGTTCTAATGACGATTTGTAATACTGGATCGTTGGCAACTTCTTCTTGGGGAACAGCTCTTGGTGGGTAGAACGTACTTACAGGCCCGTTAATCGGTTGTGTTTTCGCAATTAATCTCTCACTTTCAGTGGAAAGGAAAATATTTAGGTGTCATCTATGCCCTACACCAAGAATACCTTGTTGAAATGGTTTATGTTCTCGAAACAAGACCCTACAACCAGGTAAGCTGCTTTGATACACCTCTTTTTTAGATCGAACAATTATAAAATCTCAGCACAATGATAGGCAAGACTACCTGGTTGAATATCCCCGTGGTCACAATTTTGCGGTGCATACTGCGTAACCTTACACTGCTGTAACCCGTAACCTGTCAAATAACAACTCGATCCACGCTCGCCAGGGCCACTAAGTCTTCTATCCCTCTGGGGTCGGCAAATTGATACCAGAGTCGTCGATGATGGCAACACTGCCTTGATGTATTGCTCAGCCACCACAAGTCATTGTGTATGCCAGATATTCATTCACATATTTCTACGATGCTTGATGAAGTCGGATGCATGGAGCATTCTTCAAGGATTGGTCAACGCCGGAAGCTACAATTAAAAAAGTTATCTGACACTGTTATTTTTTTTGTGTCAATTCAGCGTCAAAATTTCTCTTCGAGAGTGTGAAGAAAAATACAAGTGGTTAACCATAAATTTTAATGCATAGCCAAGATTCCCTCCAAAAATGTATTTATTTTCAATTGTGGTTAGGAATTGTGTTATTCTTATAGTCATTGTTTTTTCTTATGTCTTCTGCCCAATGTTATTCTTTTTGTCAACCTACCTACTTACTTCCTTGAATGGCCCCGTGTTCACGAAGGATAGTGCGAGTCCGTGCACGTCTGCCTTTGCATTGTAATGGTGTTGGGTTGGCGAGACTTTTTGTTCGATATGGCCCTGGAAGAGTGATACCAAGTCGTGATCGTAGACATTCGCTGGTTCTATGAAACGTAAGGAGATTTGCCACTACCGGACTGGAATCGGAAGATCCCTTACTTGGGTGATCCTCTGAGAATATCAATCCCTAACGTACTGGATGAGTCGTATTTCTATACAACCGCACATCCACCCCAATTATATTGGTATTGATAGAACGGTTATCTTTTCCATAAGTCAGTTTTGAGATTATGCGGTTGAAGGGTGTACGACTTACTGCTACCGAATTTCTGCATGCCAAAGTACCTTTCAAACTGATCACGGACAGTATGGCAGCATGGACAATGAAAACTCATCGAATCGATGCTATTCTCGTTGGTAAGTTTTCATTGAATGCAGAAATTGGCTTGTTAAGACTTATTATTGTAAGGAATTGCCCTGCAATCACTAGTCCTTTCCTCAAATAATCTCAAATGATTAACTGGGATTTTGACGGAACCATTCCAAGAAATCTCGCACTAGCAGATTTTTGATTCATTTCGCTCGATCTCAAAAAGTTATTCATAGAGATGAAGCTTGACAGTGCTTTTATGGGCTAGTCGTTTCCTGATATCAACTTTTCAAGCATATACCGGCCATGTCATCTTAAAAAGGGTGCGTGTGGCTCAGTGGTCGGAGGCACCCTGCAACACACACGGGATCGATCCCCGCGCCCCTGGCCCACCACGCAGCCCATCCCTCCGGGGGTGGGCAAATTGGTAGCAGACTTGTCTAGGAGGATAGCAGTACTAGTTCGCTACATCGGTTGGCCACCGCGAGTCATTGTAAAGGCCAGATATACATTCAATCACCTCCAAAAGATGCTTAATGAAGTGAAATGCATGGCGCATCCCTCAGGGTACTAACTGGGAAACGCTTAAGCTACATCATAACTCTGCTCACTCCACAGAAATATAAGCACCGTCGTTAATCTTGCATTCGCTTAGATTCTTTTTATAGTCTTCACATCTTACGTCGTCACGTCATGTAGTACTAGGTTCTCCTGAAATAAGTGTCCAATTCCAACTTGTATCTTCAAAGTGAGAAGTCTGAGCTCAAAACGAACTTTCTTAATTGGAAGAAACCATTAGAATTTACACATTTTTGGCAGTGAAAAACAACTTTATATTCCGGTTGTATAAATTTCTGGACTTTTTTAGGGCGATGATGCGAATGAAGGTAGTTTTGGTCTCATCGTAATTCCTGAAGCATTTCTCGCTAAGGAATTTGTCGAGGTGCTTGAAGCAGTGGTAATCGATAGGCGAGTGGTCTGGCAAGTATGGTGGATGAGGCAGAGTTTCGTAGCCCAGCACATTCAACCTTCGCAGCGTCCATAATGCGATGTATGGCGGCTCGTTCATTGTGAATAAGGAGTGGTCCCTCTCTGTTGACCATTGCGGGGCACAACGGTTGAGCTTCTTTCGTTGTCATCACTTTTACTAGGTTTCTCCAAAATTAATGGCCAATTTGTGATTTTACTCTCCATGCTTATGTTTTACGAACAGTTTCTTTTCTAATTCTCTACGATTATATGTCATGAGGAGAACAAAGAACGCCCGACTCCGTGCCCCCCTTTTCGACTCAACCGCACTTCCTGCCTTAATGTATACGTCAGAAACCTGGTCGCTGCGTAAGCAGGATGAAAGACCACTCAGAGTTATTGAATGCACAGTCGAAAGGGCGATGCTAGGACTATCCCGTATCGCACAAATAAGGGAAAAAGATCTGAAGCTCCGACCTTCGTCAGTGATCAAAAAATCTAAGATGTCGTTCAATACGCCAAACTGTCGGGGATAAGTTGGGCTGGACACTTAATTCTTATGAACCACTACCGATGAACAAAAACTGTCAGTGACTGGATTTTTCGGAATGTCAAACCTACTGCAGTAAGACCACCGACCCGATGGTCAGAGTTGTTCACGAAAACCCTTTAAGAAAGGTATGGTGCTCAACGAATCCATAGAGCGAGCAGAACCCACTGGGCTATGTCCCAAAAGCGGCAGAAAATGCAAGATTTACAGGCGCCCTGTCGAAGTCAATCGACGATCAACGGGACAACAGGTGGTGCATTTGATATATCATTGCAAAGCTTATTCCATGCACGTTCGCTCGGTACAACATAATCATAGTGTAAATTATGTTTTTGATACGTTTCAAAGGTCGTAATAACGTATCTACTTCTACTATTTCAAACTCGCTTGTAATGCAGCGCAAACAGCTCGAGACACACACGGGGTATGGGGACAAGGAAGTGTTAGTGATGGCGTTCTCCAACAATGTTTGCAAAATTTTGTTGTGGCGAATTAGACATTCATAGTGAGGAGGTCGTGAACGTCCTTCTGCTATTGACAACGATGAATTGAAGGCTTTTCTGTTACAGAATCATTGTTGAGTGGCGATGCTTCCTGTTTGGAAGTGAGATTTGAAACAGACGTAACCTGCTCAGGAACATAGCACAATGGTTTTCGTTTTCGTTCGATCTCATCCTCATCACTTGGTTGTCTTCTCTTCGATCTGTTATCTTGACCGTTATTGATTATTTTAACTGATTTATTAGACTGAATCGTGGCCTTCCGTAATTTCTGAAAAGCCGTAAATTTCGAGTATTTACAACTGCTTATTCTGTTTAATACTATTTGTTTTCAGTATTTAGAACGATTACCAGAAAAAAAGAAATGACTTTCATGGTTTAATATCCTGAAATTTGTGTAGAAATAAGGGTTCATCACATCTGGTGCTCAAATTTCCTATAATTTATCTACAAGGACCTATTAATGTCAGGTTTACAGGAGCCGATCAAGTTACGCTCAATGGGGACGTAGCCAATAAAATTGGTACTTATATGCTAGGTGTGCTAGCGAAGTACCACGATGTCCCGTTCTACGCAATAGTAAGTCCTTACCTTTCTTTTTAACTCGAAGAAGACTTTTAACGACTTTTTATGTGCATTTGTGATATTAAATTCCAGTCTAAGAAGTGTACCTTCCTATTCGAATAGGCAAGGCTTCAGTGAACATGTGAGGTTATTCATCTGATCTGTTGAAAAGATTTCATTAAATTCAAGTCTATGAAATGATGAATTTGCGAGGAATTGCGATCAAAATGTGTAGTTTGTATCCAAACTTAGAAGATGTCTATAACGATTGCTACATTCCTCCATTCGTTCACTAACTATGATCACGTTATGACAGATTGTTGTGAAGCTTGACTACTTGAAGGATAGAGTGCTAAAGTTAGCGAGGTTCACGTTATGACAGATTGTTGTGAAGCTTGACTACTTGAAGGATAGAGTGCTAAAGTTAGCGAGGTTTTCGCTTGTTTAGGTGCCGGTTACCTCAATCAATTTAACGAGACAATCTGGCGATCAGATCACTATCGAAGAACGACCAGCGGAGGAAATGCTATCCGTCGGTGGTACGTATTATTTTCTTAGTCTTCTGAAGTTTTTTGCTTTTAAAAGATTAGCGTTTCTCGTTTTTCCACATTTTGATAACTTGCAGGCTTTTATGTTGGAAATATGGACACACCTGTGTGGAATCCAGCATTCGATGTAACACCAGCGGAACTGATTACGAAAATTATCACGGATCGTGGGAATTTCGCGCCCAAATATCTAAAGCTCGCAAACCTCACATAATACTCTGGTCCAGTTTTTTCGCTCTCGTCTAATTGCTTTTAGTTTTTTTTGAAGTATCTTCAGATTTTTCTGCCTCATATTTCACTGCTTGTTTTCCGCCCAATAGTTGAAAGCTTAGTTACTGATTATTAAGTGAATTCGAAAATGAGGGACATTTCTCAGCGAAGATTTTAAAATCTGCTAACTTGTTTTATGCGCAAATTTAGTTCAGAATGCGTCGAAATTGCACATTTCCGCCACTAATCTACTCAGAATTCTGAAGTTGTTGATGCGAGGGTTTTTTCGATATCTGCATTCATCTGTCGTATACTCTTATATGTTCCATACGGTGTTCGTGCCCGCATACTGTTGGCAAGCAGTGTATTTAGAAGTCAGCTCCTTTGCACTCTGTGTGGTGTGCGTCATAGCAGATGGCTCATTTTCTTCCTTCGCAGCTGCTTGGAAGAAGCCCGTACTTTTTTGTGCTTGTTGGTTTTTGTGCGCGAACAACTGAACCCTCATAGGAACACTGGCTCAGAAATAGTCATGCACTCCGCAATGACACTGGCATTCAGACGACTTTTAGTGATTGCTATCATTCTTTGAAATCATTCCTTTCTTGGCTAGAACATATGCTTGAACAATGTTAAACGAGGCATTCACGCGCCTACACCATTAACATATTTAAGCTGCTACTTAATAATCGTGTAACCGCTGTGCATTTTCAATTTCACTTTGTCGTTAACGTCGTATTAGTTTATTGTTTAAATAATGTTTAAATGTTTAATGGTTCACTTTTATGCTAACCATAAAGAATTGAGCATGATGGATCGTAAGAAAGTCAATATAGCGCTCTGTATTGAACTAACTGGTACAGTTGTCTGATTAAGTGAAAATCGCTTGAAAGTGCAATGAGTACTGTAGGTGAGGCAGGGCTTGTTAACCCAACTCTTTCACCTTCCGCAACGTTATCTGTGCAAAGTGTGGTGTAGTATTACCGTGCAAGACGAATGCTCCCGTTCTATGGAGCAGATCTGCAAAAAAAATGTTAGAGTTTAGGACGAATTTCATTGATTTTGTGAAAGTTTTTTGCTTTTCTGCTATGCGTATTTCGTCAGGATTTAAAAAGTTGTCGTGGATAGTTCCAGGTGTTAGCCAACTAAAAGTCACCAAAAGCTTCTTTTCTTTAGAGTCTCATTTGGCTCGAACCATTGCGCTGAACTCGCAGGTAGGTTTCTACTGCATAGGAGCCCGGAGACGATTTCTAATGCCTAATCGTTCAATTTATATGGCAACCCTTTCTCGAGCACGTTCATTTTTCGACGGCCTCTTAGCTAAGTGCGCATATAGCGTAGTGGTCAGAGGTGTCTTGCAACACATGTGGGTTCGATCACGTGCCCGAAAGTCACCAAGTTTCCATACCTCCTGCGTCGGCAAAGTAGTACCTGTTTGGGACGATGGCAGCACTGGCGCGATACATCGGTAGGCCATCGCGAGTCATTGTAAAGGCCAGATATGCATTCCATCACCTCCAACGATGCTTGATGAAGTCGAATAAATGGCGCATCTCCTAGGGATTGATCAACGCTGACAGCTTTTTTCCTTTATCATTCCTCTTGAATAAAGGTCTGAGAATGGTTGAATTTGAGTTCTTCTATTATCTCTAGAGAAATAGAGCGTTAATTTCGATTGTTGCCTTGAGATAATCGTCGTAAAGAGTAGTGGTCTTCTATGGGGGTTCGTCATCAGGTCATCGTCGGAAAACCTTTTGAACTGTCTATGCATTGTGTGTTCGAAAATGGTTCAGTGACCATAAGATATCATGATGCCTATGTGAACACCATTTCACCCATTCTAAAACAGTTGTAATTTAATTGACTACGAAAAATATTTTGCGGCAAATAGCTAAACAACAATAAGCTTTGTATGGTGCGCGGCAAAAAATGAAGCCATTAAGTTTTTTATTATAAAGTACGTTTGTAAAGCTCAGCACGGAAAATGGTGGTTGTTTTTACTTCAACGTAATGCATATTTAGATGCAACTCCGGTATGGTCTCGCCATTGTTCTACCGTATGCTATGTTTGTCCCCCTGGATTTCTCCTTCATGCGCACCTATTCTCTTCTATTTGTATAAAGTCTGTCAACTTATTCTGAAAGTTTCGTTGTGTACATCTTTCCATTTATATCGCTTTCATAGCCATGTGACCTCCAGGTACAGCTATTACCTCATGAGGGGGCTCGTGTAGCACAGTGGTCGGAGGCGCCCTGCAATACACATTGGATCGATCCTCACGCCCAAGGCTAAGCAAGTTCTCCATCGTTCCGGAGTCGGCAAATTGGTACCAGACTTGTGTGGCAAGAGAGCACCACCGTCTCGATACATCGGTAGGCCACCGCGAATCATTGTAGAGGCCAGATATGCATTCCATCACTTCCAACGATTGTTAATGAAGTCGATTGTAGGGCGCATCCCCTCATAGATTGATCAACGCTGAGAGCTTTATCCTTTACGCTTTTACCTTATGAAACATGTTGTACACCATAATCCCTTACCTAATTAGGCACACATATTTGCATGTTTCTTCGAGGCTCTTAGTGGGGTACAGACTTCTGGACTGTCATAAATGGTGAGCGTTTTCTTTATTCCAAACCACCATTTTTTTCTTAAGCTGGTTTGAATTGTAGTTTATTTGAATTTACAAGTTCAGTTTAGTCCTTTTAAATTCGGATTAATCTGCTTCTGAGAAGTGGAATCTGACCTGTATTATATGTGGTTGATATGGTTGGAAACACTGAATAAACGTTCTTTCCGTAATTGAGTCGATTAGCTATCGGAGTTCCCTCACGTTTATTTCCTTCCAAGTGCTCGTAGTGCTAGGTGAGGTCCTACAATTACACAGGAGCCCAATAGACTGGCGGTCATGGATTGAAAGAGTAGCATATGATAAGATAGAGAACGTGTTCTCGTTAGTTATGAATAAAAAATTCCTACTTTCCACTCAACTCGTCATCATCGGTTTACATTGTGAAGCGAAGGAAATGATCGACTACGACACACTCGATATGTGCGCTTTTTCACTTTCGAAGGTTCGGCAGTATTTTTATTGGGGTCTAATCGAAGAAAACAGTGAAAATCATGTTTTATGAAACGTTAGTTTTTTACAATTCATTTTCCTAAACGTTGATCTAAGCCGCTTTTCCTTGAGAAATCATTTATTCAACTTGGGTTCTTTGACGTCCTTTGACATATGGATGGCCTGTCTTCACTAGTCGCGCTAATCTCAGTGGAGTTTTTAACGGTTCTGTTCACTCGCAGCTATCGTCCAAAGATGTTTTCTATTTGTGCATGGTAACATCTGCATTTGTTCTTGTACGACCGGAATTCTCCAGCTGCGAGTACATTGTAGGGGCGTCTCTAAGAACAGTTCTTTCGGTTCTGCTCCATTGTTATACTTACCCATCTGGCGCCGGCGTCTTCACGACTCCAGGCCCTTTCAGGTAGGCAGGGATTTCATGTATTTCGGGGGATATCATTCAAGCGCCTTGTGGATGGTGTGCGAAATCAAAGACGTGGTTGATCTGTCACCTATGTCCAAGTTTCATAGCATAGCATTTGAAGAACACATTGAAGAAAGTAATCGTACGACACAGAAAGAAGTGGCCCTCCTGCTCTCCATCTCTTGTGCACTTTGCTCTTTCGAATTGCTCGTCGTGTCCTTAAACCTGTTTGAATATCATCTCTGTGTAACCACTAGTTCCACAAAAGATGACGACATATTGAGCAAAACTAATGCTTATGTGTACGTCTGCTAGTCTATACGTAGGGAGAGAGAGCCTTGGATAAGTGTTGTTATAGCCTACCCAGCTGGATTCCGATGACGGTGTAGGAGCATGGTGGGAGAGCCATGTTGTCATGGTCCTATTGTGAGAGCACCCTGCTAGAGTTCTCGTAAATGGCGATCCACTCCGTTGCCCAGGATGGTGTTCGGTTCGACGTTGTCGAATGCTTTCTCATAGTTTACAGTGGTTAAGATAACGGCAACTGGTATTTCCAGCAGACTTTTATGACTAAGTCCGCTCTTAGATGTGCCCCGTATACCAAAATCCCTGTCGGAATTGTAGTTTGCCAGTTAGCTATAGAGAACATTCTTCGTAAATATAGAATGTTCTCTATCCATTCATAATGTTTCAGAACGCTTAGTCATCTCCTAAAGGCAAAGTCCTCTGTAAGCCTTCCCATGAAGATCTGATAAGCTGTATGTAAAAATATTTGCTACACTGTTATTTCATGTACCTCCCAATGGTTTACCACCTCATCGTGGCTGGGAGGTGTTCCTGGGTGCCGGACTGCGATATACAGCGGGAAGTTCGTTCCTCTAGAAGGGTCTCCCAAGCTGAGAAGGAATCTGGCGTTTCCATTAGGAAGCCTAGCTAAGAGGAAACCAATACTAGGATCCGTCACCGTCTTGGTACCAAACTAGTCGCGTGGTGCCAAATCTCCCTCTGATCCACAAGATCGGCGACTGCCTGTGGTGGTGACGACCTGGGACAAACTTTGGCCTGGTTGACCTCAAGATTCCACGATGGCTAAAGCAACAAGACTCCGAAAAAAGTGGAGATTATGCTAGGGCCCTCAAAATCAGTGAGGACGAGCCATCCAAGTAATCTCATGTAAACGCTCGCGGCTACAGTATTATGTGTGCATCTGGCCTTATCAGATTGTACTGTCTAAGAAACTTTCGAACACCTCTTGTTAGCAAACTGTGCCTTCTCCCATTCTAGCCTCACTACGCCCACCATTAACTGAATATAGGTAGTCCATCAGTTAGCTTTCTCAGTTCGTTCAATTCGTCCCACCAGTGGCCCTTCCATTCCGCCTCGTATACTTCGGTTCGCTGTTACTGTGCTGTTATTATTGTTACTTCAATCATAAAAAGTTATAACCCAGTGTCTCGAGGCGTTCGACTCATAGTTGAGTTCCATCTGAAGTCCTTGATATCTGCTATACGAGAAATTACGCGAAGAGTTCACAGAGCGTGGTCTCTGTGCATGGTGCACGACAACTATGAAGGCCTCTGTTATGGGTCCAGGACCATTTTTTCTGCTGATGTGTTGTCACATTGGTTGTGGCCAGTGTGAACACTTCACAACTTCAAGATCAAAGAAAATCGGTCCCAATGTTGCCTGAAGCTGTGTGCCGGGATGCATACTCATGGATGCAGCGCTATTTTTGGGCGGAGAAGTTCGAGACGGCTCACTGCCAACGGAGGCAGGTACCTGCAACCAAGGTTATGGAGAAGAAACGATGCAAGTACAGCCTTTTCGTCGGGTAATCACAATTTATGGCGTAAGTTGGTTGGAATTCAGCTTTCGTCAATGAGAGAAAGCTACAGTCTATTGTCCTATCACGCAAAACAGCTCAGTAAAATTAAGCAGTAACGTTTTCTACGAAATAAATTTTCATGGCCCTAATGAAGTCCGCGAGATGGCAGGACCACTATCGCCTCGACCCTCGTGAAGCATCAGCTGATCGTTGGCTGCATATCAGCGCCGTAACGTGTGCCCTCTTACGCAGCGAAATGTTAGTTTCGCAAAAAATTAGTGCTTTGGTTTTGAGTTGAATTCCAGTATCTATATAACAAAGTGCTTAGCGTGGAAGATATGCTAAACATCGAAGATCTAGCATATACGGTGGACGTTCTGTTATCCATAAAGTGTAATCCTCGCTCGCACTTTCGTTTCCTTTTTCAACTGGTTTGTTTTGTTTCGTTCTGGTAGTGCTGAAGGGTCACCATAGTCATTATAAGAGGTATCTTCTTCCTTAGATGTCCAGAATTTGTTCAATCGTTTTCTTTTCTTGTTCTTGTTGCTCATCACAGCCAATTACCAGTGTTCTGGGTGTTGTCGCTTTCATTGATTCCGTTCAGAAACTCGATGAAGGTGTCTGATTTTAACATAACGGATGGTCTGCATACTCGATGGTGTCGTTTCATAATACAACGATATCTTGGACAATTCCTGGAACAGAATCTGATGCTTGATCAACTCTCAGTTAAGCTCTTTGCTGGTGAACTGTCCATAAATGAAGTCAAAATCAATGCACATGTGAGTAACTGTATAAGTAGTCTTCTTATTTCTGCAGTTATTACTGGGATTTTCGTTTCGCCATTGATTTGAAACTAGTTTTCTGGGAAAAGACTTATCTTTGGGAGTGTTTCATGTCAGAGTTTCAGTATGTGAATGAACTCTTAACGTCAATGAATGTACCGTTAAGGCTTACTGACGGATTTGTTGGAGGAATCACAATTGGTTAGCGTTGTTACGCTTTTTTTTCTTTTTTTCATTTATTTTCTTGGTATTTCTTGTCGTCGTGTAACATGATGTTATCGAAATCCAGAAGTGCCGTGGCGGTCCATCACGTCTGATGCAAGTAAAATGAAAGTGAAACAGTTGGATTTGACGTTTCTATCGAGAGAAGGTGTTAAACTGGACAATAAGGATCTTGGTAAGCGTGACGTGATGTGAAAATCTTTTTGGATTTATTCTGGATCGGATTTTCGGATTTATTCTAAATCGTTTTATAGTTTCGTCAATGATTGGTAGTGTGGTTGAGTCGCTAGTATCGTCCAGCGAGTTGGCCCGCAGTTTCTACGAAAATGAAAAGGGCTCCGGCGAAGAGGAATTTGACACCGAGGCCAAAGATGGTGTCAAAGCCTTCACCAAAGTTTGTTATAAGTCAAAGTAGATATTTTCATTGGTTCTTTTGCTGTTATTGGAATGAGCTAGGTTATCGATGCAATCGTCTCTCGGTTCTGTTTGGAATTGGAAGAGACAACGATACGGTTTGAGAATCCACCGAAATTCATGTCGGATATGTGCACTGCTATCGAAATCCGAATCGGAAAGTGAGTATCAGCTCATTTTTTGTTTGTATACTTTTGGGTTAAACGCTTCTACTTACTTACTTGGATACTGGGATGGCCCGTCTTCACTGGTTTTGCGGGCTCCAGCGTAATTTCCGTTTTGAGTTTTGCTGGTCTAGCCATAAACGGTTTTGTCAGTGTAAAAGTCCACTTAGTCTGAGAAACATGGTTCACTTAGCAGCTTACCTGTTTTCACTTGCTACTTTCTTAGCACATGTTTTATCATAAGACCTTGGGACTGATTTTGCGACGTACTAATCGCTTAGGGTGCGGTTTATCGATGAACAAATGAGAAATTGTCAACAAGAAGGTGGAAGCACAGAAACTATTACAAACCAACCTCAAGGAATGGGAAGTATAGCGAACCTAAACAAGTTCATGGATATTTCAGGCAATTTTTTTTCGTTTTTTATAAATGCTTTGTTCTGGAATACCATGCTCTAATTTTAGGATTAGAGGTTTTCACGGACGTTTTCACGGAATTCGATGATCAGTGTTCAGATAATAACTCTAGTCAAATTCTTACGAGTATGTACATAAGAAGGGAGAAACAAAAGCATGTGAGTTGCTTGTTATTCGGTTCCTGTCAAGTAGATGGTTGAGCGTTTGTTTTCATCAGTGAGCTCTTTCTTCCTTCTCCAGTTCGGTTTCCACTCTTACAATTGTAATAATGATTGCTAGACTCCAAGCATGTGCAGTTTCATATTCAATTCTGCTGCATCGTGTGTAAAACTGAAATGCCCTTTCTGCGTTATCTGTAAACTACGGAAAGCATGAGGTTATATCACCACCTACCAGGATACTTGGATGGCCCATCTTTACTGGTTGTATGGGCTCCAACATAACTTCTATCTTTTCGAAGTTTTGCTGGTTTATCCATTGTGGTTCTCTGGAGTTTCGAGATCAGCCAGACCAAAATCTGCGCCAGGTGGTCACCACCTCGCCGCTCTTGTGGATCAGAAGGAGATTTGTCACCATGCGACTAATTTGATACCATGACGGTAGTGGGTCCTGGTATTGGCTTGCTTTTTAGCTGTGTTTCCTGGTGGAAAGGGCGGACTCCCTTATCATATTGGGAGACCCTGCCGACGGACTGAATCGTCCCGCTGTACATCGCAGCCCGAAACCTAGTAACACCTCCCAGCCACGATGAGGTGGTAAACGGTTAGGAGGATGACTGAAAATTGCAGGAAAAAAATTTTTACGGATTGAACGGAAATTACTCAACGATGTTTTGTGGCTTATTTTTTATGGGGATAGTTGTAAACTATATGCGGAATAATCCCTCTGACTTTCAGAAATTGGTAACTAATCCTGAGGAGACATCAGAACTTTCCAGCTCGATACTATCATCGTCCACTGCCAACTATCAATCGTGCTATTCTAATTGTAATATATTATCCTATTATCCTATTCTTTTTTCTTTTTGCATGCATTTTTGCAATTGTTCCGCTTACCATTTGCAGTTAATGCGGGTGAAACTGTTAGTCAGCAATTTCGTGACGAGTTCAAGGTTACAAGAGTGGACTCTCAACGAGTGTGAGTTCCTTCAATAAGCTGTTACATAATTTTGCCCAATGCCATATTTTTTAGGCTGTCTTCTAATCCGATAAAGTTTGCTGAGTTTGTTGGAGAATCTCGAGTGATATTTCGTATAAAAAATTCCGATGCAGTAGTGGACAAAAGAGACAATAAGGTATTTTTTTGCAATCATTTTTTTGTGTTATCTTGGAATTTTTGCACTCTTTTTTCGTTCTCTAAGTTTCTTTTTGTTCTAGGTCGAAATCGAGTCGTTTTTCACAGGGGTTACATTGTTTCATCCTACCTTCACAAGTTGACATTTTGAAAAGGTCAGGCAGCGACCGTTTAGTTTTTCAAAGATTTTAGAGGCCGTTGTGTCAAAAAAGAAGCCTACTGTGGTCGTTTAGATTGCTGATTAATAATGATTCACACACTTTCAGGTTTTTCTCTTCGGTTGTACAACCTCAACCGGAAAAAATCAACGGATTTCGGAAAGAAAATGGAGAAAAGTGACTATGATGCCATGGCAAAAAAATATAGAGGAGGAAGCTTTTCAAAAAGCTCAAGTAACAACGCAAGGAATGCAAGGTAAACTGAATTATCTAATTTTTCTCTGCAGTAAACTATACGGCCATTCGTTTTCGTGTACCTTCACATCCAATTTAATGTATCGTCGTACTAAATAGTAGGATAAGACTAGTAGGATTGCAGTTCGTCTGTGCAGTATCGTAGCGTTATTCAGTGTTCAGGTACATGGAAGAAACGTGAGGATTTTCATGAATTCGACTCCATTAACTTGGAAGAGAACCGTACGGCAAGAAGATTCAGCGAGGCGTGTCGCAATAACTACAAAACTCTCAGTTCGTTGCGTATAGTTCGTCAGTAGCTGTTATATTTCTGGAATTCATTCTTCTTTTTCAGAATCAGAAACTAACAAGAGGGAAAGTACGATATTGTCAGCTAAAATTGGCACAGTTATTATTTGTATTCCTCATGTTGATATGATGTCAGTGGAGTTTGTAAGAAACCTTAATAGCGGTTGTAATGAATCAATCGATTATGTCCTCGCTGAATCTAATGCGTGAGTTGGATTTTAATATTCTTTTTTTTCTTGAAAGTATTTATTCAAGTGGTGTGCTTCAGACAGTATTATGGGTTCGGTAATTCAAAACAACTAGAATAGGGAAAAAATTAGTGTAGTGAAACCTAACCGATTACATCATAGAAGTCGACATAAAATCTGGGTTGGCATCTGTCTTATAACAGTTCTTCCTGTGTTACATTAACCATGTTGCGTCGTTCTGCGTTAGCTGGTGCGATTTTGACACACTCATGTCTTCTACGAAGTATTCTTTTTGCTTCTTTTTGCACTTACAGAACTTTTACTTTTTTTTTGCAATTGTCCGGAAACGATACTGACAAATGGAACAGGAAAAAAGGAAAAATAAACGGAGATTTCCATTCTGAAATCGCATTTAAAACTGTATTACTTTCACTTGATGTAATCTATCCCTCGAGTCATCCCCACCGAGGGTCATAAACGGAATTTTCCATCCTGAAATCGCAATTAAGACTGTATTACTTTTATCTGGTGTAATCTATCCCTCGAGTCTTCCTCACCGAGGATCAACCAGCTGAGTAACGTGGCTTATTCTCGCGTTCAACAGTTAAACATGGATTAAAAGCTCTTGCTGAAATTTCAATGGATTCAGAAGATGGACTTTTCTGTTTGACATTTTGAATTTATAAGCACCTTTTTCATCTGTTTAAAAAGTGTGCTTCTTTTATATGCGGAAGCTTAATGGCTCATGGATGAGAGATGAGTTTACGAATTTTCGGGTTGTATCCTTCATTTCAATTCGATCTATAACCAACTTCAAGTGGTTGGAAAGCACATGAAAGGTGCTTAATACTAGTTTTCAACAAATAAGCTCTATTTTGAAAGAGGTCGATAGATCGACGTATGTATTAACAGCTTATACACAGGAATCGACTGATGGATATTGATCACCAAATAGTTAAAAAATATTGCTGTTCACGGCTGTAAACCCAAATGAGCGCTAATATGGGACCGTTAGGTTGAGCGAATATGGAGGAAGTGCCAGAATTTTGGGAATTTCTTAAACTTCCTGGATTTGAAAGAGCTGTGGTGACGATCTGTACTTGTAATGCACTCTCACTATGAGATGAACCTTCCTGTGGGGATCTGATCATGCGGACTATAAATATTATCTGCTGCCTAATCGATTTGTCTGTAGTGAGAATACGCAGCTCACTAAACTTCCTTCTACTACCACATATTATTTCAGCAGGTAGCTGGAATAATAGGTGGTAGAAGGAAGAGTCAGCGGCGTTCATGTCTTCTTCAATACGAGCTTCACGATGAACATCGACCTCCTTAAACAAAGCGATCAGAAGACATCTGCTGAGGTCCGCCAAGTTATGACGAAGATAAAGCTGAAGCGTTTTATATACATTTGAAGAAGTTAAACAAAGAGAGCTGCCTTTTTTTACAAGGTCGGCGACATTGCGACTGCATTGCCAAGATCGGCCCTAGGCTCCGTCTGTACAGCTTCATCTGTGGACCCTCAGATTGGGATGGAGCGATATTCGACTATTTGATTTTATCACTTTTACCAAGACTATACATTGTAAACGGGAATTCTAAATGCCATCCTCTCAACATAGGACATGAGTCTTTCAACAGAGAGCATAACGAAAATGGCCATTTAATATTTGGTCGAAGGTTTATCGTTGTTATTAAGACTTTTCATATAGTATCTGGCCATTGTCTACCTTTGCTAAAAGTTCCTGTCTTTACAAAAAGAAGAAAAAAGAATTCAGGAGACGAATTTTGAAGACAAACGTAAGATGTTTCCACATCTTTAGCCGGATTTTGATGGGATACCTTTTCCGACAGCATTTGTGAGGAATTAGAGCGACTTTTTTAGTGCCGTAAGAACAGGGTTGGAAAAGCCGGAGGTTAAAATTGGCCCGAAACGTTTGTCAAATCGAATCTTATGTACTCCAACGTGGATCAAACTGCAGAGATGATCCCAAGAAGATCTAAATATAGATGAGTAGCAGTCCTGCCTGAAGTTGCAGATGTTGCAGGTACGCCTTTTGAGAATTCGTCATTCGTAAACCAATATGATCGCTCTACAGCGCCCAGCCAGAAGAGTCATAGAAGGTTACCGACGCTGTCCGCGGCCACTACATAGAGCTAGAAGCTAGCAGCATCATGTGGCTGAAAAACGGAAAATCCACTCAAAAATGGGTGGACAACACCCATTCTACGTGCTTTAGTTCGTCTACAAGCTCCTAACTCGAGTCATTCTCAATAGAGTTTACACAACGTAAGATGGCACACAACCATTCGGACAAGAAGGATTTCGACAACGATTCGGTAAGATGGATCATAATGGAATTCATTGCATACGGAATGCACAAGAGTACAAGAGTGCTTGGTTTAACTTTGGCTTAAAAAATCACCTCTTACTCAGTTGAGACAGAAGCAATTATGAAAGCTCAGTACATTCAGGTCATCTCTTGTTGATACATGAATCGTCTACATAAGTTATGAAGTTCACAAGCAGAGCTTCTCAATCCTACGATGACCTTAACATTGACATTGGAGGGAAGAGTTCAAAGCGATAGCATCTGCGCAAAATTTTTTTACATCCATCCTTGAGACGTTGGTGCGAAAACTGAACTTTCATAAAATGAGAGTGAAGTTTATGGCAGACAAATGCACCATCCTCGCGTTAATAGTGGCGTCCTTCATATACCATTATCAGCTTGCTGAAACGAATGCTGGCAGATACCGACAGCGCCTGTAGAAAGATTGGGCTTCGATTAACTTTTTAAGAATGCGATGTTGACGAAGAACGATTTCTTTGCTATACCTCGTTCACGCTCAACGGGACGAATATTTGCGGATCAGGATCAGAGCCGAGGAAGCTTTATCAAAAAAAGGATTATCACCAGACCTGAGCTGTAACAAACGTGTGGTTTGGCAAGTTTACAGTGGCCTGGCTAGTCTAGTGAACTGCACAAAGTCTGCGGTTGTAGAAACTACCGATGCCTAGCCACTAGCCACTTCTCACGTAATTTTGGAGGTTTTATTTTGATGTATGCCTCGGAAACCTTCGGGTTATGTGAACAACGTGAAAGTTTCTCAGTGTTTTCGAATGTGTTATTGAGAAGGGGATTCTAGTAGCTCGCGTCAGACAATTTGGAAGAGGAATCTGAAGTTCCGATCTATGTCGACGATTGAAGGTTACGATGGACTGGGCAAATGATTCATCTTGACAACAAGCCGCAAATGCAACTCAACTCTTAAAGGCTGAAGCTTAAGAGATGGGATATTATGCGCGCAGAAAGAAGGGCAACGACATGGTTATTCTTGAATAGCAGAACCCACCAGATTTTGCTATTGACAGAAGGACAGGTGATACAATCAATATAGTAGATCAATCGTCGGAGGATGAACTGACTGATAGGCGTATATGTCAGGAATCTTCAAGTATCAAAAGTTAGCCTGGTCAGGGATGGTGCAGTTCAAGTTGGTGGTAGGAATTCTTTTTATGGAGGAATTATTGGAATGTGAGAGCTGAATGTTTTTGCAGAAGCATCGAAATATTTTCGCTTTATAAATCTTTATATGAACGCTTCTTTTGAAGCCTTCCAGAATTATATGACTGGAAGGGGAAATTAACAGTTAAGAATTGCTTCTATTTCGACTTTTAATGGGGTGTACACCAAAGATCCTTGTTCTATTACGAAAGGTCCAGTAATCACGATTTTTTTATTCGTAATTCCATATGAAAGAAAGAAAAAAAGGAAACTGGGCTTAAGGCCGTCTCTCTGTTTAGGGATTTAGAGACATCGTGCTAAGAGTTTGTGATATCTTGTTGCAGGTTCTTTACGAAAGCTGCCAAAGTTTCTTTAAAGCATACAAATTTGCACGCTACACGGACCTTACTGGACCATCTATACAATAAGGATCATCTAAGGTTTGTGGATTAAGTCGAGATGAACTCTTTCGCAGAAAAAGAAGTGAATTATTTTAGACTTGTTGGTACTTCGATTCTCTTTCATTATCAGATGGAGAAGAGCGACGCCGGTGAACAAATGAATATGAAATTAGTTTTTCCCAATATGGATTTTATTGAATACCTCATCCCGGAGTCTAATCCTGTTTGTTGATCTAGTTTAGAACCTTCACACCATCCTATGATGCGATTCGAGTAGTATTTACTTTAGCATGACCTAGAAAGTGCGCATTTACCACTTTTGGATTTTTCAAACATTGAGTGTATGGATCAAGAACCACAAATGAAACTAGTGTTCAGCAGTTCTACTGGGTCTGACGAGGTAGGTTGCCAGGAATTCATTTCTTTTATCTGTCTTTTTGCGCATTTTCCCATTATTTTGTTTAGCTCATCTAATTTAACTTATTCCAGTCGAAGGCCTTCGTCTATGTGGGAAAGTGCCGTTGTGACTTAGATCTGAGCATTGTGGATCGAATTCCAGATTTGTTGGAACCACAACCATTTTTTGATTTGCCATCGTACAGGCGTTCAAGGTTGGACAATGTTATGAGGTTAGTATTTTCTAATATTTTATGGTTTTGTTTTCTTTTTCGTTCGTAATATGTTGTGGAATAAATTTTGTGAGGTTTTTCGAGACTTCAGAGTGCGAATTAATTTGGCAAGGTATCAATTCATCACAATCCATTGATTCATCTTAAGGAAAGATCATCTCCAGCTCCGTGAAGATCTGTTTAGTGTGCCGCTTCTTAACGATCAATCCAGCAAAACAATGGTGGTTGTTAAATTCCAGGCTTTGGATCTAAATATAAGGTTTTGTTTCTTTTTTCAAATGGTGTGAAGTACGGTTAATTTTAAGTGGAATTGTTTTGAATTAAGAATACCGATCGCTGATTTGCGAAGTCTCAGTGGAGCTCGCTCAGCTTATCGTCAACGCCATGTTCATCCAGAATATATTGGTCTTCATGTCAGCTCAGTGACTGTCGAAGTACCGCTTGGCGGGGAAAGCATGCTGCTGGAGCTCTTTGCTACTGAGATATACGGTAGTTTCAATGACGTTTTTCTTCCATATTTTGTTTTTTAACAAGTTTTTTAGGTATGTTGTTTAGGTCATTTTTGTGGTGTTTCTGAGAAGTTCACTTGTTCTGAAGAAGATCGGCGTTTTCTTTGGGGAGGTCAAACTTCAGTGGATGAGCCAATACAGTGGGTCTTTTTGTGTTACTTGGTTGTTTTGAGACTTAAATTTTTTCGATATTCTAGTTTTGATTTTGCTGTAGGCAGAGGGATATAGAAGTAATAAAATCATTTGTTGCCATATATTGGTCATCTTGAATTTTCAAATTCATGAAATAAAATAAATGAGTTTCAGCATGAAATTGGAGTATGATCCACGAAATAAGATATTAAAAGCATCAGATACCAAGATTCATTCCATCAGTAGCATTACTGATGAGATGACGAAGAGCATTTCACTTTCTGTTATACAATCGTTACCGCAACGGGAAGGTCCATTCGCCCAGACCCATCGCTCTTTTCTGCACAAACATGAAGAAGGCAACGATGTCTGTTTTCTTAGGACTTTTTTAAAACAAATTCAGATGAGGTCTATGTAATGCGAGTTTATTTAAGTTAATATTGGCTGGATCTCGTGAAGAGATGACTTCTTTTGGAGCTAAATGCATTCTTCAATCGGCATTCGTAATATCGTTTGATGTCCCAATTCTTCGACTTCTAATGCCAAATCATTCGTACCTTGAAGTGCTTTACAATAGACTGGTGAGTGTACCTGTATCATTTCTCATGGTTTTCTGCTTATACCTACCTATACGCTGGTTAGATATCTTGTTCTTCCAGTTTGTATCTTATGCAAATCTTTCACTTTGGCATCCAGGTAAATGATCTCCTACTTTGGCATCCCGCAACACCATCAACAAGGCCGAGACAAGAAGAATTCAAAATCAATGCGCTAAATGATGATATGTTCCAGGAATGTAGCGGCGACCCCATGGAGCACTGTGAGCAAATTTTTTTGCGTGCTTTGAATCGTGGTAAAGGGCTTAATATACTACTTATGTGGTTTCTAGTTTATATATATATATATATATATATATATATATATATATATATATATATATATATATATATATATATACTTATTTAATTGATATTAGAATGGCCCGTCCTCACTGGATGTGCGGGCCCAAGCATAATCTGCATTTCTCGGAAATTTGCTGGTTATGCCATTGTGTTCCCTGGAATCCCGAGGTGAGCCTGGCTAAAGCCTGCCCTAGATCGTCACCACCACAGGCTGCCGCAGCCCTCGTGGATCAGGGCGAGATTTGCCACCATGCGACTTGGTGCCAGGACGGTGATGGATCCTGGTACTGGTACATATACGTACATTTATATATGCATAATGTCAGTTTTTGCCGTTTCACTCCAAGTTTAAGCAATTTTCTAAAAAACCTTTTCCACTACTTTGCCAGCTTGCCAGTGATGAATTGTTCCTAAGGTTGTTAATCCCACAAAAGTTGTTTTCTTCCCCAAACTGCGTCTTGATATCTTTCCATAATGTTCATATAAAATAATATTTGAGATGAAGATGACGATGAAGAAGAACGCTTCCAATCATCTACGCACACAAACAGATACGACAGGAACAAGTCGCATATATTAAGCTTTTCGCTCAATCTGAAGAAGGGAACTCTGATGATGTGCCCGACAATAAATAAGGTAAATAAGTGAAACAAATAAAGGTAACAACTAAATAATTGTAACGCGAACATTTTATGAAGATATGGTTTATTTTATTGCCTCCGAATCATTTCTTTTACTCGTTCTGCTGTGAAGCACGTTTGTTCTTTCATAATGTCTAGTTAGGATGACTTCTCGCGTTACAGAACGAGAAGGATAAGAGTATGTGTCAGATTTCGGTGGAACTTTCGGATGCACAATTGTTTATGGTTTCTGGATATCACGGATCTCTTAGTGATACATATTTCTACTTCACTGCACACACAGTTGGAGTTGGTCATAGAAGTGCGTACTTTTGCGACTGCTTTTCATTATATCTGCTGGACTTCAGGTGGTGTTCTTCAGATAACTGCGCGATGCCAAAAGTTGTCAACCAAGCAGATTTTGGGAAGTGGAATCGTGACGACACGCAGATGAATTCTATACCAGTCGGCGATGAATTTCGTTCCCAATCCGCAGATGATGCTATTGGTATTGCAATCTATCTGTGCGAACGACCTGGACAAAATATCAAGGTCCGTTCGCTTTTTCAAAGTTTTATAAAATTTTTTTTGCTGGCACAGGTGTTTTTCTCCTTACTTTCAGATATTCTATGTCTTCTTCCACATATTTTCAGGATGTTCTTCTTGCAATAGCTGTAAGAAACAGCATTGTCCAACTGCGACCATTTCGGAATTCGAAGGAAACGTGGATGTTTCAATTGGCAGATTTTCTCACACTTCAGGACTACCCTATACCTGGCTACGATCTTCCGATGGTTACGGTGAGAGTGCAGTAGTGACATAAATTCAGTGTTGCATGTTCCATCATGTTTAGACAGACCTCCACGTCCACCTGGATAATGTTGTCTTAGCCTACGATCATGCATGGACAAATCCTGAAAGTGACGTCCGCTTGCGGTATTGATTACGAGAAATTAGATTTGTTTGTACAATTACACCTCTGTTTTCAGGTTAGTTCTAGGGGGAGAGCGATATCAGCAGTTCTATTATCCAAGATATGAATGTTGCTAAGGTCATTATTTCCTCTTGAGTAATGCTGTCGTTTGCATCATTATTGTTAATATTCCAAGTTTATAATTATTTGCAGGTAGTAAGCATTTTTGAAGGTGCTCGACTTTTTATTAGTAGTGCAAAGAAATCAAAGGAGAACGTCCGTTTCGAGGAACGGTTGTCGTCCAAGGAATATGTCAAAAGTGCTCCTTCAAAGCGAAGATTCCTTAAAGTTGTTCATGTTGGACTGTTTCAATTTGAAGTAGGTTATTTCAAAATGCGGAACGATCTTACTATTTTCTCCTTGTCACTTATAAAGCGCTTACTGTTGCTGCGTATGAATCAGATGAATCGTCTTGAATAAATGGACTAGACTTCCCTGCATAATATTTTAGGCACTAGTTTCGGGCATTGTTTCGCATTCCATGAAAATAGCTATCAAATAATTCAAGTCTTAGCAGTCAAACTACCCAGTTAAGAGAAAAAATATTTGGTTAGATTTTTTGTGATTAGCGAAAGGTTTCTAGTCGAAAGAATTGGATGTGGTTGCTCATATTGCTCATAACTTTGTCAGGAACTGAATAACCATTTCATCAGTTTCAGTTTCTGTCATCTTTATTTCTGGATGAGCGTTCCGCTCTTAATTGTCCTCTGCTTGACATTCGCTGTCGAAGCGACATCATTGAGGTACTTCATATTGCGTTCATGGTTTTGATAAGTTTATTGTATATTTTCATAGGCATGGGTTTGTGCTGATTCGCTAGTCGTATTAATGAACTTGGCATCTGAAATTTCCCAGTGTGGAAATTATGCGCCCAGTGATAGAAAGGAGTATTGTTTCGGTAATCAGTCTAGTAACAAAATAACGTCTAAGTGTCCTAAAGTAAGTTCTTAATCTTGTATTGTTATTACTTCTCGAAAACAAGATTATTCCAGATGATTTTGTATACCAATCAATTTCATATTAACTCTTTTCCAAAAGTTTTGTGGCGTGCTTGACGTTTGTGATGTAACGTTCGAGAAAAACGAAATTGGAAACATGAAACTTTGTTCTTCTTTATAGTTATGATTTTCTGTTATGTATCGTAGTGTTTTGAGCACGACGAACCGACAACCTGCACTAGCTCAGACGCTTTACCCACTAGTTCACCGAATCCCGTAGAAATTAAAATGAAGGTAATATAGCCTAAAAATCTACTATTAGTACTACTAGTACTGTAATGGTACTAGTACTACTAATCTAGCATAGCCTACCGAAGGTTTTTGCCAACGAATTAGTAATTTGTTTTTCAGCGGATGCTGGCATCTGCCATGCAAGAAACACCTTTATCGTTTTCTGGTCCAACGAACTGTGTTCCATATGGAAAGGATGCTCTTGAAGAATTTTCGCCAACATATTCCATAAACAACATTGGGAAGGTACTAACTGTCAAGGTTTTTCTATTTCAAATTTCCCTCATTTTTTGCTGCTAGAACTAGATCAGCTCATGTTGGAGACGTACGCACAGAGGCAAATGTTTATGTTTTTTCGTATTTTTAAAAATCTTCTTCAGCACTTTCAATATCTTGAGACTAGGTTAGGTACTTGGATGGTCTATGTTCACTGGTTATGAGGGCCCATGCAAAATTCCAGTTCTATGGAGACTTGCTGGTTTAGCCGTTGTGGTTACCTGGAGTCCCGGCGTCAGCCTAACTGAAGCGTTTCTCGGATTCTCACCACCTCAGGCAGTTGCGAGCCGTTATTGTGGATGGGAGGAAGATTTGTCACCATGCGATTAGTTTGAAACAAGGACGGTGGTAATTCCTGGTATTGGTTCACTCCTAACTGGGCTTCCGGATGGAAACGTCGAACTTTTTCAGCTTGGGAGGCCCTGCTGGAGAATTGAACCCCCGCTGTCCATCGCAGTCCGACCTCCAGCCACTATTAAGCGGTACCGCTGAGATTTATGTCTTAAAAACCTTCTCTTATTGGTGGTTGTTGACATCGCTATGCTATTGTCTGTGTAAGTCTTACTGCGTTAGACGCTGCCAAAGAGTTGCGGTATCCTATCTGCGTTATTGATCATTTTCTTGTATAATAACTAAGCACATTTCGCCGGGTAGCGCAGTGCGGGTGTTACCGTTCATTACACAGGCGGCTTAATCCACCTACACTGGTTCGATCTCAGCCCGGCCCACCAAGCATCTGTCCCTTTGGGTTCAGCAAATTAGTAACAGAATTGTCTGGGACAGGCCTACTTTCTGTAATCTACATGAGAACGCCCTAGCTTGGCCATCTCATGATTTTACGGAGACTCTACTCCGAGTGGAATGCAAGAAATGCTGAGATCATCACAGTGTTACACATGTGGTGTTGGGTTATGTAGCAAGTAATAGTAAAGAAAACAACAAAGTATAGGTTCTTAAGATGGTTTATAACACCTTAAGGATTCTTACGTAGGAATAGTTTCTCAAGAACTATGAATGTCCAAAGTTTTGATAATCGGTATCGTTGAAATTCTATATGTTTAAACTGAATTTTGCAGGACTTACAGATGAATACATTAGTAGATAGTGTACACACAGAACGAAATCGGGCATATTCATTGTCGACGGACGATGAATTCTGTATGGTAGACGAAGATGTCATTGGAAGTGGAGTGACAGTTAGTGTTTGCCCATTCAATTCTGTGTGAATTTGACATTTTTATTTCACGTTGTTGCTTAGAATCCAACTGGTGAGCCAAATATCAAGTACATTGGCTCACAACGCGGCCGGTCGCCACTAAATACTGGTATCACTGTAGATCCACATCATTTTCGCGTCCCTAGTGATTGGTGTGGTGACGTATTGGCTGCTTTACCTGCTGATTTTTCAACACCGACTGTGCGGTTAGTCTTATCTTATCTTAATTTTGGACTTATCTGTTTTTTAGTGGAAAAAAGCGAGATATAGTAGCGGCAGAATTGACATCTATCCGATTTTTTAATGCTTGATAAAGGTCTTTATGAAAGGTCGTTCAAGCCTTCGAGTGTTGGAAATCAACAGAGCACATGTAATACTGCTTTGCTAATAATATTTTGCATCACATCATCTAATATTCCAATATCGTGCCAATTCTCTTTAGTTGCTATCACAGTGCAGTGTTTGACCGAAATTCAGTTAGTCAAGACTTCAATCCGTGATTAGCATTTACTTGAGAACATATTTTTTTGTTTCTAAAATGAGCTGAAGACATAGCAGATAGTACATCTTTCGCATCATTTTGAAGGGAATTTTTTATAGGTACACGTCCTTTGAATTTTATATTTCGTAATATAGACGAAGTCTAAATGGACGAGAGCTGCTTCTTAAGGCGTATGTGACCTTGCTGAGATACCGCGCCCGTGGCTGACCAAGCCTGCCATCCATTCAGGGTCGGCAGATTGGTACCAGACTTGTCTGGGAGGATAACAGCATTGGCTCGATACATCGGTAGGCCACTGCGAGTCATTCTAAAGCCAGATATGCATTCAACCACCTCCAACGATGCTTAGTGATGTCGAATGTATGGCGCATCCCTCAGGGATTGATCAACGCCGAGAGCTTTTTAGTGCTTTCATGTGACTTTGCTAACCATTTTGAGAGAAAGGGAGAGAGAGAGAGAGAGAGAGAGAGAGAGAGAGAGCAGAGAGAGAGCAAGAGAGAGAGCCGCGAAATACTTTTCAACAAAAGTTTTGTCTGCTTAAGTTCCAGATTCGCTGGTATACAACACATCCTTTGCGATATGAAATGATTTTTAAAAGTGAGGTTTTAGAGGAACTATGTTTACCCAGCAATTAAGCAAAGTCTTAACTTCGTCATTTCTTCAAGTCCTCAAGTTTTTCTTGTTACTAAGTAAAGATTACTAGAAATTATTACTATGTTACCATTAACGTTGTAAATGGGTTAGTGTTGTCGAGCAATGCTCGAAGAAATCATAGTCTTAGTTTAGTTGAAGCACAGGATCAGCTCGTGGAGGCACTGCACTTAAAAATTGTGAACTAACCAATATTTCTTTGGAATATTTAGCTATTTTGCTAGTAGGAGGTAGTTATGAGATATTGTGAACTGTGTTCCTCTCTACTCTACGGACTGAGGCATTAGTTTCTTATTAAGAAAGAGAAACCGATAACTTTACGTATTTCATTTGAGCTGGGTACTACGAATACGAAGCTTTCAAAACTGAGTGTCTTTTTTGCTGTCAACCAAAAATGTCCTGTTATTTCCAATACAGGTAGGGTAAAGTATCACGTGTATCACCTATCGTTCTGTGGGTCGTGGATTCACTCGAACGACGTCAGGAAATTTTTCATTTGACATCATGAGTCATGGACTCATCAGACTAGTGCAAGAGTGTGCTAGTGGGTTTTGCTAGCTCTGAGGACCTCGGAGCATCATATTTTCCTTCTTGGATCTTCGTGAAAGACTCTTACGATCAGGTCGGTGCTACCAATCGCTAACGGCACTTGTTCATCGTGTCGTTCAGACGAATTAGGCTAAGGCATACCTAAGTTTTGACATTTCGTAGTGCACTGCTGCGGCTGTGATCTCTGATTGTTGTACTTGCAACCACCTAGAAAGTACAAGTTTTCTTGATGAAGCCTTGACTTACTGGAGAGTTAGAAAGTTTTTCTTCCATCAGAACTCATATTTCAAATAGCAGAAGTATTGAACAGTTGAGATTTCTTAGCACAGGGCGACGTGTTTCCGATGTAGGCATTGATAGTTGCTGCTGCTATGCTTGCATTGAGGATCCTAAAATTTTCAACCTATTTTCAGTTTTTTCGTACATTTCGTACATTTCAGTGTTTTTGAACAGTTGTAAAAACGGAGGAATATTTTATAAGAGTTGTGAAAACTTTCGTATTTATTTGTTTTACTTGGAGCGTCATCACATCTACTTTGTTGATCCCGGCTGTTCTTGCATTCGATTCGTCTTCCTGGGATTCATCGTCCACAATGGTCTTCGAAGATTTCATAAGTCGTTTCGGCTGCTGTTTGCAGTTTATTTCTTCTTTACATATGGCTATTCGAATCGATTCTTCTTCTAATCTTGGAGATAGCAGGAATAATGTGTTCTCACGTAGAATGGAGGAGAGTGTTGGGGGTGATGGTCGAACTAGCACCATTGCTTCCTGTTGGAGGGCACTGCTCTCACTGCGCTATAAACCCTCAGCTACACTAGTTATTGGTAAACCGTTGTTATATGTTTAGAGAATAGCATAATTTGTCATGGGTATACGTCCTATGTTACGTTCACCATTTGATCGGAAGCGTTTTAGGTACTTATTTCGTGATATTTCTATAAGTCTTCATCTTTACGGAGGATCAGACTTAGGTAAGTGGCTTTGATTTTCCATCTTCCTACTTTTTTAAAAGTTTCGTCTTCTGCTTTTTTTTGAGCTAGGTTTTTTTTTGGAGTTAGATTCATTTTAATTTATCATATTAGGTTTTTTATTTCAAAATGATGTTCAGGTGAAGATCCTCCAAAGGAACGTAGCTATAGCACTAGTGAATATCGCGAAGGAAAAGGGAAAAATCAATTGGTCTCAACAGATGTAGCTGGAGGGAAATACAGAGACCATTCAGTTTGCGTTGTATTAGAACTTAGTAAGGTATGCTTCTTTTACAGAAGTTTACTTTTTATTTTGACCTTTTTTCCACTTTCTTTCTTGCAGATTACTTTTGTATATCAACTGTTTGGCAAGAATTCTCCGTTAATGTCGATGAAACTTTTTACCATTCACAACATTACACTGCTCGATAAGCTGGTAGCAAGTCAGATTAAGGAAATGATGTATCAAGTGGGATCTTTTTGTTTGGTTTAGCATGGTTGCAGTTTCAACTCATTTTGATGTATATAATTTTCAATTTTTAGTACTCATCTGGAGACCAGCCTCGTAGAACCTGTGCGCCGATGTTAGCAATTCGTATGGTTGAGTCTCATAAAAATGAAGGAAAACTTAGAGTTAGTCTGTTACCGATAAACTGCTCTAGTTATCTCTTTTAAGTGTAATTAAATTTTTTTCAGGTTTCTTTATTACCTATAAAGTTTAACATCGATCAGGACACCATGGAATTTTTAGACGATTTCTTCCAGGAAGTCCGTTCATCTGTAGAATTGCATATTGAAGGTAGAATGTGTTTTTTTACATATTGTTTTTTTAGTGGTGGTTTAACCGAATATTTCAGCTCCTGATAATATCTCTTCACAACCGGTTTTGGAGATACCAGCGACGATTAAATCGGAGAAGGAAGTTTCTAGAGTAGTAGTCGATAATCTTTATCCATGCCTTGATGGTGATGATGTTAACATAAACTTGAACGTATTAACTCCAAAGGCTGCCCCATCACCGATATGTGGGATACATTGTAATGACTATTTTTGTTTTTGAAAACAGAAAGTAGTGTGCTAATGGAGCATTTAAGACGATCTTTCTTATCTGGAAACGTGTAACCACACGGCATCACCCGTGAAGAAGCCTCTTTCGGACGCGCCTCTTACTGCATCAACTGTTTCAATAGGTGATAATGTAAATTTGCATTATTGTACATACATACATGTATGTATATATATTTTTATATGTGTACATACATGTGTGCAAGTATCTGCATATACAACACATATGTACATATATAGACATATATATATATATACATATATATACATATATATATATGTATATATATATATATATATATATATATATATCACTATACGACTATTCCTTGTCTGTGGTATGTTGTTGGTTGCTTCAAGCTTTAGTAAATCAGGTGACAATCTCCATGAATATCATTTTTCCACTTTTCTTATTCAGGCAATTTGCTTGATAGCAAAATCCGTGCATCTCATCGAATTTCTCCTCTTGAAGAAGCCTCCACTCTAGTAAGCATCTAGTGAACCACATTTGCAATCGTTTCAATCCTGAATTCGGTCCATTAGCTTAAGTTTTCCTTTCAGTCGAGCAGTCCAGATTTCATCCATGCAGGTCCATTGTTAGACGAGTTAGTTTCTATGGTTGATGACCTTCATTTAGCTGGAGACTGGAATAGTGTTAGCGAGATTAAGTGGGTGATTTCATTTTGTTCAATTCTTTTGTGTGACTCTAGCATTCTGTTCTACTAATGGATTAGTTTTCATTTATAGATTCCCTGATGTCGATCATTGTGGGCCTATGACTACAATGGGAAAGAAATTAGTCGGTGCTTCCTCACATGAATCTTTGCATCAAGAGAAAACGGTCAGTGATGAACATGCGGATCTGTCCAGCAGCTCTAACGGTGTTCTCATAGATACCAGCATTGCAACCGATGAGCATTCACATGGTGCTTGCAAAGTAAGTTCCCTTGGTAACAATTGTTACATTTTATCACGCTATTATATTTTTTCTGTGTCACCTCAGCTTTCACTAAGTGAAACCAAATATACAGTTATGGTTCTATAGAGGTGAATGATTTTGATTGCTGTGTAGGCGGTGTAAATAACAGGATGTGGTCGCATCATTGCATTACTTTATACGATGCCGTAGTTTTCATTTTTGTGAAAGACAACTCTAATAAAACACTCGGAGTTGCAACTCCTCCCAACGGTTTACCGCCTCATCGTGACTGGGAAGTGTTCCTGGGTGTTGGGCAGCTTTGTAAAGCGGAGCGATTCATTTTCCTGGCGGGGTCTTCCAAACTGAGGAGTCCACCGTTTCCATCAGGAAGGCCAGCTAAGAGTAAATCAATGCCAGGATCTGTCATCGTATAGCAAACTAGTGGCATGGTGGAAAATCTCCATCTGATCCACAAGTGTGGCGACTGCCTGAAGCGGTGATGACCTGGGGGCAGACTTTGAGCTGGCCAACTTCGGACCTCTAGGAAACCACAGTGGCTAAGCCAGCAAATGTCCAAAAAGTGGAGATTGTGCCGGGACGTGCACATCCAGTGGGTAAGAAAGGCAACTCAGTTACCTTCTTGATTCTTGAACCCTATGCGTGTTCTTGTTAAACCGCTATGTATTTCACTCTCCGGCTTAATCTTGTCAGCTGTACATACCATGGAATACGGTGAGCAGGTAATTAGCAATCATCACATTTTGCTTCAAATGTTACCATGTTTGTAGCGAAACTTTGCTTGAATGATCTTCATTGATTCAGTGTGTGTTAAATGTCACATTTCTTTTAGAGCTTTCTTTGCGAACCATGATATAAAAGCAGTCTATTGTTGCAATATGAAGATTCTAATTCTATGTTTTAATATTTAAACTTAGCACCTTAATTTAGGATCATGTTTGCGACGACAGGATTTGCGCTGAGATGCCTCCATTGTCTGTAAAACGCGAAGAAAGTAGTGAAGTGGTTGAAACTACTCGCAGCAGCACTTTTTTCAAGTTGGAATTCTTTCCTTTTATCATAGTTTGTGCTAGTGTCTGCACTATAAATATTGTTGTAGAGAGTTCATTTTCTCACCAGCTGTATCAGTCTATGTTGATTATCATGGAAAGAATAAGATCAATGTGGAGAGGAATGGGGCCATTTTCGGTGTGCTGAGCGGGATTGGTCAATTAAACCGCACGAAATTTGTTCTCAAGGAGATAGTGAATCGAAATGGACTACTTGGGATTGGTCGATGTATAAATGTAAGCTTTTGCCGTGTCGAAATTTCAGTTGTATTTGACAGTTTTTAAAAATGTTCATCTGATTGCAGGTAGCCATCGATGAGTGGTTGTCGGATATAAAATCCAGTATTCCAAACGTATTGGCCAGTTGTAGTCCCATTAGTCCTATAGTCCAGATTGGTTCGTCAACGTTGAATTTGTTTAAATTTGCACTTTGTTCACCATAAAATTTCTCTGGATGTGAATGGACCTTTGTTCTAGCTGTATTTTACTTTAAATTGGAGTCAAACAACAAATCAATTACTACGGTTTGACAAATCTTTATTTTTATAGGAAAAGGAGTCGTTGATCTTTTCTGGCTTCCGGTTGCTGAGCTTCGAAAAGAGAATGGACACGTGGTAAAAGGGATCCAAAAAGGTGTTGGGTCTTTCGGACTTTCTTCAGCTGCTGGGGTCGTGGGCATGGCCCAGACAGTCGTCGGTGTAATTCAGGTAGTTATTCCCAGGATAGTTCAGGTAATAGAGAAAAATTATTCCTAGGAGAGTGGAATGAGAACTATCATGGAATTGCCTTGTAATTTCTTACCTTTTTTTAAGTCAATCTTGTGTTTGTATAGATGCTTGCTGAGACCGTTTTACACGAAGTTCAACCATCTGCTCCCTACCTCAATGAACGAAATCGTCGGGCCGTTGCAGCAAGGACAGCTGCCCCAGTCGACCTACGTCATGGACTGCAACTAGCTTATGATATTGCATCAGATGTAAGTTTCTGCGGAACTGCAACGTTATAGCATTTCCAGAGCAGAATGTGCGCCAGTGTAAACAAAGCACTGCTATTGTAAACACATTGGAGACATGGTGATTCTTAGTAATCTGCTGCCTGCGAATTAGTCGAATTACTCTTTATCTGTGAGAAGCCGCTTTCTATTTCGATCAGTGTTTGCTATTTTATTGGACTGTGTTTTATTACACAGGCATTTTTCGTTCTCACAGATATTGTTTTATATCTTATCAGACTAGGGTGCTCTATCGTGTTTTGGCCTATATCTATTTCCCTATGCACTTCATGACACGGATTTAGAATATACTGAAACATCGTGAACGGTATTTGAGACCCATCACAGTCTTCTATTTCACGGTGACTTACAACATCATTGGCAAAACGGCGATGTACTATGTCGGTTTAGGTGAATCCTGTATGCATGAGATACGCGTGAAGATGAAGTTTTTGGCACTGAAAGTTCAGGATAGGTATTGTCGACAACTCTTATTTGCATGTCCTGGTCAAATGATGTGTCTGTTGGAGGTCTTCCATGTTGTACTGCAACGGCTTGGGTTAAATCCAGATCTAATACGAATTGTTTACATTTCTGGAAAGGACAGTGCAGAAGAATATTAACGTATAGAAGGTTGAAACTTTTTTTATGCGTGTTCAACAATAATTGTTAGCCTGAGTATTGTCCAACCCAAGAATTCTACATCGATGTGAGTTAAGTATCTTTCGGAAAGAACCTGAAGTTTCGGCAGTGTACTTCCATTAAACACCTTCGATAGTCGTCAAAATCATCGAGGTACATTCTAAAGGAAGTGATACATACATGGAAATTCACGTGGGAAATAATGTTGGGAATTCCTGTATTCGATACTCCTGTTGGCTAACAAATACGTGGTCATGGAAGGAAGATGTTCACGAAAAATCAATAAACGGGTGTAATTTTGATTCTTCAGAGCGGATCCAGCCTTGTTGGAACTGTATGAATATGAAGAAGAGGGGGGTGTGGAAGGAAGTAACAATGCTTCATCTGAAGGGAGGTTACCACGTTTCACAAAAAAGTCGAACTAGAGCCATTATGGTGAAGTGAGCAGGCTAGTCGGATGTTGTCAATTGTACGTGAAGACGCTGTCATGATTAACGGCTGACATTCTGTTAATTATTGCATTGTGGACAAATATTTTACCGACGTTTCTGGTCAGGTTATTGTCCCTAGAGCGATCACAAATGTACGTAGCGTTTGCGTGCATTTCTCCATCTGCTTCAACTGAAGTGCTTAGGCTTTAACTTACTCTTTGTTGTAAGCAACTTTCCGAAGATTTTTTTTAGCTTGCATTTCAAGTCAGTAAATCGGTACAGCACGTTTCAAGAGGCCTTTTCTTTGGATTGTTTTCAACTTGTGCATATTTAGTGGTAAAATCAACTATTTGTTGGACGGTAATAATACAGAGTTTTGAAGTTTCCGGTTCACGTGCATAGAGAATTTTATCATTTTTTAAATGAGCGACTTTCTGTATGCATTATTCCATGCTATAGGATCAGACTATAGTGCATCCTTCTACTTTCAAACTCACATTTCTGAATAGCTTTTCATGCCATTATAAATTATTGTCCTGACCCGCTGAACTCTAAAGTCTAACTCTAGTTTTCACAACTATCTAGAAGATACAACCACGATGGTGCTGAGAAATTTGCAAAACTCTAGACCGCAGTTGTCTGCGGTGGAGAACGAACGCGCCATTATCTTTTCCGGGGGGCTAACGTGTTCACCACCATACCGTGCGGGTCCTTCGTTTAGCTTTTCTCTCACTAGTTCTATCGATCAGTGTCATCAGCAGTCACCTGTCAACGGGATTGATCTGGGCAGCCCAAATCGGCATAGAACCTAATTAGGCTCAGGCTGTAGTTGAAATCACAAAATTAGCTTCTTATTTGCTGCCTACTACAATTTTTTTATGGCTGGGTGTTATGCGAAATACAATCACAATGGTGCTGAGATATTTGCAACACTCAAGATCGGATATGCAAGTAGCTCAGCACCATTGTGGTTGTATTACCCTGTTATAAAAAAAATGTAGTAGGTAGCAAATAAGAATCTAATGTGTAAAATATATACGGAGTTACAATTTTATGCTTCAGGGTTATCGACAAGCGCGTGACGATTTAGAATTGGCTGCGCAAGAAGATCGTGCATCTGGACAATCATCATTTCGTAATGTACTTAAGGTTGCACCAACTACAATCATTCGCCCGCTAGTTGCTGGAACTCAAATTGGTTATCAACTCTTGGGAGGTTTGTTCTACATATTCTTCATCGTGTATTACTTGAGCGCTTTATTTGTACGGATGTGAGGAACTTTTATGTCGTTTGGTGGTGAAGTCCTTAATAAATTCTTGTTATTAGAAAGAAAACTGTAGGCAGCATATTGTGTGTCTATTCATTTGCACAGTGTTTTACTTCAACCGAGAATTTATACTGTAGTCATGGGATACTTAGGGAAAACATCTAGTTTTGCGAATTTTAGTAGCTTATTTTTTGCTCGGGATTTTAGGCCTGAAAGCTCAGTTAAGACCTGATGTATACCAAGATGAACGTCATAAATGGAAAAGTGAAGAAGTTCCAGGTGGTAGCGGACAACGTTAATTAACACCCGCCTTGAAATCGCCTTCTTCTTCTTCTTACATTCTTTCGGACATTGCCTTGTTCTTTTACGATATCATTCTAACTCAGTTGTAGGCAAGTACAGGTTTACCTTTTTTTTCTTATTGAGTTTTTGTCTATTTGTTTAACAAATTCCGTTTTTTCTTAATTGTAACGCTTATAATCAGTTATGTCTGGAGCCAGACATTTCTTTCGTTGTCGTGGCTTGCAAGCTTTTTACACTTTTCAATTTCGTCGACATGCTTAGGTGACAACGATATGCGTTTTGTGATCATATCAGTTACTGTGGACCTAATTTTGATGTTACACATACTTACCTGTTGTAGTTTTATCATAGTGTTACGCCTTACCTATTGTAATCAGCTAGTTCCCTGTTGTTGTATATACTTCTCTGGGTTGTAACACAGATGTTTCGCTGTACAAATTTCCATTGTACATAGTGACTTTCTCCTCTATCCTTGTGCCCGCTTTGTGATATCTCATCGTTGTCATTGCTTGTGAAGAGTGAAATATTTTTCTGCCATTCTGTGTTGTGCAAAAGAAGAACTTATCGGTAGAATTAATCGGTACAGTGCTTAGCACTTTGTTGTGGTACCGATTAATGAACTATGCATAGGCTAGACGATTTGGTTTTTTAGAACATTTTTTGCATTCAACTGCATGAATATTCAAGTCTTTTGCAAAATAGAAACTGTTTTAACGCAAAGCTTGTATTACAGGGGTGAGGAAATAATGGCCGATTTTAATCCGCAGCCTTAAAATGCTATCTGAGCTAAAGGACACCATCGGTGGCTAATGAATGGTTTCCCACTCATACACGAGAGTGGCGAAAATCGACCGACATTATTTTGAATTCGCTCAGAATCACACCTGTTAAGCTATTTCATGCAGTAATTTAGAGGAAGCCAATTTTCTCGGAGTACCACCAATTCTGTACATGGAAACTAAAATTTGAGACAGAAGTATCTTTGCACTGCAATACCATAACGAACTACTTAGACTCGTAGGGGATGTAGGCATAGTACGGTTTTATACTGGGAATCAGCGAAACTATTGACTCTAAAACAGCTAGGAGTACATCCATATGTATCAACCATGTTTTCTTGTTTACAAAACTTATTCTTTTAACATTCCAGTGATATTACAAGTGTGCTACTTAAGTAAATTTACTTTACAATTCTCTCTGTCAGTTTCACGTAATACTCTGCCATGAAGAAATAACACGCAGGAAACAGAAGCTACAAGGTTGTAATTTCGACTGCAGCGTCAGCTTAGCTTGGATCAATGCCTATTTGTGCTCCCCAGATCATTCTGGCTGATGGGTAATGGCTGATAGCATCGTTAGGGTAAAAAAAAACTGGCTGCTAGAAAATCAAAGCAAGGGTGTCGGTGGTGCAGCGGTCAATAACACGTGAACTACCCTGAAAGGGCAGTCGTAGGTTCGAATCTGGCCTAAGGTCCAAGTTTTGCAAAAATCTTTGCATCATTGTGGTTATATTTCATGCAATACCCTGGTTATAAAAAGCTAGCAGGCAATGAATAAAAGTTACGACATTGTAATTTTAAAACACTATTTATAATCACAATGATGCTGAGATATTTGCAAAACTCCGGACCGTAGGTGTCTGCGGCGCGGAACGAGCGTGCTATTATCCTTTCCGGGATTGATGCGTTTACCACCATACCATGCGAGTCCTTCTGATTTGCATTTCTCTCAGCTAATTTTTTATCTACCACTGCCAACAGCAATCAGCCGTCAACGGGACTAATCTGGGGAGCAAAAGCACTATTTATAATCTTCACTTCTACAATTTGCATCGTTTACCTATAACTGATGAGCACGTTAAATGCTGTGATTAGAGGTGCTCTGGAATACACTCGAGGTCGGTCCCGTGTCCCAGACTTACTAAGCCTTCCATCCTTCCGCGGCCTGGAAACTCAGAGGTCGGTACATTGGCACCAGACTTTTTTGGAATGGTAGCAGAACTGACTTTTTATATTGGTTGGCGACCGCAAATCATTATACAGGCCAGATATGCCTCTGATGTGCCGCGTGTGGCGCAGCGGTTGGGGGGCGCCAATGCGACACACACGTAGAATCGATCCCAGATCCCATGGCTCACTAAGCCTTCCATCCCTCTAGGGTCGGCAAATTGGTACCAGACTTGTCTGGGAGGATAGCAACACTGGCTCGATACATCGGTAGGCCACCGCGAGTCATTGTAAAGGCCAGATTTGCATTCAATCACCTCCAACGATACTTAATGAAGTCGAATGCATGACGCATCCCTCAGGGATTGATCAACGCCGAGAGCTTTATCCTTTTTTTTTATTTCTGCTTCTGATGGCCTCTAATAATCTTCTATGAAATCGGATGTATAGCGCATCCTTAAAAGATTCATCAACGCCGAGAGCTTTATTCTTTATCCTTATCATTGAAGCAGTCCAAGCAGAAATACTTATTGGATGCTGAGTCCTTATTTCTCAGTAGTGACTTATAACGGCAACCAATAAAACGCTTCGAGTTTCCTAAAGGGGGTGGAACGTTGAGAGCACAATTTTAGACAGTCTGCCTCATTGAATTAAAAAATAAGTTTCCATGATGATCTTGGTTAAAGACGTTTTGAAGTATTGGTTTGTAGACCCTTTAGAACTGATTTTACAGAACTTGTCATATATATATATATATATATATATATATATATATATATATATATATATGTATATATATATATATATGTATATATTATATATATTACAACGTGTATTGTCGGGGAATTCGAGATGTCCTAATATCTTGAGAAATCTATGGCAAACAGAGTACAAGTCCTCCATACTACCGAAGAGAAATTCTGATTCTCTGGAGCTAATTAAACGGATTTTGTGCCCAAAGATAAAGTCATTGGATAAGCAAGATTTTGTGCATCAGGAGGCACGTTCCAGACTGTAGCGGTACTTTTGACACTTCCACGTTTGCTTTCAGGACCGTGAAATTTTGAATTCGCCTTCAATTTTTTCGTTGAAATTTAGATTTTTAATAAGGTAATGGGAACGACATATTAAACTGTTACGCAGATCCTTTGAGCGATAATGAAAGGTCTTTTCTATAGTGTAGATGTCTTAGGTCATTCAGTATTTTCGTTATCGAAAGTAAGCTAACACGAAGCTGCTAGTAAGTTTTATTCGGCTAATACCTCGACATCTTCTTCTTCTTCAGGGTCGCCTTGGCTCGTGTCGATGGTCCACAAGTGGTCGCTCTCACGATGTGGGCGTTTGTTGTCTTTTATACTAAACTCATGTTAGCTTAGCCATTCAAGAAAATAAAAAGAAGCTAAGCCCTCGGCGTTGATTAATCCCTGAGGGATTCGTCATGCATTCGACTTCGTTGAGAATCGTTTCGAGGTGATTGAATGCATATCTGGCCTTTACAATAACTCGCGGTGAACTACCGATGTGTCCAGCCAATGCTGCTGTCCTCCCAGACAAGTCTGGTACCAATTTGACGACCCCGGAGGGATGGAAGGCATGGTGGGCCATGGGCGCGTGGATCGATTCCACGTGTGTGTCGCAGTGGCGCCTCCAACCACTGCGCCATACGCGCCCTCATTCAACAAAATATAGAACAATAATGCCAAGGTTGAACGAAAGTCATTGTCTAATGTTATCTACAGTTATCGCCTATTATCTGAGAGGAATATGATGATAAATTTTGGCCAATAGTTATTAATATTTCATTACCGATCACTATTATAAATCGTATTAAACAAAGGAAATCGAAGGATACAAAAGCGCCATACTTGTGCGATATTTTTTGTCCATAATATGTCGTGAGACGGACTACCAAATGCTGACGGCTCAATGGCGTGTCGGATGGTAGAGTGTTTTAACACAATACCAAATTAGAAATATGCCAGAGATGTGGAAGAACTTATAGCACAAATAGAAAAACAAATTACCTGCTACCCGTATCACCCTTCGTCCCGCTGGTTTTCAAGTGACTCCAGACGAGCCGCTAAAGTTTTTATTTTAACGTGTGGGTTGCAGCAGTAGTCTTTCTAAGATTTCGGTGAAAAACTCTCACCATCGCGTTGGTGTTCCTTCAGCTGTGCCTTTGATATCTCCAAGAATCTAGTCGTAACGTCTGCTCATCGGTTATCCTTCAGATACGTTACGTGCCCGACCTTGATTTTCAACGGCGTGCTCAACGGTGTATCTAAATTTTGATGTTGACACGGATTGGTACACCGGATTCCCTCCCTCACGTGAGTGATACAGGATATCGCCAGCATAGTACTTTCGACCCCCTAGACTGCGCAGCCGATATGGTTCAGTGATCTTTTATCCTGCTTTGGAGTAGAAGAGTGGGAATGGAGTCACATGTTTCCAACCCTCTTCGCTAGATCCTCGATGCTCTTGAAAGCACTACAAGGCGCTCGAATTCTTCTGCTAAACTTTGGACCTAACTTCATCATCATGTTCACTTGTATCAGACAAAGATCGCTGGGGCGTTCAGTTGCTCAGAAATTCACTCCATTGATCGTGATTGAGGCATAAGAATTAAATTCCTACTTCATGAACATGGACTATGTGAGATTTAGTCGAAGATCGATCTTTCCATAACCGTTGTCAAATTTGGCCAGCATTCGTCCCGCTTTGTTGGTGTTATAAGTACCATATCATCAGCAAAGCAAACATGGTGTAGTTGCCTACTTTCCATTTTCAATTCCATGTTGTTCCATTTCAACTTTCGCATGACATTCTGAAGAGTGACTGTAAAATAATCTTTGCAGGACTGAGTCGCCCTGCTTAACCCTTCTTTTGACGTCAATGTTAATACCGTTGCAGAATGGTAATATCTTGGTTGTGAAATTTTTTGTAAAGCTCACGAAAAACCGTTATATACTGAGTATTTCTATTATTCTACATGATATACGTAATTCTGAACAACCTAATACCCTGTCAAACACTTTCACAACCTCAGCAAAAAATTTTGCTGCATAATTTTTTTATTCGCATAGTAAATAGCTTATCACAGACGCTACCGTTTTGGTTTTTTTTAAGACTCATAGTTACTTAATTGCGCCCAGCCACACAGTATTACATGGGTCAGGAATGTGACTGGTTCAGGTCAGAAGAAATCAACTTGAGTTAAGGCACGGTGCCACTTGCCTTCAGACGGCGCGTTACGATCGCCAGCGTTCTTCTTGATCACTCTGTTCTCCTGCTTGATCTTTTTCGCTCATGCCTACTTTGCTTAGACTAGAATAACACTAATTGAAGTCTCACCATCCTTCGGTATTTAAATTTTAAATTTATCTCGAATTATCATTTAATTGGTTAATCTAGCAACTCTCTCAAATACTTATACCCTTTATCGTCACTCCACGAAAGTCACCATTGCCACATCTGCGCACAATTCCTCTGGGCGCAAATTCATCAATGTCGATTAAGAAATGAAAATTAGGCCATCGATATCTTTTGATGTATTAATGTGATGTGTGAATTATCCTGTTTAATAACATCTCACTCTGCAGAATCTTCTTCTTCGTTGTTGGTGCAACGGTTTCATCGTTATGA
Organism: Angiostrongylus vasorum; assembly: GCA_018806985.1. Lineage (NCBI taxonomy): Eukaryota > Metazoa > Nematoda > Chromadorea > Rhabditida > Metastrongylidae > Angiostrongylus > Angiostrongylus vasorum. The sequence goes on along the minus strand of JADANN010000120.1, from coordinate 1,218,836 downwards.
CATCGTTGCGCAGTATTCAGGGAAATATTTCCGCTGTTTGCATACCTCTTAAACTCACTGTGCTGTTTCCAGTTATGTTAATATTGTGACATAAGCAGTGTTTCTATAAACGTTTTCAGACTGCCATAAATTTATGCTTGATGCTGTACATCATTGTTAATGCAATTCCTTATATATACTACTGCCCAATGAACCAATTTGCTTTGTAATTCGCTGTCAACACATTTCAAACTTCTTTATTCGATCATAAAGCAGATATTACGTATATCACCCCACCTGTCTTCCCGTTGATTGTCAAGTAATTTGAGCGGACGCCAGTAAATCTACAAATTTTCTTTCTCGAGTGTAAGGATAATAGCGAGTGGGTTCTGCTCACTCTATGGACTCGTTGAGCGCCATACCTTTCTTAAAGGTCTTTGTGAACAACTTTGACTATTGGGTCGGTGGTCTTCCTGCATTAAAGTTTCTCACGCATACGTTAAGGCAGCAAGTACAGTTGAATCGAAAAGATGGGCACGGAGCCGGGTGTTCTTTGTTCTCTTCACTACAACCTCGATGCTCTTGAAAGCTCCCCAAGTCGCTCGTTTCCCTTCTGCTCAACTCTGGAGCTAACTCGTTCATCATGTTGGCTTTCCGTCCTAGATAAATGTAACTGGCGAATTCGGAGATATTCGTTCCGTTGAGCGTGAATGGGGCATACGAAAAAAATTCGTTCCTCATGGACATCGTTTCTGTGAGATTTAATCGAAGACCAATTTTTTTCACAGGCTTTATCAAAGTCGGCAAGAATTCGTTCCGCTTCGCTAATGTTTGGTATTATAAGGACGATGTCATCAGAAAGCGAAGATGGTGTAATTGCCGGCCATCGATTTTCACTACCACATTCCAATGTTCGCATGACGTTCTCCAGAGTGCCGGTTTTGGCGAGATGGTGTAGCCTTGCCTAACCCCTCCTTTGCGTCGATGTCAATATCGTTGTCCATGGTGACATCTTGCTTGTGGAATTTTTGTACAGCTGACGGAGGATTTCTGTATTGTGACTAGAGACCCCCCTCATTATCAAAGACTTCCATGACTGGTTCCATCTCACTTGAGTCAAAGGCGTTCTTTAAATCGATGAAAATAAGCCAGAGCGGTCTTTTGTACTCCTGCGATACTTCAGTGAGTCTTGTTATCGTGTGGATTTGGCCCATCATACTAAATCCTTTTCGAAACTCTGCTTGCTCACATGGCTGCCCTCCTTCCAGCGTTCTGTCAGTCCTGTTTAGGACGAGTCTAGTGAAAAGTTTGTAGACGACAGAGAGTAGGCAGATTGGGCGATAGGTGCTAATCTAGTGGAAGTCTCCCTTCCTGAACAATAGCACGGTCTCTTGTTGCACTAGCCGATAGAATTCTTCGTCGATGTTATCGAGAACGGCATTTGCCAACACCCGATTAGCAAATCGAATATTTACGGTGGTTTTGGAACCTCGTTTTTTGAATTTGGCGCGTTTTTTCTTCCTTCCCCGAAAAATAAAATCTCGCACGAAGGAGGCGGTGCTCTGGTCCCATGTAGAATTTCGGGACAACAGCGACATCGGCAAGGCGAAACCTTCGGTTTACTATGATGTGGTCTATTTCGTTATGCTACTCTCCATTGGGAGACTCGCACGTCCAGCGTTGAGGGTGGGGGCTTCTGATTTGCGAGTTACCATGGATGGTCTTGGTCGTTGTGATAAACAGACTGCTACTCTCCCTGTTCGTTCCATTCTAATCCGTTGGTTCCATTGTGACGTTCTTCTTGGTCCAATCTTAGGTTAAAATCTCCAATGACGCTTTGAAGAATGTATGACCTTCTCTGTACAACTTTTTTAAGTCTATATAGAATGCTTCGACTCCGTCTTCGTCATGGTTTGATGTGTGCGCGTAAACGACAATGATTGTCAAAGCCGCTATTGTTCCAGATCTCTTTAACCGCAACCGTTCGATTCGAGTTGTTAGTTGTTCGAATGAATCGATGTTCATGGAGATACTCGTGTTGACGAGAACACCGACACCGCCGACTCCTCTACCGTCGCATGTTCCGTGGAACAGTTCTTCTCCGATGTCCTTAGACAGCGTTGAACAGGTGGCGTCGTACCTTATCCTACTTGGTTGAATGAGCAGTTCTTCTCTATCGAGTAGTCGGATGCAAGTGTGCATGCATTGTAGGTACAGATCATCACGGTAGTCTTTTGCGATTTAGGTAGCCTAGAATAGCTCTGAGATTTTAGCAGCCTCCCTGTACTGGTCCTCCAATGCTGCCCAATCGGGAGCTCATTCGTGGTCAAGGCAGCGGAATGAGGCCCGTTTCTTTTACTGTGTTTGGCTTTTTTGATACCCACACATAGCTTGCTGGCCTCTGAACGTGGAAGCTGGGTATACTCACGGGTAGCTTGCCAGTCTCTCTCAGACTGGATATGGAGCTTATTTGTTGGAGGCGACTCCTAACCGCTTCCCATAAATATCCCTGTCACTTGATTGCAGGCTTTTGGCCCAATTGACTCGTGGAATACAATCCTCATCACTAGAACGCACCCACACACGCATGCAAGAATACTTCTCGAAAGTACAGAAAGTATGTGCCAAATCGGCGCAGCAGAAACAGGGAGTTCATCCCTTGGATCCATCTGCGTCTCAGGGAAAGATACGGTCGCTTTTGGTCTGCGATTAGCCCTCTATCCGCCACCTGGGGACACGCCATGTAGCCTCTCGACTAACCGGCTCGAGATCCTTCATATGAGGGAGATCCGTGGATGATATATGTATCCTCCTTTATTTCGTATGGGAGCAGGAGGACGTGGCTACTGAAGAGATGTGAGTAGTAACCGTGAATGATTTTCTCCATTGTCTTCCAGGAAACTGTAATTGTTCTCTCCGTCCATCGGAGTGCTACCATCTTGGTCTTGTAACTATCGAAGTTTCGGCGGGCATTGCGAATGCTTTTTCCAAGCTGTGGAGCTTCAGCCATTGTTGCTACTGTATCTTCTTAAAACGTTCTTTTATCGCTTTTTCTGCACACCTTTCCAAATTCGAACTTCAGTTGGCTGTCGCCCCATAGTTCGTGCGATCCTATGTTGGCGTATGAGCCCTGGTGTTTCTGGAGACAGACCCTTTTCGGTGGCTCTCGAACTCTCAGATTTCATAGTGCTGAAGTTAAGATGTGAAATGAGCAGATCATATTTTTCACCGATGTTGTGGGCAACGACATCTTCACAAGGACTGACTAGTGATCTGAATCAATCGCAGTTCATGGTAGTTTTGGGTATTTTTCTGTCGAGCTTTGGGGGCTTTTTCTTCTTTTCGGGCAAAATGGAACCTTGTTTTTGAGACAACAGCGATATCGGCTACTCAAAACCTTTACTTTACTATGGCATTGACTATCTCACTATGTCACTCTCCACTGGGAAACTCCCATGTTCAGCGTTGAGAGCGGGGCTTTTGGAATTGCGAATAGCCATGAATGTCCTTGTCTGTCGTGATAAACTTAGGTAGCTGCATAACCTGTTTATTCCATGTCAATCTCTAGGTACCATTAATGCTCTTCGGACGTTCTACCGACCTCAATCTTAGCGTTTAAATTACCAGTGATGCTCTCAAATAAGGTGTTTTCCTCCTTGCAGAACTTTGCCAAGTTCATAAACACATTTCATTCCCGCTTTCGTCATCCCTCCTAACGGTTTACCTCCTCAAAGTGGCTGGGAGGTGTTCCTGGGTTGTCGGACTACGATGTACATCGGGGGATTCATCCACCCGGCGGGGTCTCCCAAGCTGAGAAGGAATCTGGTGTTTCCATCAGGAAGCCTAGCTAAGAGTAAACCAGTGCCAGGATCCACCACCGTCTTGGTACTAAAGTCGCATGGTGGCAAATCTCCCTCTGATCCACAAGGGCTGCGACTGCCTTTCGTGATGACGACCTGGGGCAGACTTTGGCCAAGCTGTCCTCGGGATTCCAGGGAACCACAATGGCTTAACCAGGAAATCTTCAAAAAAATGGTGATTATGCTAGGGCCCACACAACTAGTGAGGATGGGCCGTTCAACTAAGTATGAACTAAGTAAGTTTTCGTAATCATTTTACGCAAATGCGTGGGCGATAAAAATTGACAAAGCCGATATTAATCCACATTTCTTCCATGAATATCCGATTTGAGTTGCTTGTTGATTGAGTGTTCATTCGTGTTAACGAAGACGCCAACGCGGTCTGCTCCTCTATTGTTGTGTGTTCCGCGAAACACTTTTTTCTGCCCCATCATAGTCGGCGTTAAACGGCCTATGTCTTTCCATCTCAGCCAGTCCGATGATGTCGTACCTTATCCCTTTGGCCTGAGTCATCAGCTTTCCAATATATTATGGAACTCATATGTATGTCAACGGGCACTATAGGTATATATCGTCATCTCAGTTGTTCGCGATTTAAGCAGCTTGGAATGACTCTGAAAGTTTAGCAGCTTTTACGTACTCGTCCTCTCAAATGCTGCTTCTTCGCGTCTCTTTTGAGAGCAGTGGAATGAAGCCCATTTATTTAACCGTGTTTGGCTTTTGATATTCACGTGTAGCTTGTCTAAATCTCAACGATTGTTGGATATAGTAGCTTACCACTCCCCTCCCAGAAGACTTGGAGGTTATTTGTTGCAGACGGTTCCTAACCACGTCCCATGTACTTCGCAGTCTCTTGACTGCTGGCGCTTGGCCATTTTGACTCATAGAATACAACCAACGTAACCAAGGACGCACCTGTGCGCGCATCCATCAACATCTCTGCTAAGGCATGTAGCAATTCTTAGGTATAGCAAGAAGAGGGAGTCCATCTTCTGGATCCATTTGTGTCTCAGGAAAGCACGACGTCTCTTTTTGGCCCGTGCTTAACCGCCCATCTGCCATCCGGAGATGCACCACTCTTGGCTGCAACTAATCCGCTAGAGATCCCTCCGTGAGGCAGTTTCCGTAGAAAGGACAAATAACACCGAACTTACCAGTAAAATACATAGAGAACCCGAATTATGGGGCGAAAAGTACGACAAAAAAAGGCGGTAATATTGACCGGCTTAAGTTAATGTCAACTCAGAGCGAGTGCGGGGAACAATTAGTGTCAAATAGGCGTAGCAGCCAAAACCATCTAGGAATTGGACTCAAAGTGTTAGTCGATATTAAAAGCATTGCAAAATAAACATTTTTTGCAGCAAGATGCACTTTTGCGTGGATTTCTCAAGTTTTGCAAGAAACGATGTTTTCGAAGAGATTCTCAGCAACGTTTTGTTGTCGAGATTTCTTCATCAAGGTAGTTTTGAATGTGCTTGAAATAGTGACTGTCAGAATGGGGCTACAGTTTCATATCACAATTCTTTCAGTAGCTGGAGTGTTATTGCGTAACGTATGTTCGAGTGATACCATGTAAGTGCCGGGTCATTTTTATTTAACTATCTTTGCTCCAGACGCTATGTATCACTTGGCCAGTGGAATATAGAATAGTACTTGGTAGGGTTTGTCCTATGCTGTGGATGGAATGCTCGACTTATTTAGTTCACCATGCGGGACTTTTTTCTCATGTAGTCGTATGTGCTGCAAAACCTCAGGGTTGGGAAATTAAACCCTTATACACATATATACAACATTAATCCTTCCAGTGGTTTACTGCCTCATCGTGGCAGGGAGGCGTTCCTGGATGTCGGACTGCAATGTACAGCGTGGGGATTCATCCACCTAGCACGATCTCCCAAGCTGAGAAGGAGTCCGGCGTTTCCACTAGGAAGCCTTGCTAATAGTTAACCAATACCAGGATACACCACAGTCCTGGTATCAAACCAGCCGCATGATGGCGAATCTCACTCTAATCCACAAGGGCGGCGAAGCGACTACCTGTAGTGGTGACGACCTGGGGCAGACTTTTTGCCAAGCTGATCTCGGGACTCAAGGAAGCCACAATGGCTAAACCAGCAAAACTCCGAAAAATGGAGATTATGCTGGGGACCACACAACCAGTAAGGACGGGCCATCCAAAGGTCTAAGTGTCCAAAGTCGTGTATGCTGCAGAACTTCAGGCTTAGGTAATTAAACCCTTATACACATATATACAACATTGATGCAACTGCATTAATGCTCCACCATAATCAATTACGGTTGCAAAATAATATTTGTTCACTGGGCACATGAAGTGAAGTCATGAGCGAATAGGAGAGATAACATAAATGCCTTTTAATTGAGGGAATAGATGGTTATGTGATAGCAGACGTCTTTACTGAGAAGGGAAGATGAATCTAATACAATACTATTCAATCAAAATGACACAGCAAACGTTTTTGTTCAGAAAACAAACAATATAAAGTTGCACTGATAATATCGCAAAGACATGCATAAGAGGTTCAAGCGTTGTGCAGATTGACAAGGACTTATCCAATGTTGCGTAGAAAGGAGCTTGTAAGATGTACCGATGTACGAAGGCGAATAGATTGATGAATTGCGAAGTGTTATCGCACAGGCACTGAGTGTGTTGGTAGAGAGATTGTTTTAACAATTACGTACTTGGATGGAAAATCATTACAATTAAATTAATTAAACAAGTAAGCAAAAAAATAGGCGTGGAGTGATTACACCGTTAGTGAGCGAATGCTTGACGAAACTTGAGCTGGAGGTTATTCACGAAGTCAATGATGTGATCTATACATGTGGAGAAGATGGCAAATAAATCACGGACAAAAAACGCGGATGTAGGGCGAACGTAACACGCTATACTAAAGAAGTGGGGGGACATGAACTAGACATTGCTAGGGGGCGGAGATGACGTAGGCCACACTGGTCATACTATTGGGGCTGCCATGGAAGCGGCGAAGATGGCCTAGCCAATTCTGGTTATGCCATTGGGATTCTGCTGGTTATGCCATTGGGGAACCAGGCGATATAGTTATGCTGCTGTCAGGTCACATTCTCCATCGTTTCGTCAGATTCCTTTGTTGAATACGTAGAATTATATAAAATATTTGTTACGTAGGTGGAGAATTCTCTGTTTTGCAGAGAAATCCTCCATAGGCTATAATTTTTGAAACGTTTAATCGATTATATGGAGTTACTTTTTTGATGTGATTAGTTCACTGCGATTGGGAATGTCGCAGTTGATTAAATAGTTTACAAACCATGAAACAGTCACTATAGCCTTTTTTTGTGCGAATTCGGTTTTGAGAAATGCTTAAAGTTTCACCTCGCTGCACTTACTGCAATTAACATCTCCCAGGATCAACTTCCTGTTAACCTCAGCACTGGATTATAAATGCGTCATTTTTTCCTTCAGGAATCGCGAGGTTGTTATACAGCATACATTTACTTCCATACTAAAACACATGCAATACAACTGTAGTTGACATCTCGGCAACATCGCCTTCTTTAGGACCTAGAAGGGTATATTGATATGGAATTTACTACGCCAAGCACTTCAATAACACATAAAGAATGATGAAAATCTATATGGAAATCAAATGATCAACAGCTTCTCGAAAAAACCCACTGTTTTCTTTACGTGTCTTCCACTGAGGGGAGAAAAGAATAGCTGATTGTGGTCGCATGTGTTTGATGACCCTCCCAACGGTTTACCGATTCATCGTGGCTAGGAGGTGTTCCCGGGTGTCAGCCTGCGATGTAAAGCGTGAGGATTCATCTCACGGGCAGGGTCTCCCAAGCTGAGAAGGAGACAGGTCCTGGTAACAAACTAGTCACATCGTGGCAAATCCCTCTTTGATCCACAAGGGCTGCGAGTGTCCATGGTGGTGAAGACCTGGGGCAGACTTTGGCCAGGCTGTTGTCGGGATTCCAGGGAACCATAATGGCCAAACCAGCAAATCTTCGGAGAACGAAGATTATACTTTATACTGGGGGCCCGCACAACCAGTGAACGTGGGCCATCCATGTATCAAGTAAGTATGGTTGATGTATGCACCACCCCACATCAAAAATCGATTAGAAGACAGGGGGCAGATCGCGTGTGACCTCTGAACATTGTTCCCTGCTATTCATTGTAGGGATCTCGACACTTATCCAGATAGCCTGAAGAAGTTCGCGCGTTGGTGTATGGACATCCTGTGCAGGCAAAGTACTCTTACTACATTGTTCGGAAATAAATGACGGCTTTAAAATATTTATTTCCTTAATGTATTTTTGGTCGATAAAATATTCTTTGGACCTTGCAATATTACGCTCCCATTAGAAGGCCAATTTTGCGCTTTTTTGTAACATGTTTCCATATTTTGTCAAAAGTTAAATTTGGTTTCTAACAAGTTAGAGCATTACGATTTTAGATGTCGAAAACGAATTTTCGTCATAAATTTTCTTCTATGAATCCAAACATGGTCGTAGTTCAGCAGAGCCGGCTCGAAACGTCAATGAAGTTTGGGGTGAACGTAGTTCTGGTGAATCAACAGTGCGAAAGTGGTTCCGCAAATACCGATCTTGTGGTTTAGACCTCGAATATAAAGAATGTCGCGGACGATCCAACAAGCTTGACGACGACGAATTGAAGGCACTAGTGGACGCAGACACTCGAACAACAGTTCGAGAGCTTGCTATGTATGACAACCGGAGACGTTCAGTTCAAAAGTTGGATTGCGATCAGGCTCCACAGTGTTTCCCAAAGCTGGAGAGTGTTTGGTGATCTGCAGCCAGGCTGATCCATGACAGCTTTTTGAAACCTTGGGGAAGAATTACGGCAGAGAAGCATTGCCAAAAAAATCGACGAGATCCACTGTAAACTCTAACAACAATGGCCGCCACTGGCCAACAGTAAAGGAGCAATCTTTCGCCAGGAAAACGCCCAGCCTCACGTTGTCGAACCAGCGCTGCAGAATTTGAACGAGTTGTGGACCGAAACTCTGCCTCATCAGCTGTATTCAACAGACTTCTCGCCTACCGAATATCACTTCTTCAAGCACCAACTTCCCTGTGCGGGAAACGCTTCACCAACCACGGTGACGCAAAAAAATGCCTTCAACGAATTTATCGCTTCCAGAATCTCAGGATTTTATGCAACTGGAACTAAGAAGTTTGTTTCTCGTTGGAAAAAAACCTGTAGATTCAAACGGTTTCTGATTAAGAAAGTTTTGCTTGAAGCAAGTTATGACATTTTAAATAATTTACAGAAAAACGCTCATTTATTTCCTAACAACCTAACAGCCGAGAGACAGGCGAAAAGAAGGACCCACATTTGTGGTAGTGAACTGGTTAGCCCCGGAAAGGGTACTAACGTGTTCGATGTCCATTACAAACACCTGTGGTCAGAAGTTTTGCAAATCTGCCAGCATCACTATGGGTGTATTCATGACAAGGGCTATTTTTTCGATGGTGGCTTTGTCCAACGTTGAACTTGAGGTATACGGTCAAAAAAAACTCCAAAAAAATGACCGCACTACTTTTCTTGCAGTTTTTCGCGCTACAGATTAATCTACTTAGTTTGATATTTTGCTGGTATATTCCTTGTGTCCTTACATGTACTCTGTCGTTTTGGAATATTTCAATATCTGACTCACTGTTGAGAAAAAACACCTTCACCAGTCAACCACCGATCAAGGTTTGAAGTTTTCGGTGATATTCTGTAAGCATTTACAAAGGGTATTTTGATGCATTCGAAGGGCTTTTTTTTTGTCATAGGAGAGAGCGAGAGAAGTGGATTGGACGGTGGCATAAAGACGATGATGCCGAAGTAGGTGGTGAGCGTTAAACTGCGTAATATCTTGCAACAGGACAGCCAGTCGGATTTGTATCGATGGTTTATGTTTACAATCAGAGAACAACTACATTTTTAGAATATTGCATAGCTGATCGGATCTGCTTGTTAAAAAGTGGGAGAGATACGAAAAAGAAAATGACCAGTTCTTTGAACCGGTCCTTGTCCAAGATATGATATGAATTCCTGAAACTTTAAAACCATTCGCACATTGTACGTCGGTAAGTCCTTTTCGGCCAATAATTTATTCATATTTCAAATAACTTCTACAGAGTAAAGTTTGAAAGCATGGACGAAATGCTGGAATTATTGTGTTTCTAGGAAAAGCACCATGTAGCAAATTGTCAAGCAAGAAATTGATTTCGAAATAGAGCACAGAAAGTTTGTGGTCGATGAATATTTCTAACAAAATATGTTGCAAAAAAACATGATAACAAAATCGATCATTATTTCCACAATGGTCCACATTTTCAACAAAAATGCTACGGTCTTTGATGTTGCAAATGACACATTTTGACGCTGTTTACCAAAAACTTTTGGATACGGAGCTTCTTGCTAATGCGTGGAATTGCGGTCGTTTAGCTGTGCAGCTACTCCTGGAAGTGGAATCACAGCAAAGGAATGGTTTACAGAAAGGGTTTCTACATCGTTCATGCTCTAGACAATTTTTATACAAACGCCTAACAGGAGTAAAACTACATAGTGAATCGTTACTGTTTCGAAAGAATTAGGGCAGTAAACTGTCCCAGACAAAAGAACTGGCGATTACTTGCGGTCTTGGGATTGAAGTGAAGAATCTTGCGCAATCAGCATAATAACAATCAAATGGAAATTGTGCTGCGTCATTTGTTTGTGAAAATGGACCATTCAGATATTCAAGTAAGCTGCCTTCACTTCACTTCCTTTATATAAAAAAATGCATTTGCTGCCCTTTTTAACTTTTGGAGTGGTTAACCTAACGATTTCTCGTTCTCCGTTCGTTCTGACATTCTCCTTTGTTATTGTAAGTGGGCTATTTAGACTGACAAAACGATATTTGAAAGAAGAAGAAACGTGTGGTTTGTTTTTTGCTATTTCAAATGGGAAATTTTAGAGCCATTTTACTTTACTTGATAAACCTGCTGAGCTAACACGAGGTTGCTACCAAGCATTAACTCGGCTATCGTTTTGACGACTTCGTCTTCGTCAGGGCCGAAGATCCGAGTCGATGGTCTACAGTTGTTAGCATTCTCGATGTGGTGTCCTTGATCATTTATTATTTTTTTTATTTTATACGATCCGTCTTCACGTTAACTGTGCGATCCCATCACTTCTTTCATCCAGTTCGTTCCCTCGCATCCATTGTCGACGAAACTCTTCCGAGTTTTTACGCGTAACTTCGGTTGCTGCTTGAGGATTTTTATTTTCATCTTGAATGTCGTAGAATGGTGGTCGAGTCGATTTTCCCTGCAGCCCTGAGAAAGCCGGTCTGCTGCATTCCCAACTGGATTGCAGAGAGTGTTTTTCCCAGACAAGTATGGTACCAATTTCCCGACTCTAGAGATATGAGAAGCTTGGTTCGCCCGGAGCGGAATCGAACTATCAGCATGCTCGTGATGACGGACATCACTACGGCTGTGCTATCCGCCCCTTGGTCATTTATCACCTCTATCATCTCCAGTCCCGTTCATCGTCGAGTGACTCGAGCGGGCGCCAGTAAATCTTCCATTTTTCCCTATCGCGTTCAACACTGGCCCAGTGGATTCTGCTCGCTCTAGGGACTCGTTGAGCATCATATCTTTCTTCTAGGCTCATCGTAAAGAACTCTGACCATCGGGTCGGTGGTCTTCCTGCAGTACGTTTGACATCCCGAAGAATCCAGTCACCAACGGCTCCTGTCATTCGGTTGATTCGGTTGTCGTTCATACACATTACGTGTCCTGCCCACCTTACCTTCGACTGTTTGGCGTACAGAACGGATTCGGATCCCTTCCCTTACTTGTGTGACATGTGATACTCCTAGCATCGTCCTTTCGACTGCGCGTTCAATAACGCTGAGTGATTTTCCATCCTGTTTACGCAGCGACCACGTTTCTGACGCATACGTTAACGCAGGAAGTATCGTTGAGTCGAAAAGGTGGGCACGGAGTTGGGAGTTCTTTGTTTTCCTCACTACAGCCTTGATGATCTTGAAAGCTACCCAAGTCGCTTGTTCCCTTCCGCTCAACTCTGGAGCTAAGTCGTTCAACATGTTGATTTCCCGATCTAGGTGGACACAACTGGAGCACTCGGAGATATTTGTTCCGTTGAGCGTGAATGGGGCATACGAAACCAATCCGTCCCTCATAAACATCGTTTTTGCGAGACTTAGTCGAAGAGCAATCTTTCCACAGGCTTCTGATAAGTGATGTTATAAAGACTATGTCATCAGCAAAGGGAAGATGGTGTAATTGCCTACAATCGATTTTCACTCCCATGTTATCCCATTCCAATGTTCGCATGATGTTCTAGAGGGTGCCGATAAATAATTTTGGCGAGATGGTATCGCCTTTCCTAACCCCTCTTCTGACGTCAATGTTAATATCGTTGTAGAATGGAGATATCTTGGTTGGCAAACATTTGTACAACTTAAGAAGATTCTTTATGTATTGATTAGGGACACCTTAACTATCAAGGGCTTCCCTGACTGCCTCTATCTCAGTTGAGTCAAAGACCTTCTTTAAATCGATGAAAGGGAGACAGAGCGATCTTTTGTACTCTCGCGATACTTCGATGAGTTTTGTTATCGTGTGGGTGTGGTCCATCGTACTAAATCCTTTCCGAAACCCTGCTTGGTCACGTGGCTGCCCTTCGTCCAGTGTTCTGTGAATCCTATTTAGGATGACTCGTGTGAAAAAGTTTGTAGACGGCAGACAGCAAGCAGATTGGGCGATAGTTGCTGATATCGTGGAGGTCACCATTCTTGAACAATAGCACGGTCTTGCTGGTCTTCCACTGAGTAGGGACCTTTCATTCGGACAGGTAACGTGTGAAGAACCGAGCTAGTGTGTTTATGATGACTGGCGGAATGTTCTTTGGGTGTTCAGATCTTATTCCTCTCCGGACATGGTGCTGTTCTATTTCTCACCGACGAAATGGCATGTGTGATTTTTGGAAGGGAGAACCGGTGGTAATATCCATCCTCCTTTATTTCATATGACGGAAGGTGGACGTGGCTATCGAGGAGATTTGAGTAGTATTCGTGAATGATTTTCTCCATTGCCTTTCTGGACGCTGTAACTGTTCCGTCTGGGCGTCGGAATGCAATCTTGATCTTGTAATTGGCGAAGTTTCCGTGGGGTTTGTGAATGCTTTTCCCACGTTCTGCAGCTTTGACTATTACTGCTGCTCTTCTCTCTTTAAGATCTTCTTTTTATCGCCTGTCTGCATTATTTTGCAAGTTCGGTCGTTAGATCGCGGTTCCTGCAGCTCGTGCTATGCCAAGCTGGCGCATCAGCTCGAGTGCTTCTGGAGACAGACTGTTGGTGACTTCCGAACTCTCAGCTTTCATAGCGGTAGCGTGATGTTGAATGAGCTGACCGTATTCCTCGCCGATGTTATCGACGACGTAGCCGACTAATGAATTGAATAACTTCCAGTTCATAGTGGTTTTGGGACACGAGGGATGCGGTAGTCTGATCCCGTGTAGAATTTTTGGACAACAGCGACATCGGTTAGGCAAAATGTTCGGTTTACTATGATGTGGTCTATTTCGTTATGTTACTCTTCACTCGGAGACTCCCACGTCCAGCGTTGAGGGTGGGGCTTTTGGAATTGGGAGTTACCATAGATGGTCTTGATCGTTGTGATAAACAGACAGCTGCTCTCCCTGTTCGTTCTATTCTAATCCGTGGATTCCATTGTGACGTTCTTCAGACGTTCTTCTTGGTCCAATCTTGGCCTTAAAATCTCCAATGATGACCTCGAAGAATGTATGGTCTTCTCTGTTGAACTTCGCCAAGTCCACATAGAACGCTTCGGCTTCTTCTTCGTCATAGTTTGATGTCGGCGTGTAAACGACGAAGATTTTCAAGGCCGGGATTGATCCACATCTTTTTAATCGTAAACGTCTGATTCGGGCTGTTAGTTGTTCGAATGAATCGATTTCCCTGGACAAACTCGTGCTGACGAGAACGCCGACGCCGCCTCCTATACCGTTGCATGTTCCAAGGAACAGTTGTTCACCGGTGTCATAGACGGCGTTGAATGGGTGGCGTCGTCTCGTCCCGGCCAGAGCGATGACGTCGTACCTTATCCTTCTTGCTCGCGTGAGCAATTCTGACTCGGATGCAAGTACACGTATTTTAGATACAGATCGTCACCTTAGTTCTTTGCAATCCAGGCAGCTTACGCTGGGCCTGAGAATTTAGCGGCCTCTCCCTGCTCGTCCTACGCAACGCTGCCGAATTGGGGGGGCCTTTCGGGGTCAGGGGGATGAGGACCTTTTCTTTTACTATGTTTTGCATTTTGATACCCACATATAGCTTGCTGGGTTCTGAACGTGGGGACTGAGTATATTGATGGGTAGCTTGTCGGTCTCTCCCTGAGTGGACATATGGCTTATTTGTTGTAGGCGACTTCTAACCGTCTCCCGCATACTTCCCTCTCACTTGATTGCAGGCTTTCGGCCCATTTGACTCGTAGAATACATTCCGCATAAACGAGAATTCGTCCATGCATGCATTCATGAATACGCTTCGTAAATACAGAAAGTATGTGCCAAATCGGCGCAGCAGAAACAGGGGATTGCATGACCTGGATCCATCTGCGTCTCAGGAAAATATTCGGCCTCTTCTGGTCCACGATTAACCTCCTTTCCGCTGCTTGCAAACGTGCCACGTAGCCTCACGACTAACCGGCTCGAGATCCCTCATATAAGGGACCTCATTGGAAGTAAAACTCTGGACCGCAGGTGTCTGCGGTGGGGAACGAACGCGCTGTTACCCTTTCCGGGGGCTAACGTGTTCACCGCCATGCAGGTCGATCATTTATACGAGGTTAAATGAAAACCGGTTTACAATGAGATTTTCGTGCCGGTTCTTTTTTTTCATGTTTCTAAGCTCTGTTAGCAGCTGCTTATCTATTCATGTTCCTCTTTTTAGTCATCCAATGCGTTGATGAAATTTTTTATCCAAATATTTTAAATTCTAAATAAAACTGCTAGTATGTCATGCGGTTTTGAACAAGTTCACAAATATGTGAATAAAACTTCACTCGAAATTATTATTATTTTCAATAACTGCGTTTACAGTTTTGCAAATCACATTTACCTTCGTAACACTTCTAGGATGGCTCACTTCTAGTACTGTTAAACATGCACTTTACTTTGTTCACTGTTTATTGTGAGTACAACTCCAATTATAGGGCGGATAGCACAGTGGTAGCGATGTGCGTCATCACGAGCATGGTGCTAGTTCGATTCCGTTCTGGGCCAACCAAACCTCTCATACCTCCGGGTTCGGGAAACTTGTACCTGATTTATCCGAAAAAAAAAGCCACTCTTTGCAATCCAACTAGAAACGCTCCAGCCCAGCTTTCTCAGGACTGCAGAATGGACGATGGATGCGAGGAAACGAAATGGATGTGAGATTTGTTGGGACCCGTACAGTAGACGTGAAGACGTATCAAATAAAATGAAGTAAAATGAAATAAAGTAAAGTAAAGCAAAATAAACAACAACACTCAGAATATGGTGTACAAATCCTTGTTTTATAGAAAAATTTTTTCAACCATTAAACAAATGTGCAGAGGTGACGCGGGTAGCGGAGTGGTAGGAATGCCCTTGCAGATGCTCAAAACACTGATTCGGTCCCTACATTGGCCAATCAAACCTCCCATCTCTCCGGTGTCGGAGAATTGCTAGCTGAGTTGTTGATGAAACTTCTTTCCGCCCAGAGGATCAAGCCTCGTCCTAGAACGGCTATCCCGAGATCAACTTTCAGATAGCAAGAATATACTACACCAGCATTCTGTGACTTTGTTAAGAAATCCAAATATCGTAGAGCGGTGAAATAAAGGCAAACACGGGCCATGTAGAAAATTTCATGGTTTTTCAGGTTCCAGTACAGATTTCTATGCTTTCATGGATTTACAATCGTCGTGAGACACTAGTGAACATTATTGTTAAACTTGTACATTCATCTTTTAGGTGATCACACAAGGTTGTAGTACATTTTAGTTGTAATCTGTGGACATTGCACAATTCTGTTTGCCCTCCTTTATTTTCAACAATCTTATCACATGATGGCCAGCGTTTCGATTTAGACATATATTCCCACAAAAAAGTTTAAAAAGGGATGCTGCTATCCTCCCAGACAAGTCTGGTACCAATTCGCCGTCCCAGGAAAGATTGAAGGCTCGATGAACTTAGGGTGTGGGGATCGATCCCTGCGTATTGTAGGGTGCCTCCTACCACTGCTCTACGCGCGCCCTTATATTCTTTTAGTACAGGAAAATTATTTGTTGGTATGTTAGCGCCCTATTGAAATAAAAAAATAACATAGATTACCTTAATACAGGAAGAAAAAAGTTGACACAGAAAAGCCATACAAACAAATGATAAGTGGGTGCAGAGGAAGAAAAAAAAAGAGAAAATATTTTGATTACAATCTTAACCTTTTTATTTACTGTCTATTCTTTTTAATAGCAGGGTATGTTGCGAAATGTAACTTCTATAATGTTGAGATACTTGCAAAACTCCGGACCGCATAATATATAGTATAGTATGCAAATATCTCAGCATTATAGAAGTAATATTTTGATTATCCATGAATTCTGTACTTCAGTAGCTTTTCACTCTTCATAAAACAAGGTCATCGAAAAGCCTTTCATAGCGGTGATACCTCCCAGAAATTTAAATAGGGAAATCATGTGTGCATGATACCTTGTTGATTACTGAGCCACCAAGAGATTTTTGTGATTTTACTGTTGTTAACCTTTTGTGACCGTTACCTTCTTCAGTGCACCATTCATTCACTGCTACACTGCAGTGGATCCGACTTGATGCGACTACGAAGATCAGCATCTCAAGAAACAATAACTGTTGTTGATATCCGATTCAAATCATTGTGGCTCCGATGAAGGCGAATTGACGAAACGTTAGCCATACTAGAGTTTCGTGATAAATTCCTGTTAGGTTATTGGCACAATAAGATACTTATCATTCATTCCGAGGTTAAGTGAAAGTTGGTATTCGAAACATGAAGGCTTAGTTTTTGTCGTTTCAATCGGTTGTGTTTGTGATGGCACTGATAAGGCCTGATGCGATCGGCCGTTTACTATTTCCGCACACAACCGAAAAGCCTCACCAATTTTGTGTAAACTACAGATCTCTGTATCCAGCCGTCTTCTCTAATGTTCATAAGCCTATTCCTGTCTTTGATTTGTACTTTTTGATATCGCAACGATTGAATAACAATAGCTTTTTTAATCATTAGCGTTTTGAAGCGAAAAATTATCAGCACTAGCTTATTGTAGCCTATTCATTGGAGTCACGATAAGAGCATATTTGCCGATAGTTCTTAGTTTGCTTCCTTCTGACAAGCAATGCTTCGCGTTAACAAGCCGGATAGCCTCATGGCGGAATCGATATCTGTGATGGCGTCATCGCTGATTCCGAGTGACACATATGAAGTTACGCTAAGGTATAGTTCTTTAATATAAGTTAGACGAAATCTTCTCACATATCGGAGTAGTTCAATACTTCTTTTCTCATTAAGCAGTTATAACACTTTTTTATGCTTAGATAATGTAAAACTTCTGGTTTACAAGGGATGATTAGTGACGAGCATACATTACTAAATCGTAAATTTCTTAATAGATTCTTAATTAGAGAAAAGCTCTAAGTTTCAACCGAACAGAACTAATTGCTACCTCAAGGTTAGACCACTTCATGGGTACTTTCATCGGAAGAGGTTTTTTACAAAGCTGACCAACGTGGCGAAATAGACATTAGCAAGTCGGCACCACTTAGGGGGCACATATTCAGGTATGAAACAAAAGTCGAAGCTAATCAGTTCACAGAAGCAGTGGTGATGTATCCACTTTAGGCGTCAGACCTATGGGATTATTTGAAAGTCTCACGCCTTGTGAAGACTTTCGTTTCGGAAGCTATTGCAAGTGTACGCCACCTGATCCATTCAACTTTTACACTCGAGTTGGTGAAGTTAACTAGTTTTCAATTCACGTACTCAATTTCCGATGCAATTGAGGCAGGTTACGGAATTCTACGGGAGAAATTCTACAGTCTACACATTTGATGAAGCGTTGGCTTCACCCTTATGTTGCACGGATTGAAATTGAAGAAGGTGGAATATGTGGAACACTCTTTAAACCTCCAGGTTGACATTCTTCGTCAAGTGGTTTTCTGATTGTCTTTTCTTTTTCCTTGTAGAAACGAATTAAAGATGTATTAGTATAATTTCAGGAGACGGCCCTTTCCCTAGCATTATTGACATTTCTGGTACAGGTGGAGGTATCAATGAGCAAAAAAGGGAGCCGCACTCGCCTCGGAAGGGTTTTTGTGTGCTATGCTTAGCTTTCTTTCAATATAAAACACTAACTAAGAATTTGAACGACCTTGATTTGGACTATTTCAAGGTTCGTCCGCAGAGTTAAACTTAAATAACAAGAGAGGTTGCATTCTATTGTCATATATCACATTCCTTTTCTGTTAAAAGTATGTAATCCAAAAAGGACGTTCACAATGAAACTGTAGTGAACATGACAGCCCCCTTTCAAACGGCCAATGCACCGACATATAAACATACACATTTATGCATATATATGCACACATGGGAGTGTACATATATATGTATGTATATACATATATACATATATATTTATGTACAGATACACACATGCATGGGCGCATATGGCGCAGTGGTTGGAGGCGCCACTGCGACACACATGGAATCGATCTCCGCGCCCATGGCCCACCAAGCCTTCCATCTCTCCGGAATCAACATATTGGTACCAGACTTGTCTGCGAGGATAGCTGGCACTGGCTCGATACACCGGTAAGCCACCGCGAGTCATTGTAGAGGCTAGATATGCACTCAATCACCTCCAACGATACTTAATGAAGTCGAATGCAT